>CM052222.1:8101704-8423103 GCA_028454225.1 Lasioglossum leucozonium
GACCACTTGACCACTTGACCACTTGACCACTTGACCACTTGACCACTTGACCACTTGACCACTTGACCACTTCACCACTTCACCACTTGACCACGTGACTACTTGACCACTTGACCACATGACCACATGACCACTTGACGAGTTGACCAGTTGACCACTTGACCACTTGACCACTTGACCAGTTGACCACTTGACCAGTTGACCACTTGACCACTTGACCACTTGACCACTTGACCACTTGACCACTTGACCACGTGACCACGTGACTAATTGACCACTTCACCACTTGACAGCCATCGATGCGATCATCGTGTATCATAATTTTCCAAGTATTTTTCGTTTTGTGTTTTTGAAATTGGACAAAAGACCCTACACATTGCTGCAGTATTTAAATATGTACAAGTTTTTTAAATATGTATTGTATATAGTATATAAATATGTAATATTTTTTGTAAACATGTATGTATATGTACGTATAATTTTTTTGAAAGTAAATATAAATGTACTTTTCAATTGTATTTTGTATTCTTCAGTTCTAACGGTGTAACATGTATATGAAATAATATTTTAAATGCTTAACAGTTACGTACTTTTAAAATTGTTTACCCAGAAAAAAATTTAGTTTTAGAGTAGCAAACCGTAAAATGAGGGATTGTGGAGTCGTCTGTTTTCGGTTTGCGGGGTAAGGGGATAACTGAATAGTTCAATTCCTGACACGATGGGAGCGCTGCAAAACGAGCATATATATATATATATATATTTATATTGTTGTTTGTTACGCAGTCATTAATGATGTTTAGGGCCCTAGCGTTAAGGTTCATCAAGAATAAGTCTATTTTTAACAGAGTCTTCCAATTATCTTTCAATAATTTGGAAACCATTAGATTTCTGTGCTGAAAGCGCAGACAAGGGGTCGATACAGCGCCATTTGACATAGCGGTAAAAGCTGAAATTGGTAACCAAACTTTGTTATCGACCAGTTTCAAAACATACCGCTAGGTGGCGCTGGCAGTGCATTTCTTCATTTACCTCTGGCGATATCTTGGTTATCTAACTGCAATCGAATGTCGGTATTGTTTATTATATCCTAATGAAACTTGAATAAAACACAACATTTGATCATCAAAACCTCGAAAATTGAGTTTTGCATTAGGAGAATATGATAGCGAAATCGGTGGCACGAAAATTCAGCTGTACAACTCAACTGCAAGCCGGAAGGCCAGAAATATTTTGTTTTTCAAAGTTTTGTTACTTTTGCAATTCGGAATCAGTACAGTAACTCAATGACAAGTTAGATGGGCAAGAAAAATTGAAGGTTCAACAAATACATATATACGCAGGTATGTTTTTTTTATTACATTATCTTTATTTATCCATAGTAGTAAAAATGAAGTATACGGAATATTCAGTTCTTACTAATACGCCTAAATTCGCGAATTATCGGTAACAGTGAGCGCGACACCGAAATGGTACGGTGGCTCTTAGAACCCCCCGAAGCGTGGACAGAAAAGTCCATAAGCTGCAATGTCTGTACTGATCCTAAGCACAGACTTAGGATCAGTTAAGTCTGTGTCCCAAGTCTGTGCTAACAGTTTCTCGTCGGTGATACAGTTTTCTCTGTGAAGTATCACCTGTTGGTAACGTTTCGCTACCAGTTTGAACGTTATGCCACCACAAATGGCGGCGCTAAATTCAGATTTTGCTAAAACCGAATATAATTCTCGTAAAAATTCGTATTCTACCAGAACTTTTATTTCCTTCATCCAAATACAAAAATAAAAGTTTTGAAAAATCTGCAATAAATGCTTTAAAAAATTTACATGTTTCAACGGATCCGAGCACCTATTTTCAATTCGTCGTCGAAATGTTTTGCACGGTGTAATCGACAAATACGTAAATTCTACTTCCTCAAATACTAGACCGCGGATCCATTTTGACTCGGAGATTAAAGCTGATACTCTTATCGCTCTGCTTCTCGTACGTAATTGGAATTGTTGTTCCATTAGATGCGACAGAAAGACTGGCGTTTACGGAAGCGTAAAAATCTTCTTTCGCACAATAATTCCGAGCGAGTTATTAGATTACGTTATCGCGGGCGGGGTGATGGTTTATGATTGAAGATTCTGTTGAAGGATCTATTAAAAACTCTCAGCCGTGGTCCATAGACTTCGAAAAATTGTGGAATAACCGGATAATGTATTAATATTCCGAGGCGAAAAGGGTCCGGGCTTCGCAGTAGTGGGGTCGGAACCGCGGACGGAAGGGGGTCGAGAAGTTTCGCATGATATAGAAAATTGCGGCGAGGTTGTCGTTCAAGGGATCAGTCGGATCGGGTGCATAATTTCGTGGACGTATCGACGCCTACCTGGACCACGTAGCTTCCGTAACTCAGTTTCGGAATGGATCGCCTCCTAGGAATACTTTATGCGTGCTACACATCATTCCTGGCAATGGAAGTGACTGGATCCCGGTTGGTTGGGTGGGTGGAGGTAAGGAGGACAAGGATCTTAGGTATTCTACAAGCGGTGCGGGACGCCTGCATCGGGTTTAACACGACGTCGTGGCTCGGATGTTGGGGAGGGGGTTGGTGGTGGTGGATCGGCTGGGGATGCGAGGCAACACCCCTTCCTCTCGGCTCTCGGAACTGCAAGCACACCGGGTCTACGGGTAATCATATAAGGATGCCAAGGGCCGTGGAAGGCGGCCGGGTATCAACTTTTGATCCGTCGATATCGCGGGGCCACTGGCAGGATCCCTAGAACGACGTCGCGTCGGTATTCAAACGGCTCTAACTCGATATAAGCGACGCTCCCCAAGGTATCCTTCCACGGCGACGAGGAGGACGACCTCCGAGGACACCTATCCCATCCACCCCCGAGCCTCTCTTCCCTACCCAGCCACTCACCCCCGAAATAAGAGTATCGTCTTGCTCGACTAGCGAATTCAATTTGCATCCCCGGCTTCTATTTACCGCCCCACACCCCCCTCCAGCCCTTCGCAAAGTGATCGCTGGATCTTTCGCCAGCGCTCTTGCTCGATCCTGACGCTGATGGGACTTGTTGAGCGAGCACTGGAAACGACGAATTATCCACCATCCACCGATGCACTGCATTTGGTTACGGTCCAGCGCGATTGGGAATCGTTCAATTATAGTCTACGACGAATTCTGTGATAGTCTGTACGATTGTTCGGGTGCGAGAATGATGTGGGTTTGAAAAGAAACGTAGGATCGTTGCATCTGTATACGTCAAGAAAAATATATAAAACATATTTTCGTGGAATATTGGCGGATAGGTTGATGAAACCCGCGTGATTAGTCTTAGACACCCGCGTAATTCAACCGGTGGATACTCGCCGGGCTGGGGAATTGTTCCGCAATTAGCGGGGATGGCGTCCGGTCACGAAACGGTTAATTGCGTTCGCGGGAATCCTTGGACGACAGAGGGAACGTTCGGCGAAAAGTCGTAAATTCGGGGCTGAAACGCAACAACGCGACGGAGTCGCGTGTACACGCGGATTAATCAGACACGGGGCCGGCTAAACCGTATTGACGTGGAAACGGAGGCGAACAGTGAAACAGGCAGAAGGACTCGCCGATCCGGATCATCAATGATGCAGCTAAAGGAGATACATGGCGCCAACGGCACCGGCCACGGTGCACGTCCTCGGGGGTCGATTTCGTCCTGGCGGACGGGACATCGTCGATCGAATAATCACTTTTCGAAAGGCATCCTCCTGGTCCGGGGGCCGTTCGTTGCCAATCGTCGACGGCGGCGCCGACGCGATCATTTATTCAAGATCGGTAATGAATCGAGCTCCCGTGGGGACGTCGTCATCGCCCACGTATCCCGGATACGATAGACCTATTTCTCGGTTGTTTCGCCGGGACTTTAACGATGCCATTCCAATGGGAAACGTTCCCTTTGTGTGACTTAAACACTGCTCCTGGAATTTCGTTACATAATTTTACACTCGAACGTTACACTAAAGAATTTTCGACGTTACTTCGTTCGGTTTCAGTTCGTCCCTTTCCAGCTCCATTTAACTTTGAAGTCACGCAATGAACTATCAATATTTTTTAGTCCTGGGAATCCATATACATATGATACTACGACGACAATCGACACGTTGCTGGTAATATTTACTATTCACACAGACATTCAATGCATGTATATTTATTCTCCATCCATTCTCTAAGATTTTAGAGCTCCGTTATCACTATCGCGTAACGTTGCTACAAATAAATCGTGATTTCGGGCTTATTAATAAGACTGGGGTATCGAGCACGTTTTATCTCCGCTTCGCGCGTTTAATATGATTTTTAGGTGGATGCGAACGGTTTTCCACGAGCCACGTAAATTTATATTGGCCGGAACGGCGGTTCGTTGGCAAAGTGGTTTATTTATCGGCAGCAATTTGATCGCGATATAAAGTCGTCGCGTTCGATGTTTAAATTCGAGAGCCAGGCCAGGTAAGAATTCAATCGATCTCTACTCGTACTCTATTGAGTCAGTCAACCCGAAGACGCCTGATTGATTGCGTCGGAACGCGCGACGTGCCACTTTCTTCTTCCGTAGAGCGCGGCCCCATTTGTTTTATTCGCCGTGGCTCGTTCCCGAGCTATTTGTTTGAACTCCCGTCGTTATTAGAAAAGCCTACTGACAAATGGCGCTTGCACTTGACAGTCTGTCGCAACCTCGATGCTCTGCCGTGTCCCCGGGAAAAAGGAGCTCGACGGTCGAACTCGTAAAACACTGGCTGACTCGCAATCTAGACGAAAAACCTTGCCAATTATTCGCGTTAGCGGTTCCACACCGATTTTAACATACTTTGACCACGTTCACGGAATCACTTGACTGGCCTAAACAATTACTTTTCCTCATAGTTGCCGAATTGTACGAACTCTTTTAATTCTGACTTAAAACTAAGAATCTTAAAACTTAAGAAAATTCTAACTTTCATTGATTTTGTGTTCCAGTTATTGATTTCATATTGAAACGTACAATATTGGTAACTGTGTTCTCAGTTATTCTTAATAGAAATTGGTCAAAGTGTGTGACATTTTACCAAGAAGCGCGACTATTGTTTCGTCGAAGTAATTTTTCAGTAAACGATAGAGAAAACTCTACAATTTTATGTTTAAAATTTCTCTGCACTCGTCAATCGAGACGGTCAAAATGTGCCATGACAATGCCGGTCGAAGGAAGGATCCAAGATGTCAGGATCCAGGATCCGAGACGAGAGCGGAATTAACGTGCGTGCCGCGTGCAAGAGCGTACCGGGAATTGAATAAAGCGTGTGTATAATCTCCTCCTAAAAAATTCCATTAACCGGTGTGCGCTACGCCGGGGCTACGTAACGTCGACGATAATTGCAAATTGACGTTTTTTAATCCTCGCGCCACGGGTGTAACCACCTGGCTGACGGGTAAATCCACGCGAGCAAACGGGATTATACGCTCTCGCGAAAAATGGGATTTCGTCGGAGCCTCGGTGTCGGTTTATTCCTCCTGTTTGCGCATACGTTCCCCCCCAAAAAATACGTATCGATTCCATAGTAATCTCACGAAATTCGCTTGTTCGCCTCCCGACTTCAACGATGGTCGAATTCTTCGCAAAACAATTTTTCCATTCGTCCATTTCGTGTTCTAAGACGAGCGCTTACAGCGAACACCAAATTTCCGATTTTCGATGCATAAAATCCGTAATCTCGCCGCGCAGCTTCTAACGCCGGAGGTATTCGGCTTCATTGATTAGAACGTAGCTGGCTATCCTCGTAATCCTGGACGAGAACGGCCAGCGAAAGCTCGCGAAGCGTAAGCCGTAATCCTCGGAGGAAGGATTCCGAGGTCCCTCGGAATTTTGGTGCGAGGGTGTGCGGACTTGGTCCGGAGGATCTGCATCGAACGGTCGCGGTGCAATTCCGGCGAAGTAACCCGGCGCAGCAATTCCCGTTGCATCTCTGTGTAGCGGTGCCAATTTCGAGCGGGTTCCCAGCGTCACAATTTGCCGAGAGCATAACGCGTCTCGGTTCTCCGGGCTCCGGTTCCTCGTGGTCCTCGTCATATCCCAACCGGAAAACGGCTGTCCAGGGCCGTATCGTTCCGCGGGCGGAGACGATTCCGTGGAACGTTCGAACACGTTGGAGGGTTGGTTGGTCGCCTGTGCTAGAAGGGGGTTCAGACTACGACAGACTGTGTATAGCGTGTGGCAACCGGTACGCGGATACACCTTATGACTATTAAGGTATTCACGGCTCCTCCGAGGACGCCCCACTTTGAAATATAGCACCTCCAGTCATCCTCTGCATGCCGGGAATCACCCTCTTTCTCCTCCTTTGCTTTTGCTCCAGCCCCTGCTCTCTTCCACTCGATCCTTTTATTCGCGGCGTGTATCTCGGTACCTCTGACCGCGTACACACACAACAAACACACACGCGCGTGCATATACACGCCTCCGCGTTCTCCATATTATTTACAGCCTCGTCCCCCGTGTTATTTCGCAATAAATTGAGGAGACCGGCTGCCTACGACGCGGCTCAGTGTCACCAAATTGGTGGAAACCGAGAACGTCGTAACCCGCCTCGCCGCCTGACATCCCTGAGTGATGTACTATCGCGCGGAACCGACGGCTGCGACGGATACACCCCCCACCCCCTCCCGCAACCACACGGATAAACCGGAATCGATACGCGTGACCGCCAGTGACGATATTTTTATTGTCGACCCGCTGGAAAAACGGAATTCCGCCTTCACTGAGCCTCGCCGAGACGCCGTTTTCTTGGCTAGCACGATTTTTCTGTGTTCGCGCTGCGATTTCCTGCAACCCCTTGCGGTTCGTTCCACCTCGTTAACCCCTTGGCGGGAGTCGTAGTTTTAACACGGAGATCTCAACTTTGAATAAATATTTTGATAAAATTTTTGGGGAATTTTGGTCGAAATTCAGCTACCCCGTTCTCTGTTTCAAATCGAACGGGAAAAAACTCGCTCGTCGATAGCAAGTTCCTCTCCCAAAATCACGATAATTTCGAGAACCAACAATAATTTCAAACGAAAAAACGGCCACGTATTTCCGGCGAGCATAACGAACGACGTCACCGGGAAGATCCCGCGCGCACCTGTCCGTGGAAGATGAACTGGCTCGATAAATCTGGCGCTGCTACTCCGCTCGGTAATCACGTCATTATTCGAACAAATAAACGGCGCAGGCTCGTGCTATTTAATAATGAGACGCTCTCTATTACTCAATGGCTATTAGAGAGGGTGGCGATAGTGGCGGGGTTTGGACCGAAAGGGGAGTGGGGGGTGGACGGGATTCGGTTCCACTCGGTTCACGGTGCAATCGGTTAATCACCGCTCTCTCATCCCCATTCCTGAGACACGATTTAAGCGGCAGCATGCCTGCCACCCCCGCGACTCCCCATATCAATTAATCTTACCCAGAATGCAATAACTGTCCAATCTGCCCCCGTGGCTGCGTCATGGTGTCGTGCAGTCAGTGCCGTAACGCTGTCTCTCTCTCTCTCGTTCTCAGCGTTTTCCACCCTTCTCGTTCGTCTTTCTCTCGTCTCTCCGTCGTTTTTCCTCCACCCACCGAGAATGTCCTCTCTCGAGGACGTCCTCGCGAGGTCCTTGAAGCGAGGCAGGCCGGGAAATCTCACGTCGAGACCCTGCCATACCCTGCTCTCGCCGAAATAATGAGAACTGCACGGACTACCCCGAGACTCAGACGGGAAACCGTGTCGGGGGTGGTCTAGACGAACGAAACTCGCCCCGGAAAACATATTGGACCGTTAAGGGGTTCGCCGTTAAGGGTAGTCCGCTTAATTGGCACGGCAGTTTAACCCTGAATTACACAGAGAGCCGCGGAGAAGCGGAACGATCTGATACGACGCTACCAGATTCCGCGTCGATGATTAATCGCGTGTAACGTCCGCTGTCCGTCGCGACGACGGTGATTCGGCGACGGTGGTAATTGAGAGGACAGCGCCGTTGACAGCGACGATGATTATGAGCCTCCGCCGTTTCTTCGATAAATCGAATGTATTCGAATGAAATGAACGTGGGTAAAGAAATTAGGTTTGCAGAATATTCTGTAAGTAAAGAGCAAGGATATAGGTTTGGATATTTGGACGAGCGTGTAACGAGGAAATTTCGAGGCGTCGCTATTGAACAGTCGAGATTAGAGGATTGAAATAAATTCTTTTTTATTCAAATAACGATTATATATAAACTCCGTCGAATTGACCCGCGGCTCGATCTGCTATGCATCCCGAAAGAAAGGGTATGTTGTTGATCGTGCATCACTGAGAGATGGTTACAAATGGTAACAGCATTTATTAATAATAATAATTAATAATAATTAATAATGACAATAATATTAATAGCGAGTCTCTAATTACAATAATTACAATAATGATAGTAAATGGTACAACAATAAAAACATTTCGATTAGCGAGAAAGAGAGGAAGAATACAATTAGTTGGCGAGACATACGGGGGTGGATTGTCGGCGCACCCTCGTTAGAACAAATCGATCCTCTAACGCGTGTATCGTCTCTATTTATAATATTTATAGCCTCGACTTGATTTTTTTTCCAGTGGAATTATTTATACTCGTATTTATATTATGTATATATTTATACGCTTAGGCTAGGCGAGATACAGTCTATGTGCTATTTATTTACAAGGTTTCATTTTTGGTCACAGTTGCAACTTTGGGGGTGAGTGATGCCCTTTTCCTGAACGATAGGTGCGCGAGATATGCAAAATACAGTACGCTCCTCGTACTTCCTCACACGAGAGACACTTTAACGACGATCGAGCAACTTCCAGAATTCACGAGAAAACAAAAATTTACTGGAAACGTTCGCCGGAAGAAACGAAAAACAATGCCAATTCGATTAAGTACAATTTCGAAAGAAACAGGGTCGATCGACGCTAAAGAGCCTCGCATAATCGTCTACTTAATAAGAGAAGTACAGTGATTATCGATATTTAATCAACGATCCAACACGGAGAGTAGCGCCACGAAAAAAAAGGAATCCCTTCGATCGTGAACGTCCCTCGCCTCGTCGCCTAATCAACCAGCTTGAGTATTCAAATCAGTATACGCAGAGAGTACACATCGATCGTCTGCTCCGCTCGCATTGCAAAACAGCCATGTATTGTAAATAAAAAAAAAAAAAAAAACAGAGAAGAAAACGAAGAAAACAGGTTGAAACCAGTCGATCGAAATTACGGGAACAACGTCGCCGAGCATGAACGCGAATTCGCCCGAGAAGCCAGGCTCCCTGCGCTTCATTCTACTTTCCCGTGGAATGTACAGTCCCTATAACAATCGCGCACAACCGTTTCGCAGTCGTGAACCATTCTGTAAAGGAAAAGTGTTCGGTTTCGCTCGAACGAGAGTCATTAAATAATAAATACAGAGTCCGTGCACACGATTCCGAGAGATCGCTAATCGGTTCAGCGATCTGCTAACGATGTCCCCTCGCGTAGGGGACGTTCACCAGGTCCTAGATAGATCGCTCGAGGATCATTGCGTTAATTGTTCACTGCATCATCGTCGGATTGCCGTTCGGCAAGGAGTTCTGCGCTGGGATCGTGCCGATCGGTGCTCGTTGAGACGCGTTTAAATCCGCATGCTGCGTTTCCCGGTGCCTTCTCAGGTCCACCTTGCGCTGGAAAGCTCGGCCGCATAGCTCGCAGGCGAACGGTTTGAAGCCGGTGTGCTTTCTCGAGTGCGTGATCAGGTTACTGCTCTGGGAGAACGCCTTGCCGCACACCTGACACTTGTGCGGCTTCTCGCCTGAAACAGAAACGAAAGAATACTTTCTCAGATTTTTGCGAAATTGCAAACGACGAATTTTCCTGCTGGCCTATAGTCTGCACACAAAAAGTTCACTCGACACTTGGAGATTACCAGTGAATTTTACGCGATTGTACTAAAAATGGGTGTCGTTTCTCGAATAGAAAGGTGTACTGAAACATTTACCTCGACAAAATATTTCTAGAACTTCAAGTATTTTAAAAGAAAACATCTGAAATCCATCATTTTACCACCCACCATAAACAAACGGTCCTCGTGCATGGTGCAAGCACCATGGCAGTGGATCGAAATCTCTCCACCGACGGGCGAGCCATTCTCTCGCCTCAGGCTCGGCATTCTAGCGGTCAGGAGCGTTAATTTGGGGGCATCGGGGTGCTTAGCTGGCATCCTGGCGATAGCAGTCGCGAGTGGTACATAGCTCGAACCTCGGATCCAGGTGTTGGTGTACATTGTACGAAAAGGGGGATGAAGAGAAGAAGGGGTTGGTAGAAAAGCGGGGGTGGTATCAGGGATGCGGGGCACGCCCGGTCAAGATTTCCTCCCAAGCGAGAATCTCAGCCTCCCCGGCGGCGAGGCAGAGAGAAGAGATCGCGCGAGTGTAGAGGGTGCATCCGGGGGTGGTTCTAGGGGTTAGAGGGGGTTACGGGCGGCAGGGAAGAGTGGGGAGGGTGGCAGTTCGTTTCTCTGTGTCCTGATTGGCGGACGGGGGCGGCTCCAACCCCCGTGTTACCATGGCGACCGACGGGATAACCCGGCGGTCGGCCGTGAAAGAAAGAGAAAGAGGGCGCCCGCGGGGGTGTGGGAGGATCCAATGGAGAATCGGGGCGGCGGGGGAGGGGTGAAGTTGGGGCTGGAAATGATTTTCCAGGATGGAGCGGCCGAGACAGTCAATCGGATAGCCGCCGGGAAAAAGCGAGACAAAAAGGCAGCCCCCAGGAAGAATTTCGTGAACGAGCGAGATAGAACCCGATTAGGGTGGAACGAAAGGGGAGTGCGGGAGCTTCGGCAATGCGAACTATGTTACCGGGAGGGCCGCGGAGGCCCGTTAATGGACTCCCCTGGTCGGTAGATACGTTTGTCCGAGAGTTTCCACGCAGACACCAACTACCTGCACACCGTTTCACTCATACGAACACGCCAACGAGATCACCGGCGGGCGGTGGGTGGATCCATAAACAACTCGTTAGCCGAGCCTTCAATCTCGCCCCGCCGATACTACCGGCGATCGCCTTTGCGATTATACCCGATCGTTATCTTGATTTCTTTTCGGATAAACTGGTCCGCGTTTTGATTTTTTTCCGGACGTTGCTTCCGAGTAAATTGGGTGCCCAGATGGAAACAGTGCGGTTTTTAATCTGTGTTTCACCTTTTTGCGGCTTGGATCGTTTTATCGGTGCTTCTTAATCTTGATTCATTGCAACCATCGAGGCATCGTTGCACCCTATTCCTAATTCTAAGTAGTGGACAAAGTTTTTTTTACTGTTTCTCATTTAATCGTTTATATAGCGCTTACAAAACGCTGTCAGTATTTAAAAGTTCATTTCCAGAAGTGGACGTTAGACATTCTCATTTTTGCCGAAATTTTTCGACAGAATTGGTCTCGGTGCTCGCAATTCTTCGGCAGGGTGAAAATTTCGCCATAAGTTACCGGGGTTGAAAGGAGGACACAGGGGGTTGTAGAAAGAAGCTGAATTCCACAGTTCGGTCCGGGAAACCAACTATGGCGTATAGCCGGGATACGGCATCGAGCAATTTGAATTTCGGACGGAGAACAACCGCAACGATTTCGGAACATTTCAAATCGAGATTCAAGGGAGGATTCAGGGTTAAGGGTGAGTCGCCAAGGGCGTGCGGCTGGAATTCGTTTGGGGCCGGCGCTCGATGAAATTCCACGGAGTTCTCTTTCTCTCTCTCTCTCTCTCTCTCTCTCTCTGTGCCCTGTGGATGAAACGGCAGAATGAATAGAATTTTCACCGGCGTTTAAGCCCCGGAGAACCCTGGAAAACCCGTGGAGAAATGAGAGCCGGGTAAGGTGTACGCGAAGCTGTTCGAAATTTACGCGGTCGTAAAATCAAAAACTTCCACGACCGAGGTTGCCTTCGATCTGAATCGGTTCGCCTAAAAAAAAATCTGTACGTTTATGCCAGCGAACTTTATGTTGGCAGAAACTCGCCGAAACTGGAATTATAAACGTCCGGAAAATGTTGGGCACGATGGAACAATTGAAATATTATCATATGTACTTTCAATGAACTTTCCCACGTTCGTCACAGTTAAAAATCGTCCACTTTCTATTTATTTTGCAATTCCGATTTAGAAAATTTGTACTTTACGCGAATATTTGTAGACTAATTACGAATCATCATACTGAGAATATAAATTCCCTGTATGTCTATAAAACCGTAAAACATCTGATCAATTTCCATTTGTGTCGCAAGCTGTAGTTCTCTAAAACTTAACGCGAATAAAAGAAACGAGGAAAGAATAAATTGACTATTAGTCGAAGAATTCCGTTTCGAGGGAACGTAACATTCCCGCAACCCTCCATAGAACCCGGGGAAAGCCATTCGAGAAGCCCGAGTCCCGAGCTGTTTAAATAATCAGCGAAGCGAATTTCAGTTCGTGTAAGGACATCGAACGGAAGCAAAATTTCGCATCGCGAGATCTCGTGGGTGGAAGCTGCGGGGCTGGAGAGGGTAGGGACGTCTCCGGGAATTTACGTGCTCATAAAAATCAAGAACCGTTGGGGCTCTCGCACCGAGGTTGCCCTTTCCGTCTTTATCTCTCGGCGTGGCGCGGCGCGGCGAAGCCCAGCCACCGTGGCGCCGGAGGTTCGCCGTGTCTGCGAGAGATGCAGTCGGATGCGGTAGGTTGCATGTCTCGGGACGTGAATGCGCGCAGGTCCACGAGACGGGGGATGCACGTAAGCACGGAAGACGACCGGCGTCGTTCGCGCAACTACGTGGTTCCAAAGCGAGAGGAGATCTGGTCAAAGATTTAACCGGCAGCAGTACAGATTCCGTGCTCTCAATTTTTCAACGACGGTACCAAGCGGATAGGAAACAACGAAACAACCCTCGGAGCCCCGGGATGAGCGCCCCTGAGGTTTAAGACGCCATTACACCCCTGCTGTCGGCCGACGCCCCTAAAACTATATTAAACTCCCGGAAATCTTGCGAGAGGATCCTCTCTGTCTTTCTATCTTGCCCCCTCCCTCTACCTCGCTAATTCCCTCCCTTCTGCCCCGAACACACTGCAAACATCATCCCCCGTGATCCTTCAACCCTCTTTCTAGCCGGCGACTCTCGAGAGCGGAAAACCAAGACGGTAGTTTGATCGCTTCCGCCGTCGGGACCAACCCGCCGCCGTCTCCATGTCGATCGAGCTGGAACGCCACTTTTCTTCCAGCCTGGATCCTCCTCGATGGTTATGGGAATGTTATTGGGGGGGGTTGAAAGAACGTTCTACCATGATTAACCGGCGAGGACCCGGGGCGGAAAACAATGGACCGCTCTTTTAACTCGCGCGTATATTTCCTCGGGAAAAACGAAGGGGCACTGGGATCTTTTACTGCGGACATTTCTACGATTTTTTTTTTATTATTCCCGATGTTCGCGAAGCTTCTTTCGATGCAGTTTCATCCAAACCTTCGGCCATAATTTTGTAATATAATGCTCTTGGAACACTAATTTAGACTGCAGATATTTATGCGAAAGAAGAAGCGAATGTCTGATCATCATAATTACAATAATTTTTATTTCGCATAAAAATCTGGAGTTTAATTATAGTAAGCATCTTCGTTCAAGAATCGCGAAAGAAAAAGCTAACAAACTAGCGATTCGAGTATCGGTTTCTTCGAGTGAACTTTTCGAGAACATGGAAGATCGAGTGAAAGATTAAGGGTAGGTTTTTCGCTGAACCTGGAAGAGGAATTACCATGCCGCGATATTTTCCGAGGAGGAGTGGCCCAGAAGAGGGAGAGGAAGAAGGTGAGCCGGACTCTGGCTGAGGCATTGATTTCCTCTCGTCTTCATCGACCACGTTCCGACCCTCTGGGGGCGTCCCTACCCTCTAACTGAAATCCTCGCTAGAGAGACCGGAGAAAAGAGAAAATCGAAGGAGAGAGAACCGTATCTCATATTTCATATCGGTGGAGGGAGGAAGGAGGGGCCAGCATGGATTTTCTTGCGCGTCTGCAAAGCTTCGGGTAAGCGTAACCCGCCGCGCCGGTGTCAAGCGGATCTTTCCCAGCGAGCTCTCTCCGTATTCTGTCACATGAAACAGAAACAGGAATCCAGGCACTTTCAGTCGAAATCCATTCCAACGTTCTTCCCTTCGATCGGGGAATCCCGGGCCACTTGAGAATTCGTTGGAAATCGTGATCGATCCTTCATCCATGTTGCCACAAATACATGTCTTCGTTACACGATTTTCTCGCGTTACTTCCCTTAATTCCTCCATTTCACTGAGCAAAATCAAATGAACATCATCCCCTAACGATCAAAAATATCAGGTGCATCGCTAAAATTCTAATCGAAGGTCCACGGACTTCGAACTTTTACGCAAAATAAAATGTTTTCACGTCAATTGCAAAATTCTGTACCGACTTGATATTGTATGCTCCATTGACCCTTTGTATGTATGCATGTAATGATATTTGGTCCCCTCAGGGTTTCAAAATCCATTCCACCACCTCTCCCTTTACCAATCCTCAACTATCGCCTAATTTCCAATTTCAGCGGGACCTACTTTTTATTAAGGTGGGTTCCGAACCACCTATTTTGCCAACAACACGTGAAACGCACCCAGAGGGTCACACTTTCCGGCTTTTTACCGAGCGGTCACCCATCCTAGGTGCGGACCCCGTCCTACGCCGTTTAACTTCGGTGATCGAACGAGAACCGGTATTTTCAGCGAGGCAATGGCATTGACCCTTTGTAGTCGGAGCTATTTGAACTCGAAAATTAAACATCTCTTCCGACCAGAACAATTAATTTCATATTCTGTCTTCAACATATTGTAACGGCGGCTGGTCACTGTGAAGTCGCCGTAATGAAGTTTTGCCCGCGGTGGACAACCCTTAAGGAAATAAAAGAGTGCCAGAGGGGTTGTCACGAAAGCTGTTGACGAGCCGACAGTTGAGAGTTACGATCGAACTGTCATACGGAGAAGATCGTTAGAAAGCGCCGCTATAGCTTCGCTAATTAATATCTGTCGTATTGTTTAGTTGCGTATTCTATTCAATAAACGCGAGAGCGCGATGCCGCGACGTGTGACGCGCTCGTCTACGCGGAGTGCCTCCGAATTACGCAACAATATTTAATGATGTAAACAATATTGTGAATATTGACTGAGTCACCATTCGAGCGCTAGGGGTTAATAATTTTAATATATTAATACGATAAAAGTCTTTCAGTCTTCCTACCGTTTCAAATTGCACCTACTAATTTTCGTCATTAATGCGTAAGATCTGCAGTCGATTGATAAAATTGTTTACGGAGGTTTCTTCGAGCGAGGAAAAATCAGGGCGGACTTCCGAATCGAACAGAGAGCGACAGGTCGATCAGAAGCGTCATCGTCGAAAAAACACTTTCGATTCCTTGTCGTCGAGCGCAGCAGCGTAGCCCGGTCAACGGTTGTTACCAGTCCCGCGGGTCCGTCCGGTCCAACAACGCGGTTGTATTTACTATTTCACGGGTACACGGGTACGTCGGCTGCGTACCCGACACTGGCACACCGGGTGTGAAGTGGCCAGGCTAAAAGGCCAACACGAGGGACGAGTTGTCGACACACAACGACAACGAACCGTGTAAGCGTTTTACATGCCGCCGCGTAACGACACGGTTACATCGTTTCCACCGCCGATACCGTTAGAAGGGTGGACCGACGCGACGCGACGATGGCTTGGCTGGATACCGTGGATAGGTGGATACGGGGGCCGTCGTCGACGAGAGCACAGCCCTGGGAATTTGCGGCGGTCCACGCTGCAACTGGAAATGTTTTGCTCTCGGTACTGATATTCCGGACTGACGATGGAACGCCTGGTAAACATGGAAAAATCGTGGGTGGCGTGGACGGAGGATAGAAAATATCCGATGGAAAACGTAACAACGTTACCGTGTCAATTTCGCATGATAATTTCGTAAAAATTCGTCTCGCCTATCGAACGACTGTTTTCGTTAAAAATCGAGCGTCGTCGGCGTTCGTTATTATGAAAGCACACGCCTGCGATGCGTACGAGAGTCCTTAGTTCAGCAATTACCAACGCCCAATCGATAAAAAACCAATCGATTGATGTCCCGGTGTTGGGTTTTACTACATCGAGATAACATGAATAAGTGAGAGCAATAAAGATTACGCAAAGTCAGCAAAAAATCCGTGGTCACTTACAGCATTTATTTAACAAGTAGAAAAGAAAAATCAAGATAGCGGATAGTCATGGTTTATGATTTCACCTGAGTAATATCGACTCTATCAACGTTCAGAAGATGATCCACTTGTAATCTTCCGCTTAATCCGGGGAC
Source organism: Lasioglossum leucozonium (assembly GCA_028454225.1). NCBI lineage: Eukaryota > Metazoa > Arthropoda > Insecta > Hymenoptera > Halictidae > Lasioglossum > Lasioglossum leucozonium. Next base: position 8,118,058 of record CM052222.1, read on the forward strand.
AAAATCCAATCTAAGCTGCGAGTAACTAACGAGTTCTGCCGTATATCCATGTTGTTGGTCAGTTACAATTGATTAAAACCTTCTCACGTTCTCATCGATTATATCGTCCGATATCGTTCCGACACTGTTTAAATTGCATCCACTCAACTTTATCGTAATGCATAAAACCGGCAGTCCAATCACGACAGAAATTCGTTTTTAAACCTAAACAGTGACGAATTCGGAAATGGCCACTGCACATTAATTGGTGGAAATTCGTTTGGGAACCGATCAGCAAAAATGCAATGCGAGCATGTTCTTGGGCTGTAATTGCACGTCCGACGCATCGCCACAGATGCATTTGTAATTTCATATAGTCGGACGAGAGAAAGAGAGAGCGAGAGAGGAGTGCAAGAAGGGAGATATCAGGCGAACGAGGATATAGGAAGAAACACGATACTCGAGCTAAGTCTGTTAGCTCCTTAGTGCTCTCGGTATACCGCAGGGATCCGCAGCAATAATCCTCTCCCGGACGATCACGGCGGATGTATGGCTATTAAATTATTACGGCGTCGATCAACATTAGGAATCGTGACAAATCCGATCTTCTCTGTCCGCGCGAAGGGCCCTCGGGCCACGACGATTCCGTTCTCCGTGTGTGCGCGCACCTTAATTGACAATTGTGACTCAGACGACTTTGTCTTATCCGTCTATTGAGATTGCCCGATAGAAGCCATTAATAACGAGACCCCTTATCGATACGAATTACAAGACCGGCTCTCTGAAATTGCGCTCCGGTGAAATCGGATCGTTGTCATCGTCGTCGTCGTCTAACGTCAGATAAAATAGATACGGGCATTCGCTCCCAACTGTAGAGAAAAACCCGCATAAACGATCGAGATAACAGAAATCAAGACTCCTAATACTTTAAGCTAATATTCGATTCAATGACGCGTACATTTCCATTGGAAAAACAAGCGGATTATTTGCAAAACACAACAAAATCGGTCCGCACGATAAACCGACGATAAAACTTTGCGCGATTCCTGTATGCGAACTACCCATCGAGAGACATATCGCAGGTGTGTCAATTATCTGGACCGTTGTTGATCCTCCTCGGATCGACATCGGGCGATGAAATAAATTAAATAAAAACCGACGGTGACTGTCCAAAAATATCTCGGAACAATTTAAGGGTTGCAACTGTCTCCTGGAGTATCTCTTTTTTTTTGAACCTGCTAGGCGTTTCTAGCGAAGCCCGCTAATTAAAACCGAGCAAAAAGATTTGGCGTCGCGACGACTCGCGCGCACCAGCTTTTCTTTTTGTGCAGCATGAATGTGCCGATGCAACGGGGGTTCCGACTGCAGTTAATTTCAACCCCCTACCCCCACGAGGCGTGGGCTGCAAGAGCAGGGTGGTTCCGCGGATAGGTGGAGAAGCGAAAAAGGAGGATTCAGGGGGGTGAGTGGCGAGATATGGCGGGGTAGAAGAGCGGGGGGAGGGAGGTGGTTCGTCGGACGAATAGGGAAGGGGTTGACGTGCTTCTGGCATGTCGATATCCCTGGAAATTTAATCATGCCGCTTCACTATGAACACTATGCGCCGCGCTCGCCGCTATATGGATATGATGCCTTCGCTACCCGTGGAACGTTATACCGACGAATTTGCATGTTTAATGCCGTATCGGTTGCTTATGCCGCTCACCGGCGTGACATTAAATATAACGCCGCATAGTCTAACGAACAAGGAGAATATCCACCCTATTTACATCTCCGGGGGCGGTTCGCGTTTGCATCCAGTCCACGCTGATGGATCGCTTCGTCGAACTCTCCTCTCTCTCTCTCTCTCTTCGCTCTTGTCAATTCAATTTGACTATTTTCTTTCTTCGCAGCTCGGCGCGGCGCACCGAGTATCAAATTTGCCTGAATAATCATTTTTCTTTACCGCCGAGGAATTTAAAGAGTAATCGAAATTGGAGACGAAGCATGAACCGGAGATAGTTGGGGTTTTTTGCGAGATGCACCGCTGATCCACCACTGCTGCCGCGGTTTAAAAACTGGCAATTCACTTGGAGTTAATTTAACCACGGCACGAACGCGCTTCTTTCGATCTGGAATATTTTTCTTCGGTACGATTCCTTTTTCATTTTACGCATTCGAAAGTCTGCTTTGTCTTGAATTTTTAACTTTATTACGGAAGTATTCAATTTTCAACGATTAAATTACCTTAATTTCGTGGACTCGGTTCCCATAGTAGAAGGAACTGATTGAAAATGAGAACATTCAGAAGATCGAGAAATGTTCCAGTAACAACGTCCGTGAACATGCCGGGCCAGGATTTGTGATTAAAGGGAAATGTTATCGATCAAAACCGACGTCTTTCTGCCTCGTGTGTATCACCGCCGAGCTGCACAGGCTGCACACGCCCTTAAACACACATATACGAGTCCTTGTACACGAGCCAACGAACGGACGGACAACAGGGGCCACCGGTGTTTTCAGGATAAACACAACCTGTCCACTGTCGGTGCGACGAAGTAACCGTCGATGGGGGTTGAAGACCGTACGGGGTGGGTTGTCTGTATACTTTCCGATCTCATCACGTATAGGCGAGCCCATATAGGCTGTGGATGTTTACGTTGGCGTATAGATGCTGCGCGGTACCAACGAGATGGTTCGCCTTTTTAGTGGTTCAATCACGCTCGTCGTAAATCGTCATCGATTTGCCCGTACGCGATTTCTTCGGGCGTTCGTACCACGTTCCGGCGTTTTATTCCGATCGAACGGACGAACCTGCGCGATTCGACCGTCCGAAACTCTGAGAAACATCGGCAATCCAATTCCACGGAATTCCTGGACGTACATAAGTATATCGTTCTATCGCTCTCGACTTAATATCAATAAACTGAGAGACACATTCTCATTTAGCTTCTAGAGAATAAAAATTGTCCATTTTTCATGAAAGATTCGCAATCTAATCATGATCATTAGCTGATTTGGACAGACCTAGGGTTGAAGAAGACAGCGATACAGGTCGTCGACGCATGAATTTCGAAGAAAAAGTAGATTATGCCGACATCCTACGCACGACTTCGAGATTCGCTGAGATGAAAGGACGTCTGACGAGTGTTCCGTCGAAGATGGCCGGAACGATTGCGGTTTGGTACAGGGACAAAGCGGGACAGCTCTATAAACACGAAAGAGATACGGCAGAAGCACCGCTAGCGTATTATGAATTTAGCGGTGGTTCTAATGTAGGGATACCTGGCCGAACGTCTCCCTCAAACTCACCTCGAGGGTGCGGTTATCGTATACCCGGCGAGATACAACCGTGCAACCTATACAGCAACCTTTGCGGCCGCGTTCGCAGCCTGTGGACTCTATTCTCCGTCTCTGTCTCTGTTCCTCTTTTGGCCGCCGCGGCCTCTCCCTCCTTTTGTATGTAGACGAGACAGGGCTATTAGAGGTTTCCGGCTGACTTGGCGCCCCGAGCATCGGGGGCGCCGCAACATCCCTCTAAGCTGTTTAAACTTCGCGACATGCTCGCAGGACCGCCCGTTCCCTCCGTCTCTCTTTCTCTACCATCCGTTTCGTCCCGCTTACGTCTTTACGGCTCGTTAGCGACTACGACGCGGCCCTGCCGATGCCGAAATGATAGTTCGTGGACAGACGCACGGATGAACGAGGCCTTTTCTATGGTGGACCCCCTTGGCACACTTCTAGACTGCACATAGTAGTCAAACCTTTGGGTCTTTTTCATTTTTGTGGAAGACAGGAGACATTTTGTTGGAATTTTTTAGGGGAACATTTCCAATGTCACAGAACACAAAACCACCCCCAGAACACCCCAAGGAAATCTCACCAAAAAAAATCCTCCAACAATCCGTGTTCCTCCTCATCCCCAGACCACCCGCCCCAGCGTCTCGCAGTCAACTAGTTCAATTAAAATCGTGGCCGATCAGGCGCACCCCCGGCATCCCCCCCTGACGTCCCGAAATCCCCGAGCTAGTAGGTGGCGTGCGTACGTGCGTCGAGCAGTAAACCGAGGGTGTTCTGGGACTGTGCTGCTAATGATAATCAGTCCTCTCTCTTTTCCGTTCCCTCCTCGACCCCCGGGTGTGCTCTCTGTTCCCTTGGATCGTGAGCGCGGGCCATGTGCAATAAGGGTGCGGCACCGTCGGATTCCCCGGGGACCGGCATGGCGTAACGTAAAATCATTATTAGGTAGGTAGCTAGGTGGTTGCTGGTGCACACGAGGGGGTGGCGGCGCGGCCGACGGGGGTTGAAGCGGCGCTTACGGGGTTGGCAAGTGCGGGAATAAGAGCTCTGCAAATATTGTTCGTGCGCGAGCCAGCAGCCGGAATAGCTGCGAGGGGACGAGGCGTTATACTTCGCGTTACCTTCGCAGTTAGCTGCGCCTTTCGGGGGTGCGTTTCCAACCGGCGACCGAGTCAAGTGCACGCTTTCGGTGCAAGGGGTTGACGGAGCAACGGTGTGCGACGCTGCGGATGAACTTTTGTCGACAGACCGACAAGTGGACCGCTGTCGCTCTCTCCTCGCACTTCCCCCCCTTTAGGTCACGCGATGAGAAAACATTCGACTTATCTGTTTCTGATCCGCCCGAGAAAATATTGCTCTTTCTAGTTTGACGAGGGCACAGACAAATGGGCGATTTCGAGAGATGACAGAGCACGACGTTGGTGTTGCTCTTGGTGGTTGCTGGCTGGGAAGCTTGATTGCTGATCGATTGGGAACTCGGTTTTAGGACAGCAATTGCATCGTGAGATAGGTTCGACCCCTAAATGTACGATGTAACGCGATCTTTCATTTTTATTCTGTGTAATTTTTGGTGGAAACTGTTATTTTATGCTTTTGGCATGGAGCAATGTGTTGGAGCCACGTCCAAAACAGAATATTTAGAAGATCTGGAACGCAACTGAAGCTGACAATGAACTTTCCCACGAGCCAAATCAATGGCTAAGCTTCTCAAAGAAATTACGCTCGATGGAGGACGGAAAACCGTGGTTGTCGTGAAAAAAAAAGAGTCCAAAGGGGAAATCAAAAAGATAAAGAAGGCGGAGTCTCGTCCTTGTTCCAGGCTAGCATCGCCGCAAGCGTACATTGAACAGGATCGGCCGCCGGGTCTCCCTGAATTTTTCATCCCCCTGAATAATGAATTAAATGTTCCGTGGCGACCCTCTCGTGGATGGGTGCGTGAAGGTGGACACAGAGGATCGTGCGTCCCATAGGTTGTTAGAGAAGCCTACGAAAGTGACCATCGCTTTGTATCCTCTTTCGCCGGCTGCTTCTTCGGTTGTTTCCACCACCGGAGGGAGTAAAGGAGGGTGAAAACGAAGGGGTGGCGAATGGCAGTCACAGCGACCAAGAGAGTAGAGCAGTGCCGGGAGGAGCATGAGGGAGGACAAGGTGATAATTTGATAAGACATTGGGAGGGTTGCCATGGTGACGATACAAAACCCAGACCCCTGACTAGAAACGCTACGGGGAAAGCTTCTTCGGGTGTTCCTCTACGGAGCCTGCCTCCGGAAGGAGCCGAGGATCCTCAGGAGCCATCAGCCCGAAGACACCTAAGTGTCAAGCGTCCCAACAACGTCCATTCAGTCTCGGACACCTAGGGGATGATGCCTCGGACTGCTCGCATAACCGGCCAACACGAACAGGGGAAACCTTGGTGAGAACTACTTCATTCTCTGTTAGTAAAATCTTCGATCGCTTTCAGGATTTTGCGTTTGTTAGATTTTTTTTCAGTTTGTGCATAAAGTTGCGAATAAATTCATTGTCCACTATTAAAATATATTCTTTGCACGTGCGACCTGGGGTGAGGGATGGTAATGAAGATCTTTGGTGTTAGAATTATTAATCAATTAATACGAGAAAGTATGAATGGACCGAACGACGTAAAAGTCGGCTAACTCCAACGACGTATAAGCAATTCGAGATTCTCGTTCCCATTTGTCCACAGGGATGCCGTGGATCAATTAGCAGAGCAACTTCCTACGATAAATAATGCAGTTAACCGTCTGGACGGAGTCTTGTCGAGGAACCAGTCGGATCGTGGCACATGTGGCCAGTGCATTTTAGGGGTGGCGAGCCCCTCATTGCGAGCTTCGCTCGGTAATAATCGTAATGTCTTTCGGGGTGGTCAACGTTCTGTCCTCTTCTGTCATTCGAGTTTCTCATTCTCACTTTCGACGAACTGACACAGTGGAGTCCCAATCTTCGAATGGAATTTATCTACGAGGAAAATTGTCCGTGGGAAACGTGAACAGCTTTCCCTACCCCTAATAAATATCTCGCATATTGATTTCAGTTTTCTCCAGAAGTGCACCGTCTCGAGTTACATCGAGTGATTTGCGATTACGGGAACGTTTGGCATGATCGTGGGAAGGTTTGACGGTCTCGTAGCAAGGTTTTACCCAAAAGTTGGGTACATCTTTTTCCGAGTTTTGGCGTGGAACGTTACTCACCGGTGTGAATGTAGGTGTGCTTCTTCATGTCGCTCTTCTGATGGAATCTCTTCCCACAGAACTGGCACGGGTACGGTCTCGTGTCCGAGTGTATTAGCAGATGAGTCGTCAGAGTGCTGGAACGCTTGAACCCCTTGCCACATTGCTTGCACTCGAACACCTTCTCCGCGGAATGCACTGCTCTGTGTTGCGTAAGGCTAATTTCGTGACCGAAGGTTTTGTTGCAGAGCTCACATGCGAACGGTCTTTTGCCGTTGTGGGATCTCCTTGCGTGCACCTGAAACAGAAAATTTAATAAGATCGTTACAGCCCCGGTTACGTTCTCGTATCCGCTTAAAAATAGAAACTTGTCCATCACGCGAAGTATCTGACGCGAGTGTGTCCGAGTTAGTTGCATAAAAATCATTCTCACTTCTCTATAAAAAGATCTTTCTAACTAAAAAAAAAAATAACTTTTACTGGAACAGTGTCTAGTAAAATAGCTTCAAAATTTCAAAACGATTGATTCAACCCATCGGTTACAATAAATTCCCCACCAGCGAACATCTCGCTACCGAATCATCAAAAACTGGACTCCGTCCGGAGCCGCCTGCAGAATCAGCTAAGATTCATCGTGCATACCTCGAGGCCGTGGGGCGTGCTGAACATCTTGTCGCACTTGACGCAGCTGTAGACATCGCCGAGGGGATGAGTATGATGGAGTCCATGACCGGTGTGGGTCGAGTGGAGGCCAGGGTGTCCCGGATGAACGCCTCTTAGCAGCGGGTGCAAGTGCGGAGGTAACAAATGATGAGGCAGCAGCTGAGGATGCAGGTACGTTAGGGGATGATGAGGATGGGGCGGCAGGAGGCCGCCTTGGAGATGAAGGGGCGGATAGAGGATCGAGGAGCCGGGAGGGGGGTGGGTGTGCACCGATCGACGCGGTGTCCCGATGAGGAGAGGCATTCTGCAGGTGTGCAGATGGAGGATCAGGCCTCAGCAGAGCCGAAACGCTGAACGTGTCGCCGGATTTCTTCGGCGGGTTCGAGGCCGGCGAGGTCGCCAGGCTCGTCGGCGACGGGGTCGTCGACGATCTTGGAGGACTCGACGCAGGATCCCGATCCTCCTCGTCGCCGACCTCTTCAACGTCCACGTCGACCTCCTCCTCTTCGACGTCCACGTCCACCTCGTTGTCTCGTCGATCCGACGGAGGCGAATCAGGACAAGGAGAATGCGACGGTGATGGACTCCTTGTCGCTGGAGAACCCACCAGGCGACCCACTCCGAAAGACAGTCGTTCTACAATCAGATAAATTCATCTTTTACGTTCTTCCTTTTATACGAAAGACATGGCTACTATAGAGCGACCTGTCCAGTTAAGGAATTCTAACGAGTACAAACAAAATAAACTACAAATAGAGATAGGATGTAATATAAAAGTAATAGGATGATTAAAAAAAATCGTGCCGTTCCAAACATTTGTGTACATATTTTCTTATATACGCAGTACCCAGGATTACAGCGCTTATTTGATTGCCGCGTTATTTTTGGACGAGGTTTATCAAAATCTGAGTATCGAGGAACTCGACAATCGTGCGAATGTTAAGATTAATACGACGATTTTTCGACCGTAAAAGAGGAACGAGAAAAGAAGAAAGAGAGAGATAGTAGCAGGTTGACAAGTCACGTATAGGGGACACGTGAAGCAGAAGACACCGTAGAGGAAGGATGCAGGATAAGGTAAATTAGGTTTCCACTGTCGGAAGAGCCGAATGAGATTTGAGTCACGTACAGGCTCCTTTTTTTCTGACTGATCTGACGGAAGGGTACGGGGTTAACGAGCCATCGCGATGAAAAATCGAAGTAGGTTCGTTTTTTCCGGGACACTTGCTTCGATTTGCCCCGTCTAAAACCGTCGAAAAATTTCCGAGCAGAGAGACAAGCGCAAACGTCGCGATTGCGAAAGATTGCGAATACTTTCAGCCCGTGCGAGACGGAAGCGAGATCGATCACTCGGGGAACACGACGCATTAACTACCGCAAATATATAAATAAGTCGTCGGGCACTCGACGTCGACGAGCGAGCAGATAAACCGAGCGCGGAATTTAAATCAGAACAATAGTCGCGGTCGCTGATCGATCATCGGGCCCGATAATCGGCGTCGAGCATCGACGGGCAGTTTTATTGACGAACCTGACATATAACCGACGGGGTCCGACGGTTCAACGTCGACGAATCGCGATCGGTATTTCTAATAATCGTGGACGATCACGCCGGTCGTGATTTACGACGTCCGTCGGCGAATTTCGGGCGAGCCTCCAGAAAGACGGTGAATGGCGGGGGGGGAGCTGGAAATGGGGGCGAACACCCTCGAATAAGCGATATCAATCGAAAGATCACGGGATGCATCGTGTACCAGCCCTGTATATTATATTTATAATCCGTGCGCGTGACACGCGGTCACGTGCCCGGCTATATGTATGATGCACCGGTGCCGGTTAATCGCATTTAAAGCTCGCCACGATCCCCGACGCTAGGGCCGCGATTATTATCGTGTCTCCTGGTGGCTTTGCAATCGAATCAAAATACGACAGGAGTCTCGGCAGAGTGCTCTAATGTAATGAGAAACGCCCGCGAACGCGTCCGGAAAAAAGAACCACGGCCGAAGTTACGGCCTTCCAGGAAAGTAATTGTGGGGACACGATCGAAAACACGAAGAAATTTTAATCCGCTGACGGTTGTTGACAGAAAAATGTTTACGTTATTTTTCCATCGAGGCATTTCATGGATGACTCATGAATAATTGCCACGATTTGCGTACTTATCAGAGAACACGATTTCGATACAGTTTTTTCGAGGCTTCCTACATGTCGGATATCAATAATACAACGTCACGCGAACACCGCGCAACGCCTCTTTTTCACCGATGCGGCAGATTAAAGATGGGAGCACGTGACGATTAGATGCGCACGTCGATCATTTCAAGTATAAATCTGTCAACAGCGATCGTTGTGTTTTATCGTTTGTTTGATAGGAGCAATAGATGGTAATCGTTCGTACAACGTTAATACTCTACTTCCTTGATAGATCGAATTGTAAATTGTACATTGAACTACAAATGTTATTGTTATCGCGTCTGGAATTGCGAGAAAATCCGTAACCGACGCTGCTTTAATTACGCGAATAAGGTCGTTAAAAACGATAAGACTCGAAACGATAACGGTGGACGATTGTATCTGGTAAGAAATCAGAGTGGAACATGCCGTTTCTTTGTAACGCGTTCACATTACAATTATGATAAAGAGAGCTCTCGATCAGATTCCTCGAGTGTTCAAATACTTGTGCGCGGTAGTGCAAATAAGGAAATCAAAGGATGGCATGTGTAACCGTCAAGTAATTGTTTACTGCGTCGAGTGGTAGAAGATGATTAAATGTCATCGATGCGCGAGCAGATATTATGCAATAAATTAAATGTTATTCGCATCAAGGTAGAAGGGATCCGCGCGAAATAGAAAGAGAGCGTAGGAGCCTTGAATGAAACTGGAGGAAAGGAGGAGCGAAAAGGTGGTGTGGTGGCGAAACAGAAAAGAAAAAGGTGAAGGAAGTCCGGACAGATGTGTGACTCGGAGCGACATAGGAAGAACTGCTTACGCAAATGCCACGTCTGGCCCCGGTGGAATGCGGTAAAAACCGTCGTTGGTGCAAACTGCGGAGAAAAAGCATCGCCATTCGGTTGCCGACCGTCCGGCAGATGGGTTACTTTGGTCCGGGTTCGGCAGAGCTTGCACACGACTGCTCCTCGTTCCGTTCGTACACACGCATCTAAGTTCACGTAAGCGTACATCTGGAGAGCCTCATGGATGATTCGCTTCACGTTTCCAGCGGCCGTCCGTATCGCGAACCCGAAGAAACTCGCGAAAAAATATCGCTGCGAACCGACGCGACGCGACGCGTCTCTCGGGGTTGTTATTTTATGAGAACGGAAGCCATCGATGTTTTGTTATGCGACGCGCCGACTGCGGATACTCTTCACTGTTCGAATTTTAATCTACCAGTCAAAATAAATTTCCTCGATGAAAACACCCCTTTTTCATAATACTCGGACAGGTTTCGAAATTTTTTGACACTCGAGTAGCTCAACCCTTACGCTCTAACGATAAGCTTTAAATCCTCCTCAGATTAAAATTGCATGGCGAATCACAACTGTGCGCCGCCAAGAGCAGCTGGTCATAGGATCATTAATTCGCGATTGTTTTACTAGTGGCACAAAACAATTTTCAAGCGGCAAATAGCGTAATGTACACTGCAATTCGCCGAACGACGCGAGCCGGATTTGCCTGGAAGTAGCAAGACAATTTACTGAGACGCAACGATGGATCCGAAGTAGCATCAAGGAGGCGACTCGTGACAAGGGATGACAATGACGGCGATGCCGAAGATGCTTGTGGACGTGGATTAATAAAGGAAGGCCAAGCCGGGGGAACAATTAGATCGAGTTAACGGGCAACTTTAATCTTCTGTCGTCCGTCAGTCGTTTACTGCGTAGCGATCTGCCGCTATTAAAGCCGTTACACGCTTCACCGTTCAGGACCCCTTCCGTGCCGCTTGTTGGACGAAAGAAATGCTGACAACTTGCGTCTCAAAGGCGGCGCACCGACCACACGATGTGGGTGTGTTTTCAAAAACGGATTTTTCATCCCAACCGTCACTACCTATTTAGACAATTCCCGACCCGACATTCCTTTGCAGAAAGAACGCGATTGAAACGGTGCGGTCCTCCGGCGATCGAAGATCGTCAGATTATGGGGAATTACGGCTGATGGACCACCATGTTTAAATCACTTTCACGGGGGCTCTATCGATCACTGTCCGATCTCCGTCGTCTACGCAAAGGGAATTTGTGATCGAAGACAGATTTATTAGACTGTGGATCTTTATGTAAACTAAAAATTTGTCCGAGTTAATTGTAAGCAACAGAAATTACGTGGCAATGCATTTCCTCTTTGGACAATTTGAATTTGTTTAATGTTGTTCAACAACTAGTCAGCAACTTCAGAATTGAAATGTTTCCCGCCAAAGAAACCATTGCGATTTCAAGACCCGAAGAAATTGGGGCAGGTCCGGGCCCACCTGAGTAAAGGGTTAGCTCCGAGAGCAAGTCATCGTGATTCGAGCCCGAGGAGGCCAGGAGCGTCTGGTAGGACGCTAGGGGAGTGCTTTGCCTCGCTATAGGTGGACGCGGCAGCAAATGAATGGCCACGTGCACTCGGGAAGGAGTCGGAAGAGGTCGGTGTGTATGCGCGGCCGTTTAACATGACAAGATGTTACTAATTCAGGGTAGGTAGAACTGAAGAGACCGACCGTCGTGCACAAAGGGGCCGACGGTCCGAATCCCTGTACAGCGCCTCTAATCTGCTCCAATTGGGACGGTAGGAGTTAGAAGGGCCGATGTCCCTCCGCGGTGTATGACGCGTGCTACCATTTATCCCAATCATCGGCCGGCCGGTCGTTCTTAACGATCGACAAATAAAAACTACTCGTCATCCGGGCCGGAGGAGGAAGCCGAACGTCGCAAGTCCAGCCTCGTCTACACCTTTCGTCCGACCGCGACCGGTTCGACTTTGACGTTATTAAAACACCATTACCGCGCGGAATTCGTAATTTCCTGCGGTGCGCCGGATCACGCACCGGCTAATTTTCTTTTATTCCATCGGGATTAACCAGACGGACTACTGCCATCTCTAATTGATGATCGCTAGCGGACACTTTCGGGCTAAAAGGTTAAAAGTCTTTGACCTTAATCAGTCCGCCTTTTTCTGAGACGAAGCTTAAGATTGGAATTTACGGTGTCGACCGTGTTAGTCGCTTTGTTTTTCAACAATCGAGATGAGTAATTCACGACGCATGGACATTTTTATAGACTCTTGTATTTTACAAGAGGCAGATAGAAAAATATTAATTAAGAGTTTCGAACTCACTTTACTCAAAGTTGTTCACATACATTTCAGATAGTTTATTCCTTTGCCCATGCACCTTTATAATGCGGATCGAGTACACATGTTTACGGTGTTATGGCTCAAGAGCGACTGGCTAGTTTGAGGTCTCAATTACATGTTGTACTTATTAGAAGTGTGTATACAGAGTGTCTTAAAACTCCTTCAACTGAGGTGCGCTGGTGCTTCGTTTAGAAATTATTAACGAAAAACACGGACCAATCAAAGCGCGGCTACAACGGACGGACTCTGTCTCGTCCAACGGCAACGCAACACTCAGCGGGACCTGTCGCCGAATCCGTTGACTATAGCTGCGCTCTAATTGGTCCATGTTTTTTCGTTAATAACTTCTAAACAAAGCCCCGACGGATATTTTGCGTAAGCAAAAAGAAGAAGTTTTGAGACACCCTGTATATTAGGTTGTCCCAAAAGTTCGTTTCGTTTTCGATTGATGTGCTCGATGCAAATTCAGGGTAGTTTTTAAGAAAACCAATGGCATGCTTAAAGAGGAAGCTTAAGAAATATTAAAATATTAACGAACAGAAGATTGTATCGTTCGTGAATGCTGATGTTGTCTAACAATATGGAATGTACACATAGTGAAAGAAACTTTTAGGACAACCTAGTACATCGTTATTATAGTGTCGCCAATTTCCAAAGAATGGTATCGTTATATCAATGCGTTACTTTCCTAAAAAATTCAAAATTTTGTACATTTTATAAATTTTGATATTCTCACTGTTTCGCGTGTCTCATTCGCTAATTTCCGACCCAGTTCCCTATTCTTTCGATGAATGATTCCGGTGAAATTGCCATAAATTCAAGCTCACCTGAGTGACTCTTGGGTAAAGATGGCAGGCTGGTGACGTCCGCAGCGTTCCCGAAAGGAGCCCACAGTCTGGGGAACATTAAACGAACGTTGCATCCACCTGTAATCAGAAAATCGCATTTTTCAAGTGGTTGCAATGAGATTTCGCAGTCAAGTCGGACGGGATACAAGGCGTAGAATAGGTCGAGCATATCTCCGAATCGTTCATACGTCATTATTCGCGTGGTCGGGGCAGCCGCTAACGCGAAAGCGACGTCTCAAGTCCTCGTCGAAAATTTGGTATTCCCGTTCCGTAGGAGAGATCAACCCCTCGACAAGAGCGTCTTTATTAGAAAGAAGGGAGGCCCTTCTCTATTTATCAACCTTGGCCCGGCCATTACTCGCTCTCTTTCTGCCCGTGCATTCCTATCGACGGCATCCGCCATTCGTTTCCCGGCGCCTCTTTGATCGGCTCGGAATTCGAGCTGACTGGAATCTCGCGAAGAAAGCGAATCAGAGTGTACGCCGACCTGAATTTTCCTTGGTATCGGCGCAACCGACTCGTTCCGTCGAAGAGCGGAATAATAGTAGAATTCATTCTAAGCAGGAGGAACAAGCGCTGTTTGCCATAAAAGCGAGAAAAATATCTTCGTGTAGAATGGCCCGAGTAGGCGTGGCCTAACGGCGGCTCCGGCGCTCGCCGGGGCCAGGGCAACGCTCCACGGGGCAAATCGAGTCCCTGCTAGATCTAAACGCTGCACGGTGACGTTTCTTCGATCAAGTTCGCGTTATCGGATCCCGCAGTCGCGTTTCTCAGTATCAACTCGCTTCGCCGGCCACGACCGATTAAAAACGATCGTATCGAGCGGTTTCTTTAAAAAAAAAAAAATAAAAACAGGAGACGAAGAAAAAGGAACGAAGAAATGAAATCCGTAATCCGGGCAATATAGGACCGGCCGGGATAATCTGAGATAGCGGAAGGAGATTAGCGCGCCACGCCGCAAAGGCTATCTCATTCTCGCAGGATTATCAGAAATAAATCATATTTTCCTATAAAGCGAGCACACCACGCGGCCGAGATAAGATGACCAGGCGGTTCGGTATAACAACATCGATACCGGCCGTGTGTACACACTGCAGGTAATGCGTGTTTGTTGCCGTGGAACATCGACGATATCGGCGTTCGTCCGCTTATCCTGGACGCGTCTCTCTTTCTCTTTCTCTTTCTCTCTCTCTCTCTCTCTCTTTCGTGGCTATCTTTCGGTCGTAAATCTATAAACGGTAAATCCTACAGCGTGATTTCCGCCACGAACATCCTGGCCAATTTTCCAGGACACCTGCCAGGTAACCGCGACGCGTTACCTGGTCCTGAACACCCGGTATAGAAGCTTGAGATCAGCGTCGCTTCCGCTAGCGATATTGCGAAGTTAATCCGCAAGCTTGATGCGAAAAAAATTGGAGAAACCAACCGCCGTGTTGACAAGCAACCGCAAAGCAAAGAAGCAGAATCATCGAAACAGTGGGAGAAGTGTGCCTAATCGTAATAACTTCGATCAATATTTAATACTTATTTAGCCTGCGGTTCGGTCTGAAACGACGCGAGACATTGGCATATGAAAACTCTGTATAGGATATTTGAAATTAAAAGATTTATAATCTGAAAGCTAGAAACTTCAGTATACTGGGTATAATGCTCTTTGTATAAGTGTCCAGGGAGTTTTATGACAAAAATGAGTAGATCAAATGCAAAACAGTGAGAACGTTGGAGAACTTAAATACACCGTTGAATTATGTTCAGCTCGCTAAAATTATTCAATTTTTATTCTCACATAGATCCGTCCTCTAGTCATGCGAGTTAAATACGAGTATAATGGCTGAAATATTGATTTGGCTAGGACGTCTTGTTATTTTAGTTTTCAGTGAAGTGACGATATTACGTGTAAAAATAAATGTTATGGATAGATAGGGTATTATTAATAAACTTATCCACGAATAATATCATCGACTAAAGTTGGAAATGCCTAATCTTTGATTGAATCCTGATTTTATCTTGATTTGATGTTTTTCACTTTCTAACTTTTTGCCAGTTCTTTCTTTTTTTAATATCTCCTGAAACTTAAACCACTTGCGGAAACGTCAATCAAATGAAATATGAAGCACGTGGCGCGACGCCATTGTTGCGTAGAGTTTTAATCTTTAATAGGATGCAACTTATGCAATTATGACGGAAAATGTACTCGTAGCAAGAATGAGGTGCAATATTCTTCGAAATTCGCGTCACGCGCGGAAACGTCAATCAAAAATGGAATGAAAAATTAATTTGTCACTCACAGAATGGAAAATGTGCGTGACTTCGTGTTCATTGTTTCCCTGAATTTCAATCTGTTGGGAAACTCTGTCCACCTGGAGTATCGTTGTTATTCCAACGAGTACACAGAAATGTTACTAGTTAAAATCACTGAGTTCTAAAGTTGTTGAAGTCCGAGATATCTTTGGAAGCAAATATGTATACGTGAAGTACGTTTATCGCGAAACATGTCTCTTCCAAGATATTTGACTTCATTTTTTCTCATTATTTTTGTTAAGAGACGTGTTTGAACAGAAGATCGTGTGCACCGATGTAGCGAATGTAATAGGGATGAACGAAGTTAAATATTTTAGGAACGATAAATTTTGCAGTAAACATATCTTACTATCTTTACACTTAGGTTCTACTGTTCTATCGAAATCGATCATAAAATATTACAATATTTTACTCCACTTAAAGGAATAATATTAATATCTCCTCTGTGCATCTACTTGTCGACGAATCATTTGTACTATTCATTTTTCTAAATTCTGTAATTTGTATTACTATGGTGACTAATTGTTGCAGAAGACGCGATGGTGTTGATAGCGAGGATCGCGATAGTGAATCGAGAAGTTTCATCGCAATAACCCTCGGAACAGGGCGCAAAGTACACCGGGCCCTAAGGAGGCGCCCTTAACCCTCTCCTGCCCATCACCGGGCAATTACCGGTTAAATCATTTAGGCCGATTCCGGTCGACAGACGCGTCGGGTTGATATTATTGCGTTAGCTATTAGCCCGATTAGCAGCATTAGTATAGGCAGCCGTCTAATGCCGTTTCATCCCCTCTCACCTGTTGAACGGCGGTGGTCGTGCGCCGTTTACGCACCTGCACGCACCCACGCGAACAAGAGGAACGACTTGGTTTACAACAGTGTGTTGTGTTGCGTGTCTGTGTGGTACGCGTTCACGCGCTCGACACGCAGGACCAATGGTGGCTCGTATTCGGCGCCGATTGCAACGGTGTTGGTGCAACGGAGACACCGAGCGCATACATACGAGTGCACACGCATACAGAGGAGCACGCAGGTGTCGGCGCGAGATTCAAGGGCGTGAACGGTGCAAGCGCGGTGCAGGGATAATAGCCAGGTAATAGATAGCATGATGACAGGCGACAACGGGATGAATGTCAGGGGGATGCAGAAACGATCGGGTTTGATGCGGTCGGGGAAATGGGATTCTGCGACGGTGCATCTCTGTCTTCCTTGCATCGAATCGTAACTACTTTTTTCTTTCCCACCCCTCGCACCGTGACATCGAATTCGGCTCGTGATTTTAAACAGAATTTACTTGTACGAATAATTCTACGCCATCAAACTATTATTATTCGCTAGAAATCTTGTATATTTCTATTTCTGCTTGATCTGTAGGATACCTAAAGGGATAATCATCCCCTAACTTTGAAAAGTCTGTACATTTCTACACTGAAATTTAATCCATTAACACTGTAACTATCGGAAGCTTGTTAACAACATTTCTGCTGTCTGTGTTATGTCGAAAAGAATCTTCAAAGCCAAGAGAAGCAATCAAATTGTATTCCCCGAGATAATGTTTCGTATTACGACTAAAATTATTATCGCCACCGAACAATTTATAAATATCGATTGCCCGTACTGTTACTAACGATAGATAATGCATTTAAATTCACGATAAAACTTGAGACGTCAGAACCGTCGATTAAAGTCTCAGACAAGTCAACATCGAACATCGGAAATTCTCTAACCCACAGAGGATCCTCCGCAAAGAACTCAACACAACTTCCACCCGTAATCGATACTGTCACAAAGGGATGGTTATTCTGTCTAGCTAATCTCCCTGTGAAATTATCGTTGCTTTGTGCGCGTTTCTCTAACGGACGTCCAAATCCCAACATAGCGTTTGACAGATGCTATCATTGACGTAACTGCGATTTCAAATCACACGATCTAATTTGTCACCGCGTGTCAAACAATAAACCCAATATAATTCTCAACCCACAATACCCTCTCTCTCTCTCTCTCTCTCCCTCTCTCTCTCTCTCCCATTATGCTTACCTTCGGTTTCAACGGGCAACTGAGGACTCTCCTGCAGGTTCTCGTTGTTATTTGCTTCCGGGGACATGGTCTGCTGATGCACTTGCTGTTTCGGCTTGACGACGCGAAAAGCGGACGCCTCGGCGACACCCCTGCGCGAGAAGTCCAGAGGACCCACCCCCACAGGCGAGTGCTGCTGCTGCACTTCCATCATCGTGCCAAGTCCCTTCGCTAATTCACTATTCTTAAAACAATCCCGCGCTCACTGTGCACGACATCCGCCCCCGCGATCGGAGAGCGTCCTTTCACCACCACGTCTGTCGAGTGTCAGTAGAAAACCATTCACCTCTACCAACCAGGGAACGAGAACAACTATCCACGTCGTCCTTGAGCGCGTCACCGACACTGGTCCTCCTCAATGCCAGCTCTTCATCCCTTTCCATGAAGATGTCCGCTCGGCTTCACCTTCGGCTTTGCTTCACCCCTCGCAAGAATGACGGCTCGATGACTGGTCGATCGAACTCAAGATCGCCCCCGGTGCTGGTCACGAAGGTGTACGCGTGTCTGTCGTGGAATTCGGATCCGGTGGACACTGATTTCCGTGCGGCCCATCGGCCGGACAGGTCAGGAACGGCGAGCACCGTCACCCGGGGATGTGAGAGACGTTATAGCGGGTGCCTCGACGCCGACTGCTGTTAACGGGTCTGATAGTGGAGGAACTCCCATGCGATGACGGCCGAAAGTCGCGGGTTAGGCTAGCGGGAAAGAGAGAGGGGGCCGAACGCGCATACACACGGTCCCGTGCCAGTGGGAGCTGCTCATCGGCAGAGAGCCCCGGGAACGTCGGAGCGAGACCGAGCGAGCGGCGAACACCCACACAGACGCTCGGTGCACGCCGGGATTTTCAAAGGAGGCTCCGCCTCCGTACGCCACGCCTCCCAGTCCCTTCTCCACCCCCACGAATCCGCTCACCATGGCACTGGAACACCGACGCTCGCTTTCGATGCCGCCGAGACCCACACATCTCGAACGGACGATCCTCGACGCTGCTGGCTAGATGGTGTCGCGGCTGTGTGGGTGGATGCACGTAGATAGGGGATGTGTTTATTCCTTTACCAGGTGGTGCGACACGGGAACTGTGTGCGAGAACTGCACAGACACCCCGTGCAACGCTCGCACCCTTGCTCACCTCCGGTTGCAGCATTATGTGGAACCACTCGACCACCCTGATTCTACTCTTACTCCACTGATTGATATTTGTGCCCCGCGACCCCTGTTCCGCCAGCTGAACAGGAAATAAATGTAGATGACACAGCCTCCACTTTGGTGGACATGCGAGGACAGGTGTGACGGACTGATTCGAGGAGTGAGGAAATCTTCACCACCTCCAGATAGTCATTTGCTTTGGAACATCGTAGAACCTGTGATTAAATTAGGCGAGTTAAATATAGTATATTTTCAGAATCAAGATATGAATGTAATATTATACACATGTATCTGGTGACACCTCTCGGAAAACACACAGACTGTAAAGACGAAAAGTATCTGGCACGTTGGGAGTAATGATTGATCGCGCAAGTTAATTTGTTTCCATTCCTCTCGACTGATTTCTCCGGCTCGGGGTTTCCAGCCTAAGAGAGTTTTTCTATTTTCCCCAGTAAAAGCGTGAGCAATTTTCTCTCGAAGATAGAGCGGCCTAGCAGAGACAGTGGTGGTAGGACCCTTCTCGGGGAGCCTACGCCCTTGTAAGACGACGATGCGAGTGAGTGAGTATGATTGATGCGGTTTGTCGTTCTCTCCTGACGCCTAACATCTCGTCCTGCCTTGTAACTACACTCCTGACGACACTTCTTTCGTCTGTGGGCTTACCTTGTTCGTGGGAGCACGTTTTACCTGGGATCTGCTCGCCGACAATATGCTGATGGAGAATAAACCCTCTAAAATGATTTTTTAACCAATTTAAAGGAACATCCTAAGTCGCCTCCTAGAAATTAGCCCTCCTCCCACTTTTAAAATTACGTAATTTCAACAGTTGTGCTGTATTGTGCTAAGTTTGCGCTACATTGTGGTCGAATATTAAAACTGTAATATCAGAAATGCGATAATAAATAGAGAAAAATGATTTTTAAAGCATCCCCCCACACTTTTAATTTTTTTGCTAGTTTCTCTATTCTGAAAAAACTCAACACACTCCTAATTCAAGCTTTCTGAGCAAGTGTTCAATCAACGATGATTTTATTGTGCTGTATTGTGCTAAGTTTGCGCTAAATTGTGGTCGAATATTAAAACTGTAATATCAGAAATGCGATAATAAATAGAGAAAAAATGATTATTAGAGCATCCCCCCACACTTTTAATTTTTTTGCTAGTTTCTCTATTCTGCACAAACACAATTCGGCACAAATGTTGAAATTACGTAAATTAAAAAGTGGGGTGCTAACTTCTAGGAGGGCTCCTAATTCAAGCTTCCTCAGCAAGTGTCCACTAAGCAATAATTTTATTCGTGGATGGGAGCTCGAGAAGAAATTGAGGAGACTCCATTGAAATCATTTCTTTTCACGATTTTACATCAAGCATTTAATAATAATGAAGAAAATTGAGTCAGGTGATGAACCAATGCGAATAAAACGACAGTGTCGCCGCCAGGACGTTAATCCTAAACGTACAGCAAGATTTCTTTCGTCGTGTTTACCAGAAGAACGATCGAGGTGGAAAATTCTCGTCGACGATAACCCGCAGCGACTGCAGGCGGCATGCAATAAACAGTTAATCGCTTAAGCCATAGATTGCTCGGATGACAGTCGTCCGATCGGACGCCGTCATAGATCCCGGCCCGCAATAGTGCGTAATTGGCGCTCGGCAAGTCCAAAAATCTCGAATGGGACTCGGCGTTATAATGACGAATTGCCACACAGAGAAAAACTCGAACGCCAGTGGCCGAGAGGTGGGAATCACGCGAGCAGCAATGACAACTGCGCACTCGCTTCAAATTCCTTTTCCCGAGAAAATCGATGCATTTTTCAGACGCTCCGAATCCACGAATCATCGATAATCTCGCTTCTACTTTGCGCGGTTCTCGCCGTTTTCCACGTCGAGGATAGAGAGGGCATCGCCGCCGCCGAATTAATGCGGTGTGATTGATGCAACGGCTTCATGCGATTTCCACATGCCTCGACGCGCATAAGCGCTGATAATGCTTGTGCAAAAATTATATGGTCCCCGATACATATTCCACGCGAAAACAAAGAGTCACGTACATACGTGTATTTATTCCACTCCCCTGTGGGTGCGTTTCGAACATTTCGTGGCTAGCCTCGATCGAATTACCTTAAACATATGATAATCAGCCGCCGAAATTTTCCAAAAATTCTATACCACCGCAAAAAGGGAATAAATAATATTTCTGATAACTAGGTAATCGATTCCCCCCCATTATACCAGACGATTGAATATAATCGTTTAATCCCAATTGCAACAGAAAATTATAGCACAGCGCAGAACGACGATGGAAGAACTAAATACAATTGATAGTGTCTCACGCGAAATTATTTGTTTTGTGATAGTGATCACGATAATGCTCTAGAAAAAATGGTAGTGCTTGTATAGAGAAAAATCAGATCGATGGCCGGCGTGGTAAAAATTGTCTACAAATCCAAGCTGAAATTGAACCGCAATCGTTTCCAGGGAAAATACGAGCGTTATCGGTCTTCTTATTCACGGGCTCGTATTAATGTACAGATCGACACCGAACCTGCCCATGTTTGTTTGCACAAGTATATACCGGACGTGATTTACAGGCTGCAAGATAACTTAATCCATCGGCACACAGATGGACATCTACGAGCGGTGTAGCGGTCGTTAAAGTACTCCTCACACCGTCGCGACAGTTGTTCGTCGATTCGTCGGGGCATTGTCTGTGATAGTATAGTCTCCGATCCATCATGCGCCGCAATACAAAGCGTGAACCTGCTGGGAATCTCTACGGACAAAGAAAATATGAAATCATGCTTTTAACTGAACCCGGATACGGATCAATCAAATTCCCCCTGCATTTTATTCGACATTCCGGTGAAAAATATTCGATTCCATCAAAATTCCAGTAAGTTAGGAAATGCTTCGAAATTAGTCAAATGAAATGAGGCAATTTATTATCGAGGCTCGTCTGCGTGGATTTCTGTGGATTATCCTGCAAAGCGGTTTTGGCAAATGGCCCGAGCGAAAAGATTCGTTGTCAGCGAGCAAGGTCCACACTGACGAATCGCGTCCACCTTGACAAAGTAGTTCAATGTGCCGGATACAGGGGACGAGCGGCTGGCGCCACGAATTTAACACTTGATTGTCCCGTCGAACAATTGTTTCGCCGGTATTATACCAGCCTGTGTCTCCTCTGTGAAGCAGACGGTAGCAGCGGAGTCGCTCTCTCGAGTGACTCATTCCTCCATCGCATCGCTGCGCTGTAGAGGAAAAAAATAAAAAGAACCGTATTAGCCGATTGTCTTTCACCAATTGGCCGATGTGGGTGATGGTTATCGCCGTGTAGGAAACGATACCGTGTGGAACTCTACAATAATTCGTCGGCATTACACGTTCGTAGAGAGAACTGCTCTGGCATGTGGGCAGAGTTAGCAACAACTCGCTGACAACCCGAAGATTACGTATCAAACGCAGATGGACCCCTGCGGGTAGGCGAACCGATCTCTCGTTCGAAAGTAAACGTGCTATCTGGAAACAGATAGTAATTGGAACGAATTGCTTCGAATTGGGACCGATTAATCCGGGATCTTGATGAATCTTGCGCGGCCGCTCGTATCGAGCGATCGGTGATTTACCGATGACCGGCCGATGCGATGGCGAGACGATTTCGTCAGACGATACCGCGAAAGACGGTAGCCCTGATAAACGTGTTCGGCGCAGCCAAAATTACGCGTGCCAATGAATCAGGCGAATTTCACGATCGCTTTCGCTAAAAATCGAGCGCGCGACTCATCGTGACTAAGCCGGTTCCGAGTAATATTCGGGATTATTGGTCCGATAATTTATCGATTTATTAGGTTACTCGCAATGCCCGATTTCACAAATATTGGTGATCGCTAGATTTCGAATTCTCGCGAAAAAAAAATATTGTCTTTAAAGAATGAAAGTCAGAGGCTCGTCTCTTCTCTTACTAATTGTAAGAAACGCAAAGTAACGTGAATTATCGATGACAAAATTTTATCTTTGCGTTCTTCGCGTTAACTTGTGAAAATTGATTTCAACGTATCCGAATAAAGAGATGTCAAAGCGATACGTGATAATATATTATACGTATGTATAGACTACAAAATCGATAAATGTAATATTCCAAAGCAATTTTTTCTTAGCGGCCGCACGGTCCCCCGTCAATTTTAATATTTTCTGCCCATGCGCCGCCGCGTGTGAAAGAAAATTGATGCGGATCCATGTTTAACATATTTCCAAATATTTTATTCAGATAATGCCCGCCACTGTTCTTTCGACGGTCCCTGCAATATTCAAAACGTCCGAGCGAAATATATTTCGTCGCGTGAATAACAATGAGAGCGAGTTTCGCGAGTCGATATACATACACACATACGTATGCATGTCGAAATCCACAATAATTCCGTTCGCGCGTAACGGGACAAACAGCGACAACAGCGTTACGAGTGCATTTAATGCAGCTTCTCCGAATCGCTGTCGCTTATCTAATCTACCGACGAGATCGGCTAAGGGAACCGGCGTACGATTTTGAGCCCGCGAAGATCGATGGATCGCGGCGAGCAGACGAAACCGTGCGCGCGAGGATCAATTAAATCATTGATCGACGGCGGGGCTGTTGCTCGGACGAAAACAGTCCGCGCAGCTTTTGCGCGGTTGATTCGCGATGGGAACAAAGCTCGCGGCGTGTCATCGTCGGTTGGTATCGTTCGCGTGACTCGAGGAATCATTATCGACCCGTTGGGTTACTGTAATAAATAAACAAATGAGCTGTTGCAATCATCCGTACCCGTCCTCGGAAAACAGATTCAGACTCTGGCCTTGGGATCGCTTTATCTGATAAAAAAAATAAAACAAAAACAGAATGGCCAACAATTCGCGCAGGAGAGAACGCGCTAAAGAATTTTCGAGTGGAACGGAGGCGCTAGAGGTTCGATTAGCGATAGCACGACAAACAGCCGGCCGATTATTTCTTAATAGAAGCGCCGAGCCATGAAGCGGTCGCCAATTTTCGATTAGATTTTCATGGAAGAGGCCTTTCTGCGTACGCCTTGGCTCCCGTATGATGGGAGCTGGCATATGGTACGGGCCACTGTACCCTAACTGCGAAAGAACGAGTAAGGAACGCTGTAGTTCGCTGTGACGAGACAGAGAGAAGAGATGCCTTAACGCGGGACAAACGAGCGTGACCAGGGTCGGGGGCACACGTATGGGGGACTTTCACGGTGAGTTTCCACGGGGTATGTAATCCCCCATAATATACAGACATATGCACCGACGAAATACAGCCGCCCTCGTGGATCCCCGCGGACTGATATTTAGGGCCGATATTCATTAGCAGTTTCACGCCGGCCGGAGAGGGTGCGAACGATTGCCAGAGAGAAACGGAAGTCGGGAGTTGACCTGGCTGACGCTCTCGATGATAACCGTTCAAAAGGGTACTTCGATGCCCCATAACGTCACTCCCCCCGAGCTGTGATCTATGGTTTCGTTCTGGCACGAAGGAGAGAGCAGCCAGATTGAGATATTTCGCTGGCGATCGGGGGATGCAAAAATCATTGGCCAGTTTCCTCGAGATTGGCAGAAGACATCTTCGCGTAGGCGCTAAGGAAATATTCAGAAAATTTTTCTTGTACACAGCCACGCTAAACATAATTTTCTTAGCAGTAAAAATAGTCGAGGGGCGGGCTTGTCAAATTATGCGCGACGCTCTCCCTTTCCATCTTCGATATTTTTGAACCGGTCGGTTCCCCGACGGCCGTGGCTCCCTTCGAACAATTTTTGACAGTGACCACCAGTTCACAATTGGCGAGAGGGGTCCTCCTCCGCTCCTAAACTTCGGGATTACGTCAGTGGCTGAACGAGGCAGACGAGAGAGGCATATCCGGTTGGCTTAGATTGACTTGGCGCCAAGCGCTGCGCGTACGACTGCCGGAATTAAATGATTATTGGGTTATACACGACAGTCGGAACGAACCGAAGAACGAGAGGAGGCGACGAGCGCCTCTAACCCAGACGGAGAGCAATGAAAACGAAAAGAAATAATCAAGAGAGACCGAGAACGAGAGCGAGAAATGTTCGCCGAGTGTTAGTCGCTCGGTAGGAAGCCCAGAGAGAGAGTGAAACCCGCATGAACAGCTCTGTCACCTAAAGACCCACTTCGACTGTTGAACCGTCCAGCCTCGAGCAATGTCCATACAAACCAATTGAACGACTGTGCGACCCCCGTTGCGGCAAGAATTAGGAAACCGGGCGAAACGATTAATTTTTATAGAAGACTCTGCGAGAGACCGTCGCGACACGGCGCTGCGTGAGCCTCGTGGAAACTTGGCATCCCGGAAAAGACAATAATCGACAGACTATGGAAGCCGTCATGCTGAGAACAGTATTGAGATGATAAAAGTTTATTAAATCATCGCCACACTGATAGCCACTAAACGTCGCCGTCGCGAAGTATTTCGAACAATTTTGCTACAAACGTTTTCAACACGATGTCTTCGCGAGTCACTCGAATTGATGGTACTTGAAAAAATTACTGATCAGCCATTTTATGAAACAGAAGAAAATTAAGAATAAAAAAATGTTCCTTGTAATCTTCAAACTTTGTATTCTTCAAAATGGTTAGAATTTTGGGATAAATTCGATAAAATCATATTGGATCTACCAGAGGTTCCGAAATCTTTGTTGTATTTTTCGCACGACCACGCAAAAGTCAATCTCGAATCTTCCGGTCGCGTTATGGTCGTGTCGGGACCGACGCTTTTAGCGGCTCAGGTGGCACAGTCGCCCGATAATATAACATTATTTTAGTGGAAGCGTTCTGCCAGCTAGGTAGCAGAGATTCTAACATCCGATTCTGCTCAGGCCGACGCGACGCAGGGAAACTTGGATGAACGACAACCCTCTTACCTGACTCTCCTAGACGCATCCGGATCTCATGAATTTTTGATCGTGAACGCGGTGAATCATACGCAAACTTCGCAATATCGACGTATTTCTTTGCCGGGACGTAAGAAGAATTTAGTGAAATCGGCTGAGCTCTTCAACAACGTTCACGACTTTAAGTGGATAGTGCTCTTTTGTGGAAGTGAACTGAACAGTTGGGAATCTATGTAATTTCTAATGAAAAAATTTACAATCCTGTCAAAGACAACTATTCTCCGTCAACGGTCCCTGAAATTAGCCACAATTCCATTCACAGAAGCTCACCGTAACAACACTTGTCGCTTCTAATTGTGCTTCTGTTCGATGCACAGATTAGTAACTACCTCTTCCAAATCCTAGGTCTGTGTCTAATTACTAGTTGGATTGTTCTTTTACACAAAAACAAATACATCGAATCCGCAGTCTACTCATTATCTAAATACCTGTAACCATAGGTAACGCGATTATTTTCCAACAACAACCTAAACAAATTATTCGCATTTTCCATAGAATATTAAGAAACGGTACGGATATTCGCAAACGGCATGTCGCAGGCTATCGAACCATGCGGCCGAATCCTCGTCGAATTTACTGAACGGGAAAACAACTCTGCATAGGCCCGAGGACGCGGGATGTCCCTGTTCCCACAGGTTCTGTCCTCGGCGTCTTATTTGAATCCAGCGAATCCTCTTCCCGTTTCTTTGCCGTTGTCTTTCGCTTTAAACACGGTGAACAGAGCTTCCGCCGCGTTGAATTCTGCCGCATAGGTGGCGGAAGACGCGCGCGCGCCAGGGTTAGGCGATCCCTGGCACAGGGTGGTGGTCTTTGATATGCTGACGTCGATATTATCAATTCAGATGAGGCAGGGAGGCGCAGTCGTTTGGTAAAACTGCGTTTGATCTGGTTCATTCGGCGCGTACGTGTGCGTGAATGCATGCGACCGGTCCGTAGCTATAGTCTGAGGCTGCCTTGGGCATTTCGGTTTCAGAGGATACCGCTCTCTACGACTATTATCATATTCCGCGTGTCTCGTCGAATCTGCTTTGCGTCCGTCGTCGAGAAAATTTTTAAACGCTTCAGGACATTCGACGCCGTCGTCCCTGTTGTATCGATTGACCTCGTGCGGGACCGGGTCGTTTCTGACCCCGACAGGAAACGCTATAGAAATTGAGATAACGAAGAAATTTTTAGAAAGCTGATGCCCAACGTTTGATCGATCTTCTGCAATCTCGCGGATCGGTCGATCGATTTTGCAAACGAGCAGCTCAATCGAAACTCGCGTCGTTCGCCTAGCAGACAAAACAGATAAAAAGTGGCTGGCAATAACAACTGCAACGCGAATGGAGGAATTGCACGAGCGCACTCGGATAATTGCCGACGACGACACGTCGTGCATCTTAACCGTTCCACCGCTAATAAATCACTCGTGACTTAGCCGATCGGCCGCGAGGATTTAGCATTGAACCGAATATACATGCGTACTATGTATGCCCGTCGCGAATCTTCGGGATGCAGTTAAATCATCTATCGCAACGCGAATTAAATTTCTTACGTGGGGCTGCGCAACGACTCGCCTGCACTGCAGCCGCGAAAAATGGCGACGTTCGAAACGTCGCGTCAATGAATCCGATTGATCGCAGATCAATGGGTCGTTGCCGCCGGACGATCGACTAATCTCGAGGGTCAAACGACGCCGGTCAAGTCGGACTTCCTTCGCCAGTTAACCCCGACGCTATTCTCAATCTCGACTCTGACTCATCCTCGTCATCATCATCATCATCGTGGTCGTCGTCGTCGTCGTCGTCGTTGTCGTCGACGATGTCGTTGTTGTTCGCATTCGCTCGCGTCTCTCCTACTACATCGAGCATCCGAAAGACTGTCTCCGGCGGACGATATCGCAGGGAAAAGAGGCGCGTGTACGCCATAACGTCACGATGATGTAATGCTCTCTAAACTGACCCTAGATCTTTCAATTCCTGCACCGGGGAACCTAATGTCTTCATTCGCTTTCGTTTGTAATGCTACGCTCTTTTAAAAAAATGTGCCTGGAAAAAATTATAGGGACACGGTAGGGTAGGCCGAGGCGAATCGGATCGGAATAAGAAATAGTTGAAATTCGTTATGTTATGGCAAAAATCGCCTAGGTCGGGCATGCACTCCCGACCCCTCTCCCTACGCCTCTTTCAATTGTTTTTTTATTGTTGTACGCTGTACCGTTTAGCGTTGATGCGCCTTTCGAGAGTGCCTTACGCGGACGAACGTAATAATTTTAGTACAAATCTAAAATACACAGTTTACAATTCCTTATTTAAAATTAAAAGGTAAAGTTTAACATCTATATGTGTTTAATATTATTAGTCTGTACAGTATCCAGAAATAATATTTGATATAATTTTCGTCATTAGATCATAATTTGTTTAAGATATGTCAGTCACTTTAACATTATCATATGGCGCGAATAGGATCACTCCTTTTTTATAAATATTATAAATTATTAAGAGAGTAACATTGCAATTATTGTAAGGAAAAATTCATTCATCCACCTGTGGAAAATTGGATAAAGTGCAATATCTGTGGAGAATGGTGCCACGAAAAGTGTGCTAATCTAAGTGGTGTTCAAGGACAATATACTTGCGACCCATCTACTATACATATAGTTCTTGACCTTATTCTTATTCAGTTATATTTTATAAAGTTAGAACAAAAGATTATTTTACTAAAATTTGTTTGTTTTTTGAAATTATCGGAATATCCGATTTGCCCCCAGGTACGAGGATATTTTCCACTTTTTCGTTTTTTATCTATAAATGAAAAAACTTTTTAATTTGTTTATATTTTTTATTACGAACGTTCCTGTTAAATGGGTACTTGTTACGAATTTATAATAAAATATTATGTTTCTAAATATTAACTATTTTTTTTTTGCCATGAAATGATAAGTGCTCCGTTCGCCTCGATTTACCCTATAATATCGTAATGTTGCAAATGTGTTATACATTTTAATTATTTCATGCGTCTTCGTCGAAGCTGTATTTTCAGCCTCCATATGCTAAAGAAATGCCTCTTAAAGAAAAATAAGAAGAGAACGGTGTGAATCTAGGCGAATCTACCGGAACTGGTAGAAACGGTCTGTTCTGGACATCGCCGAGCGGTTTTCTCAATGGTTTCAGCTGATGCATAGAGAAACTCGATATTAACAGTCGGCGATACGAAACCCTCTTTATTCCGTAGACCGATACGCGTTATAGAATCAACGGAGCCGAAGTCGTAAACGACGTTATGGGGGGGTGCGGAACAAAGGGGGAGGTGATTCGAGGCTCGCCCATGTTTGACGAGCAATCAAGCCGAATCATTAACCCCGTGGAAGCAGGATCGGGATCGAACGTGTGGGCACACGTTATGTATGAATAAACTCCGGCCACGGCGAGAGACCAGTGTTCAGGTTCTGTTCGACGTTACGGAGGAATTGTTGCGACGACTCGTGGACAGGAAGTCCAGCTAATCAGGGGTAGTGAGTGGCAAACAGGGGTGCGGTTATGCCCATCGGGCCTACCTAGCGTCGTACACCAGGGATTCGAGGACGAATCGTCGACGAAGACGGAAAACGGCTCGTTTACCCGCGGACGTCTGCTTTTCCACCCCCTCCGAACGATCGGCTAATTAAATTAGCCGTCAGTCTCTGATTAGCTCGAAAGAAAAAGAGGGAGGGACGGGAGGGGGTTGGGTAGGAAGGGCTGTTCCTTGGCTGGAACGAAGTAAGGACTGGCTTACTTTTGTCATCCGCCTCGTATCCATTTAATCTCTCGTCCTCGCGGTGCTCGCTACCTTTCTGCTTTGGTTTTAATTAAATTTTTTTTGCAGCCCCGGTGGCCCTCCCCGCTTGATAAACTGCAAGATAAAGAAATCCTCCGGAGGAATATATGCAAGGTATTTTCATCCTCTCCGGTTAAGAGCACGTCCCGCTTACGTCTTCGATGTAATTTATCGAGAAAATTGCGTTCAACTGGTCGCTCGTAATTAATTTCTTTCTCTCTTTCTCTCTCTTTCTCTCTCTCTCTTCTTTTCTCTCTCGCTCTTTCTTTTGGTTTTTAACGACCGAGGAAAGAGAAGAGGGATGTACGCGTAAGTGGGAAACGATTGTTCACTGAAAACGGGTCGCGATAAATAATACCAGCAGTTTCATGGCTCCGGGTTACCGTTGAGCAAATGGAAGGGCGCGAGTTATTATCCGGAGGGCACTTCTCCTCGTTCTTCTTTTTCTCCTGGCCGGGCGTCGCGTCGGGACGGAAAGGAAGAAAAAGTGCCGCGTTAGAACCGCGGTCGATAATAATAAGGCTGGTAATTCGCAGTTTGACGAGCCCTCGCGCAACCCCCAACTTCAACTTTTCGAGTTTTCTTCCTCATCGCGCGCCCCGATGTCTCCCCAGCGTGCTCGGGATCGGCCAATTAAAAAGCAACCACCTGGACAGAACAGGATAAGGGGCTGGAACCTCGCGACTCGGGAAGAAAAATCGTGGCACTGATTACCATCAAGTACTACCGCTTCGCGGGCCTCTTAGCATAGATTAATTTTCGGTGGTGGCCTCGTTTTTTCACGATGGGAAACTTCGAGCACCGGAATCGGGAACGATCGTGCCGTTGAACTCTTACTTCTTGCAAACGTTCGCTTAAGAGTCAATTGTTGCTTTGCCTCGTCGATGGACTACGGTCATTATATTTTTCATAAAATATCCAAGTCTTCGAGAAACTCCTGCTGCCAGGTTGATCCGTCGAGCATGCTCTTCCTCAAAAAAACAGTTTCGCCCTGTACAAGCGTGAACCGTGCACGGCGTCGGCCGACGATATATTTTACAGATGTTCCTATTGATTCCCGACTGAGGCCTGGAGAAATATGCGTGTATTTGGACGGATACGAATTTCTCATCTTCCCATAGAGAAGGTATGTGGTAGGATGGCGGTACGCGGTAGATCTGGAGAAGAGATGTTTCCGTTTTCTGCGCAGCGGAAACCACCGAAACGTGAATTTGATAAGACGAGGCCACGAGTGGAGAGACAAAGAGAGAGAGCGAGGGCGAGAAAGAACGATCGTAATCGTAATACTTTTCATGGTGGATCTTTTTTCTCAATTAGACCGGGCTGGGGGGCCGGGTCTTCTGCCGCGAAGAACCGAGTAATTAGCAGCCGAGCCATGGCAGACTAGTAGGCAGGATTCATTTACGAAACATCTGGAGCGACGGGATGCATGCAGTTCCGTTTATTCCGACAATTTCGTTTAAATTAGCTGAACGCGGCCGTTTTTACGTCGACGCCGACCGGTTCACACGTACTCCCCTCTTTTCTGTTCCCGCGAGTAATCATCCAGATTCGTAAATTACCCGGCCTGCCCCTAGCTCCTGCAAAATCCACTCTGTTTCCGCGCGGAGCTACTTCAATTAAAATTGTAAAACGACGGATATGCACGCCGGGGCCTCGCGAACGTTCCGTTAATCCCTTAAGAACCAGCTTTCCGACACGATTAACCTGGGATTAGCGCAATTTTGGTTTTCTGGATCGAATCTTGCCCGCTGCCGACGCAACCGCGCGTGTACAAGCAGCTGCCAAAATTCTCTGGACACAAATCTACTTTCCACATCTGATTTTTCTTCATCTTCTGCTTAACATTTGACCTGTCCTTACAACAGGCGTGTAAACAAGGACTTCACTGTACTGCTTCATCGAAGCCTGGATGGTCCTTGTAGAAAGCTTCGGTATTACCTGAAAAATTTCGCAAAAGTATTAGAAGGTACTGTTGTTCCGTCCTTAGTTTCCCATCTCCGGTCCGCACGACGGTTTCCAACATTCCCGATTGCCCGAGCGAAATAAAAACCGAGTTCTTCCGAAATTTCATTAGAACGCGCGCGCGCTCGTGCTCGCGCTCGCGAACGCGCGGCCTGGATATCTTGTTCCAAGCTGGCAGCTTAATTAAACTCTGCGAGGATGTCTAGTTGACATTGACTCGGCTGCTCGCTGACTGGCGGATCGCGTAAGAACCTTGTGCCTCAATTCCGCGCGTGCCAGAAGCGCTGACAACAACAATCAACAACCGAAAAAGAAAACGAAGAGAAAGAAACGGAGGAGCAAGCGCAACGGAGAATCTTGGGGATTATCGGGGGTTGTGGTTCCGACTCGGACAGGACACCGCGTGGAAAGGATTCATTCGCTCGGGGAACGGTCTCCCGGAGAATTCATGGTGCTCGTGCATCCTTGGGCCACGGGAACGAGTACCGGCGATATCTTGTTGCGGGGAACGGGTGGACGGGGCTTAATTAAAACGAGGAACGAGGCGGTTGCGTTATCATCGGGCCGGGCCGCATCGTATAACGGCGTGTTTCCATAATTCGGCCGAAAACCCAACCAGACACGGTGGTCAGCAACGGGCGCGGCCTGGTCGGCAAAGCGTTAGTGGACCATGGATCCCCGACCACGGTTATTAACTGACCAGGATGAACGAGACACCGGGGACCCCGGGCCGGACCTGGAACACAAACTGCCGGATATAGACGCAGCCTCCTCGAATTCTGTTGCCGGAAAGGATTGATGAGAGTGGCCGGACCACCGAACGAAACACGCTCCCGCCTGTAGACAAATGAACACCGCGTGCAATTGAATTATCGACGCCGCCGACCGTTCCTGCGCTTTTCGACGGCATTACTCTATTGACATCGGTTGCCTTGCACCTCCCAAGTTGGCTAACAGGCCGGGGATCTCCGCCGGTTTGTGCGAGAATCTCGCTCAATGTCACGGTACAAGGGGTGAAATTACCCCTCAAAGTGGGGGTTCGTAACCCTTTCGATAAAAATGCATAAGAACAATTAAAAAAATTTTGAAACGTCACTTTGTGTTCGATGTATTCTGTATTCGACTTACTAAAATTAACCATTAACCAATCACTGCCGCCATGTAAGCGGCACTTTTATTATTGACATATCGTTGGAAAGTGGATCGTGTTAGAAACTAAACACACAGTGTGTGGTGTTTAATATTTAATATAAAACAATTTCAATACTTCTGGACTGTTTAAGGGTTGATAAAGAAAGTACGAACTTTTTACTTGGCTCTTCGATGCGGTAAATTCTCATTTTTATTAAATATCCGCAGTCTAGTCGTACGGTGCATAATACGAATAATTGCAACGATGGATGCTAGATTCAATGAGTTAGGTATATTCTCGCAGCCTAATTAAGGGTCGAAAGAAACTGTGCCAGCGCGGATCGATGGTCACGTGGAAATCACACGTCGCTGGAACTGCGTCACCAGTTAATTAGGCGGAGCGGCGTGTTTACGTGCGATCAGATTTTAAACAATTAGCCGATGGGTGTGTGCCCGGGCATCTCGTGGGACCGGTCGCACCCATCTTCGGCCCTGTTGTCTCGCGGGACGAGCGTGACTTTCCTTGCGGACTTAATACTCGCATGCACCACCACGTGCCACGACCGAACCGGGTGCTTTATATCCTCGTCCTTTGTGCTCGTTACACCCAGCAACAGAGTCTCCGATGGTCCCGGTTACGTACGTATGCGGAACAAATATCCTTGGACGAACTGCCTGCGAACACGCTAGCACCGTTGGTCCAATTCGATTCAATTCCACCGTGCTCTCTCTCTCTTTCTCTTTCTTTCTCTCTTCTGATCTCTCCTTGCCCCGTTCGTACCCGTACTTTTTTCACTCGGTCTCTATCTCCGACCTGCACGATCCAGTTACTCCCCGGAGAACGATAGATCCTCGGTTGACTTTGCTCGGGGTGGTTTCTCTCGACTCGTCTTGCTTCTCTTTCTCGACCGTTCTACGCTGCTCTTTTTTCCTACTCGGCTTCTTTTGTGTAGCCTGATGAGGGGTCGTGATGATGTCGAATACAATTTCAGGCCCTCCGGAATTATCATTGATTCCCATCCTTCTGAAAATTTCACAGTACCCTAGGATTCCGGGGGCGGAGAGCATATTCGGTTTGCGACGAAGACCTTTGTTCCGTGAAAACGATACGAGCCTCAAACACGGAACAACAGGATAAAAGATTTTAATTGGTCAAACCTCTGTAATGACGTTTAATAATAATGTCACATTAAGAGATCAAGGATTGAATCCACAGGAATCGAAGAACGATTCTTGCACAATGCACATCTCCACGTCTCCGATATGCCAAATATCTGGTCATTGCCCGACCTACTTCGTCCGGCTCGTCAACGAATATTAATCGTAGCGGTTCAATAAGGTCGGCAGTGATTGTCCGGTTCAATCGAGAGCGAGTCGACCCTCTTGCCCGTCTACAGCCATACAAATTCAAGTGCATGCCTCTAACGAAATCGCCTGGAAGAACACGCGACACGGTCGAGACGATCGCGAGATCGATCCAGCAACAGCGCAATTGAAAAGCCAACATTCAATACCGCGGAATACTTTTCATCGGGTATTGGGGAGGGCCCCCCTCCCTCTCTCTCTCTCTCTCTCTCTCTCTAGCCTTTGATTTATTCTCCGACCATTTGCGAGCAGGCGGACGATCGTGGGGGCTCGATGAAGCTTCAACGATATCGTTCTCCCGCGGCAAGGGTAGTAGAAACGCGATGAAAATGGGATTGAAAACCACCAGACTAATCTCCTTCCTCCGGCGTGTAGTCGGTAATATCTACAACCACGAGAACTCTCTCTCGCGCGCGCGCACACATATAGTGATCGTCCACCTGCACGATTCTCTTTCTCTCTCTCTCTCTCCCCACAGTATTTTTTCCACGCGAGAACCTCCGGCGTGTTAGACCGTAGAGAGACGAAAAGGGAGAGAGAAAGGAAGAAAGAGGGAAGGAACATATATTAAATGCGTGTAGGTAGTTGACGGTATGCGTGCTAGTCGCGAGAGCGCCGAACCGGCTGCCATTTAAATAAATGTTTAATCTCGCCCACCCCCGAGGTTCCTCCGCAACAGCCTCCCCAGGTAATATCCTCTCTGTCCCACCGGTTTCTTCCCTGGCCTGGCGTTTTCCCTCTTTTTCAGCGGAAAAGCCCGGCCGATGAAGTGGAAAAAGAGGTAACCTCGGATAGAGGATGGTAGGGAGAAGGTTGATGTGTCGAGAAGAGAGGGAGTTTCCCAGAGAGATAGAGAGAGAGGGTGGGTCGGAAGCAGTGTAGCTCGAGAGGCAAGTAAAAAAACCAATCGAGTCTGTGCAGTGGCTGCGTGCTATCTTCTCCCTGTAACGCTGCCACCCCCGCAGCCCCTGTTTCCGTCCTGTACCAACCCCCGCAGCCATTTAACCTCTGCATTGCAAATGCCACCCCCCTTTTTGCCACGGCCATCGGGCTGTATAAGGGCTAGGGTGGAGGAAGGAGGGAGAGGAGAATAGAGAGAGGGCAGAGAGCGCACTCGGTCGAGCCGAGACTGTTATTTTAACGAAATATCTTTAAACGCCGAGAAAGAGAGAAATAGAGGACGCGAGAGAACCCCGGGTAGAGTCAAGCCTGGAGGGAAGTGAGCATACCACCACCACCGCCACCACCACCACCAGCATCGGGCTGTTAGGGGGTGAGTCGCGGGGGTGGTGAAGGAGGATGGCTCTGGCCTCGGACGAGCTCCAAGCCAGAGATGAAAGGATACCTAGTTACGGGATGAGGGCCCAACGGTTTAAAGGATTACCGGCCTGCCCATTATTCAAATGTATGCTAAACGCGCGGGGCGATGTGCGCGATAGCCTTATCAACCCTCTTACGAGCCATCCTCGCTGGAACCACACCGAGAGCTGGCACCATGCGTGTATTTCACGGTGGCACGCCGCAATACCGGGACCAACCCCTGGAACACCTGGAACATCGATACTGCGGAGACCAGGACCGAGTATTTGTGCTGCCGTTCATACCTTGTTCCACTTTTGGACGAACTTAAAGGTGTGAACTTGGCCCACGGTAAGGCTGCTGTTCCTTGGTCCTGATAGTTCAATCAGCTTCAACCACTGTCTTCAACCTGCAACAGAGAGGAACCTTACACCGAGAAAAACGATTTTTATGGAAAATAAAAATTGTCTGCATCGATTGTAAGAAATCTCCTCTTTTCTCTAATAACTTTAACAAATTCTCCTTTCAAATTGTACCTACCAGAATCATAAAGCTCCTATCCTCTGGAGTTGATACGTCAAACTATCTTCAACCCCATTTTCAAAATGTTTGCGTCTCCACTGGTTGGAGCATGTTGGCAGTAGAAGCGTAGAATTTAATTTTACGAGATTCCTGGATATCAAGTGGTGCACGCTTGCTTCAGAATTGCATTTGCAGACGCAGACATTGAAGAGCGAATTTACGATCGTTTGACAACGTTGGGGCCGGTTGGACGGCAAAAAAAGTAGCTAGAAAAATTCCCCAGCTTGGCTTCCCCAATAACGATACTTTGATGGGAGGAAGCGACGCCATAAATGATAATTAAGACATCGTTAAACGGCGCGCCCGTTCCACCACCCCGTGGAACGTGGGAAGAAGAGGCGACTGCTTTCCTCGAAGATCGTGTGCGTTGGCAAAAAAAAAAGGTGAGAGCATGGTGCCTCTTTTGTACGACTCTCGGCTCGTCGTGTACGCCATTAGAAAAGGTGGCGGGGAAAGAGGGGGTGGGTGGGGGGGAGGGAGGGAGGGAGGGAGGGAGAAAGAAAAAATTAGATCAGTCATTAAGCGGAGAACGATTTAATGAAGATGACCTCATACTCTCCGCAGCGGAGTTTGTACGGCCGTCTAAGCGGATTCTCACGTCAATCGCTGGCCGCGAGTCAAGTGGCGAGAATTGTCGGCAATTGTTTCCGAAATCCCGCGCAGATGCGCTCGCGCTCCGGCCCGTGTTTTTGCGCGCGCGAGTGTGTGCGTATATGCGTGCGCGAATATCGTGGCGCGGACCGACGACGATTCCCCGGGCACGCAAGCAAGCACGGGCGGAGTGGCCGCGCCGATCCTGATGTGTGAATCACTCGGCACAATTACGACAATTACCGGACCGGTCGCAAGTCACCACACTATCCGCGTCCGCGGCCACTTCGCCGTTTCCCACGCCCTCTTCCATTCACGCTTCGCGCAAATCTCGAGCCGACTTTCCTACACCGACGGACCAACCGAGCCTCCAAACTATTCGCAGTGGGGAAAAAATCCGCCCCGCCCAGCGAGATCCGCTCCTATCGACATCTATGATACTCTCGAATCAGTTATCTTGACGCTGTAACGCTCGCGGAGGTCACCATTGGAGGCTACGATAGGCAAATATCTCGTGCTACCCTCTGTTCGGCCGATTTCGGTGGTCTTTCAATGCTTGACTGTGCGGGACCCTCCGCAGCTAGTTGCTTTGGTGCATTTGCACTCGCAGAGGTCGTTACTGGGAGCCTCTGTCAGCGCAACTACCAAAAGCATCGAACCCGAACAAACCCTAAAATCCCATCCCTTGCCTCGAGCGGGGCGCGGGATCAATTATTTGGATTACTTTTAAATCACTCGCGTTCCGCCACGGAAAATATTTAAACGCGGCCGGGTGAAAAGGGTGATTACTTTCGGCCCGTCGGAATTGCACGCCATAATTTAAAACATCCCCCGGCGGCGCGGGCTACACGCACCGTTGTCGGCGTCGGTTTCGGCGTCGGCGTCGGGCGTCCTCTGGTAACGAACGAGTTTTTCGAGCCGTCACGAGAGAGCCGAAACCCGGGGCCGGGATTTTCATTCGTGCCGTGGGCGAATGCCCAGTGGAATCGCGTGTAATCGCCATACGCGGGGTGTGCACGCGTGCACGAAAATTGGGGTCGCGGCTCGTGAACGCGCGCGCGAAAAGAGACGGTCACAGTGAAACAGAAACAGAGAGCAACGTTCGCACGTACACATACGGAATACATATATGTATATAGCTGGGGGGCGGTGCTGTTTGCTTTAGAGCTCGGCAATCACGTCGAGGGTGGTCCACCGGACTGCGCGATCCGGATTAGCGAGATCATAATCAGCCAATCACTGGCGGCAAGCCGGCTAGGTGTCAAATGTCACCTCTCCAGGGACACGGATTGATTTCTTTCGCTGGAAACGGGCGTCGCTCGCTCTCCTCGCGAGATATGTATAACGTATTCTACAGACATCCGATTCTAATGGGATTCCACGGTTCGAAAGGGAAAGGACATATTCAATTTGCCCGGATAGCTCGAAGCTGTCAGCGTTTGAGAACAAGCGTCACGCCCAGGGAACGAGGAAGTTCGGCCCTCGAGCCTCCGACGAGCATTAAGTCTGCGCTGCGGAAGCGGATGTGGAGGCAAAGTGGCTCCGCGAGTTACCATTATGGCGCCGCAATACCGAGGCTTGCTGAGACTTCGTGTACATAGACGGAACATCGTTGTGTGCCCGCCGGTATCTCTATTAGAACGGATATACCTTGCCAGCCTGCCATACCTGCGACTTTATAATCTCATACACCGCGAGCACGCAAAAATACACTTTATCGTTCGACTAAATGCACCGGATGGTTCTGGTGGTCCAATGGACCGGATTCTAACTTTGATTCGGTTGTAGATAGAAAAAATTGCAGTTTAGCGTCGATCATCGACCCCTTTCGCGTCGAAAATCGTTTTCCTTTAAGCTCCACGGTCCATGTTTAAAATAAAGCCTACCAAAAAGTGTCGTAACCCTTTCAATCTCTGATAAATTCATTAAAAATATGCTACTAGATCGTCGTCCACAAAAATATGAAAGAAAATTCACATTACCCGTGGAATGATTACAAAGAAATAAATAACGTTTATTCATTTTTATGCAGACAATGAAAATACACGTTTTATTTCTGGACCACTTGTAAGGATTTTCGGGTGGTTCTTTTGCATGTCCAGTGAACGGGGAAATAACAGTGTCAAGTTTTTCTTCAGAGTTCAGAGTGGTTCGCGGTGAAACGAGCAAGCTCCAGAGCGAAGAGGAGCTAAGTGAAAGACTCCTCAGCCGCAATCAAAATGCTAATCGCCTCGAACAAGGTGTAAGTCCATAGAAATTGGATGTAAGGGACTTAATATTACTCGTGGATCGCTAAAGAGTATTACGGGGGATTATCGGGGTAAAGTGACACCCTTGCCCCCGGGGCTGCGGCAGCGTGCGGTGTGCAGTCTTAACAAAAC
Source organism: Lasioglossum leucozonium (assembly GCA_028454225.1). Taxonomy (NCBI): domain Eukaryota; kingdom Metazoa; phylum Arthropoda; class Insecta; order Hymenoptera; family Halictidae; genus Lasioglossum; species Lasioglossum leucozonium. The sequence goes on from CM052222.1 coordinate 8,156,932, forward strand.
ACCGGGGGTTGGCCGAGCCTTCTGTAAATATTGTTACTACCACCCTGCCGGCAATTTCGCCAGCCATATGTTAGACTGCCGATGCCCTTTTTTACCATTTCGCTCGCTCCGTTCGTTTTGCCTTAACCTGTTGGTGGAAAAACCGACGAAGATAAAAGAACAAAGAGATTTTCACCTCCAGCGAAATCAATTTTAAACAAAATCCTCCTAAGCCAAAGGAATAAGAATCTTTTAATCCATTTTTTCTTAAAGTAACTGCTGAAATATTTGAAGCTTCTAAATAGATTATCCTCTGTATGCATTAAATTTTCCCCGAATGTTTTTTTAATCTTGTTCGTCCTGTTTTAAAAAAATTCTCTTACTCTTTCTACCGTGTTAAATTTCGTCCACTCGTTTCTGCCATAAAATCCGCTTCTTCAAACACCGACTGCATAAAATCTACAGTCTACCGACACCGTCACCCACATGCATGGCTTAATTATCTAAGATTGAAATAATTTAAGGTATCTCTACAGCAGACTCACAGACAACCGAGTATTTCCTTCTGGAAAATAATTTCGCTGTAACATCGAAGACACTGAAAAACACGTTTGACTTGGCGTTAATCGTTGATTAGCCGGATCGTCGACTGACTCGTCGGGTATTTTAAGAAATGAGGTGTATAAGTGATTGGAACGAACCGATCGATGTTCGTTATGCTAATATTAACGGGAATATAGAACAATAAGTGGCGGGTCAAAGAGGGTGAATCCCAAATTAGAAAGCGGAGAGAGCGCGGGCACGAATTAGCATCGCTTTCAAGTCGCTTTCTAATCTCGGTAAATGGACAAATTGGTATTGAATGACGAGTAACGAACGAGTGGTATGGACCGTGCGCCGCGCAGCGCCGGTTCAAGTGGGTTTTGCGGGTACAGAAAAGACGTCGGGCGATTCGAGGGGCGTTGAACGACGCCCGGTCGCCTCGGGTTCTTTCTGTCGCCGAGGACACGTGCCACGGATTACGCACATGTTACAGGGCCAATTTCGGGCGTCCGGCCGATAGGATGCGTTCAAAACGTTGCGTAATTGGCAAATCAGGTCCCCGGCACCGTGATTCCTCCCGGAATACCATCTTTGAAGCACGCTGTACCCCGAAATCCATGAATAATCAGACCTTTCGTTACCGTAACACAAATGCAAACAGTAACATTGTACAAGGCGTCTCTGTTTGCGAATTGCAGAGTCGTCGCAATTATTTCGTATCTCGCCAATTATTTCAGAGGACTCCGAAGGTAAAAATATTCTGCGCATCGCCAGGGTTTTACGGAGAGATTTCGGAACAGCCGGCCCTCTCCGTGGAGGAGAGCAACGGACACGGCTTTGGCAAACATAAATTCACCGTACATCCCGTAGCCAGGATTTATTACCCATGAATCGAGTCGAAGAGGGGCGGTTTACAATGGGCCAGCAAATTGCGGCCCGTTTATATCGATGGAGACGTTATAGCGTTCGTTCTCCGCTCGCCGCACCGCACCGCGCCGGTGCGAACGAACAAGTGTGAAATCAGGTGCATCCATAATGCAAAGGGGTGGATCGAGGCCCGAGAACTCGCCCCCCAGCAGCAGATCGCAGCGGCACCCTACTCTTTGCGAAGAAAATCAATTAGACACGGGACGGAACGTTACATTAATGTTCGACGTGTCGAAAGACGAAGCGTTTCGAAAGGCAATCGACGCCTAATTGCCTCCGTGAAAAACAACGCTGTTCACTTTCGCACCGCGGAAACAGTTTTCGCTCGAACGATGGAAAACGACGAACACAACAATCCACCATTTTCAATTGTCTTACGGAACGAAATATAGATACACAAGCGTAGAACACGAATCGAGAAGCAACGAGCTTAACAAAGAGCCGAGTCGAACGGGAGGGGGTGACTCCAACTTGCTAAGAATTAAAGTGAACCGCCCGGGGGTGGCTAAGGGTCGTAGCCTCCAGCGATTATACTAATAGTCGGGGCGTAGACAAGCTGATAGAGGCAGCAGGGGGACGGCTAAGCTACTAATTGTTTTACACGACGGCAACTTCGTTTGGATAATTCTCCTGCAACTTAACGCGTTTAAATTCGCTCGAGAAGAAAAAAATCGAACGAATTCAAACGTCAATCGATGCCCAGAAAACTGCGACAGCTCGGCGTAAATGTTCCCGGAACGGTTGGCATACTTTTTGGATTCGTTTGATCCCGATTGCGAGTGTGGCTGCGGCCCTCGAAATTTTAACCTGGATATTGAAAGCAGCTTTCAGTGTACCGCGGTGTACAAGAAAGCTAATCTTTCGTCTGGATTTGTCCTGGTAAATACATAGTTCGAATCGAGCGTCATCGCCGTCATCGAGCGAATTTCATCGGATCGTCGACGGTGTAATGGTACAGTTTCTCATCCAGCCCCATGGTTGAACCGCACGGGACATTTGACACGCGTTTCAGTGTAGCGAAAATATGCCTTGTCTCCGAATGGCCGAACGTCGAGGATCCGGTGTATACCGTCGGAGCGGAAGGAAACTCGGGGGCGAACAATGGCCTCTTTCCTGGCAGGTTGATCCTGTTTGAGTAATGTTGAAATCTGGGGCGTTCCTGGGAAAGGCCACCTGACCTCGTCCTCGTCCCTTCATCAACGGCGTCGGACCCTCTTGGTCGAGTCATTCCCGTTCTCGCAGAGCTAGGATCCACCGGCGGATTAATGACAGCAGGACACAACTCTACAAGGTATCCAATATCCAGACAACTACTCGAAGGCAATCGAAAGGGTGTTCACCCTTTTTAACCGTCCCCGAGACGATCAACGACGGCGACACTCTTTGTCGGCCGTTAAATCCATCGTTCGTCTCTTTATTTTCCAGACAAAACAGATTAGGCCGGTGATCTACGAGCGATCAATTAAACTGGATATCTTGCGGAAGGTGATAAGTCTCCGGCGGCAGCATTAAAGTATTTCCCTTGTCGCGGCGCGTTAAAGCATGACGCGTTACGAAACTGCAAGAAAACGGAGCTTTCCAAACGTGTCGATAATGGTTTGACTTCTGCACGATTTTTTGACGACGCCGTTTTTGACAACGATTTCTCAAAAATCAATATTTTGAGAACCTCCCCCCCACCCCATAAGTCCTTCTCTAGGCATTTTAACGTTGATTCGGCAGAAATTCCTTGTTTGTTCCGAGCCGCGAATTTGGATCGAAGAGATAGAAAAAGAATTTTGTTGAGTACCTTAAGATATTACTTTTTTATGCTGAAAATTTTTTTTAATTTATCGATGTTTCTAGGCCCGTAACTATGGTCATACCCCTCAAGCGAACGCTCCTAACAATTGGTGGGGATAGCTCGGGGCCATATATCCGGACATCGCTGTAATTGGCACGTCCAGTATAATTTCCTTACTCGTTCCACTGTGCAACGCCGGGCAACGTCCAGGTTCGTCGGGAACGGCGAAATCGTTGGACGCAGTTTGCATTCCTAGGATGCCTCGGAGGTAACAATGTCGATAAATTGAATGAGGGAGGCTGAAATAAATCATGTTTATTTTCGGGAGATGCAAGAAGCCAGCGGCGGCATCCATATTCAAAACTGCGGGTCTCGAGACACCGTTCGAGACCTCCCCCGCATCGTTTCCGAAAAATTGAAGGATGGTGGCTCAGGCTACGCCGTTACCCCCGTTCACGGCGGCCGTCGATCAATCGATATCATCCTCTCCCGTCCTTTCTGCGGTTGGTCCCTCGATGGCGGTCCCATTACCGCGCAAAACGTTCAGATATTCAAAGTCGGGGAATAGTTTATTCATGGCCGGCTCGGAGAACTTAGAAAGATATTGGAAGCGGCCCAGGAGAGGGTGAAAAATAGAAAAAGAAACGGCAGAAGCTGGAGAAACCGGGATCGAGACAGAGAGAAAGCGAGAGGGAAAGACGGAGGGAGGGACGGAAGAGGAGAGAGAGGAAGCGATATTGGTCGGACGGAAGTGTCCCCTCGGGGAAACGAGAAAACGGGAGGAGCGTCGTCTCTCCCCCGATCCGATAAAGCGAAAGAGGGACCCCCTTGTGGCACGACCACCACTCCTACGCGTTGACCCACGTGACAGCGAGCCCGCCAATAAAATTCAAATAAACTCCGCCGTGCATACTAAATTATCACATCTTCCATTACCCGACCGCGTGCCCATCCCCGAACGACCCTCCGCCGTGCTCCCGAGGAGACGTTTCCCAACGTCGTCGTGTCGAAATTCCAATAATTTTGGCTTCTGCTCCCGACAACCTTCGCGTCGCGACATCCTTGCGAACTTTTGTCAGGAGAACGACAAAGCTATACCTGCTACAGTAAATCCACGGTTAAATTTCACCACAGCAGCGAAATTCTCGGTACGTTCTCTATTGGATCAACCCATTTTAGTTATGAATGCATAAAATCCGCAGTCTAATTATGACTTAGCATAAACGACGATGGGCCGATGAAGTACCCACCTGGCCAGGAGCATCCGAGAAACCGTGCCGATCCTCTCTCGCCGATCAGAGGACGATTAATTTTTCGTGTCGGTGACGGTGATGAAATCAAGCAGTCAGCATAATGAGTAGCGTTGTCTGCCACGCAATTCATCGGATGTCGCGAAACGAGATGCGAGGGAGGAGGGTACTGCGGGGGTGTGGAAGGACGGCGCGGGGTTATTAATATTCAGGACGAAGAACGGGAGTCGAGAGCAGTGCCGAGTGACAAATACCTCGCGCCCCGTCCCAACCCCAGAACGGCTCAACTCTGTAATTAACGCTAATCTCCCGGCCGTTCCTCCGACACCGTACCACCCACTTCGTCTTCTCTCCCGCCTCTATACTTACGGAGCCAGAGGGTGGCCTTAAACAGCCTCTCGAGTCGATTCCCGGCTGAAGAGGATCTATGATTCCTTCGGGGAGAAAATGGCTGCGCGGGAAGCAATCGCCAACTCGCCAAAATGGTCACTTCTCTCCTAAAACATCTGAAAATGGTCCACGTTCTGGCACGAAGAATTTTTTGTCTGCAGGCTTGTTATTCCCTCGGTCGTTGCTCCAAAAAAAAAGGCCGGCAGAGGCGAAAGATAATTCGCGTTGGGCCACGCGCATATTTTTGCAAACATTAGCCCGGCGCGTTGTGTACATTTGAATTTACAAAACCGGAAGCTGAATTACTGCCTCCGCGTGAACGTAAATGGATGACGCAGGGATGGGGTCCTCCTCTAAACTCTTGAACAATAACGTATCTGCACATTGCGAATTTTGTGCGTTCGATCAGTCTATTCCTTACTTCCAATGTATAGCTTTACGTCCTCATATAGAAAATAGTATATCAACAATAAAAATGCTTAAAATGGCTGATTATTGAAACAGTTATACTACTCATTTTTTGTCATAAATGTATAAAATCTATAATCTACTTTACGGAACGCACGAAATTAATTAAATTATTTTCTAGTAAAATACAAAATTGTGGTCGTCGTGACTTTTAGCGAGTGTGTTACAGATGGTTGGAGAATAGTTTAGTGGATGTAGGGTTCGGAAAAGCTTGCAGAACGTGAAAGATGACTAGGAGCGTCCCTGCGAGGTCAAAGGACGAAGATTCCTTCATCCACTTCCTGCGATATGGTCGTCGCTGGTGGTTGCGCGCCTCGGTTAGCACTTGGTGGACTAAAATAGCGAGTCAGCCGACCGCGAATATCCTTGATTAAACGCAAAAAAAGCTCCGAGAGACCTACGCTTCTCTCCTCGTGCTCTGGCTGCGTTTTTTCGCCACCCTCTCCGCCATCACTATGGTCGGGTTTGAGCGTGGAATTGGATTGGCCGTCTTTCCTCTCGTTCTCTTCTACCTTGCAGTTCTTTCTCTCTTCGGCTAGAGGAAAGAAACGCTGTTTCGAAGCTTCCGCGGACTCGATTAGAGCCAGCCCGCGACATCAGAAGCACGCGAGCACATTCGTTCCTTCCGGTTAAATTGTTGCACCACCTGTACGGCCGTTCAATCATACTACCACTGTATAAATCACATTTCATTATCTCGTGTGAATAATTTCGTTATTTTGTGTCCTTGAAAGAAAGCTTGTTTAACGGAGAAGATTGAGAATCCGGTAGCTCGATGATTGGGAATCCTGTTGACAGATTTCTCATTCAAATCGAGCAAGTAAAACGTTGAAAATGTAAATGTTATGTCCCTTCAGGAAGTCTGTAACATCCATCCGGACCACTAACATGTCCTCCATGACAAAACACCTAGGTTTCTTCATAACGTCGATGACTTGGCAACTCCTCGGAATTCGTTTTGCTGTTGTCAAGTTTTCGAGGAGTCAACATTATTTGGTATTAAACGGTCACGACAGCGGTGTTACAGTTTACATCCGTTGTAACTATTGCTTCGTATTATAAGTTACAACTTTCAAGGGACTCGTGCTACGAAAGTAACGATAATCGACGATGACGTTTGGTCGAAACAATGCGCCCTAAGCGCGAGTTTGCTGCGACAGTTAGGGGTGTTGTCAGTACAGGGTGATATATGGTTGCAGCGAGTACGGGAAATGCCACGTGCCTGCCAACCTTGTACACACTTCTGGAAGGATTATGGGTGTACAAGTCTGCGGTGCATTGAGTCTACAGTCGATCGAAATCCCCTCAACATCGTCAACTCTAAACCGACCAAACTAAGCAAACTTCTAAACAATAAAACGACCTTTCCCTTCAACGCTGCTACGAACAAAAAAATCCTGAAAAAATTATTATAGCATTTCTGAATGATCTAGAATTGCCTGCAGATGGGAATGCGCTTCAACCCTGGATACAGCACCCCATCTTCCAGGTGAAGGGTAGTTCCAACGTCGGTAAACGAAATTTCTTTGTTCCCGACGGTAGAGAATGATTTTATCATGTTTCCACCAGATGACACTATCATCCAAATACCTTGAAGTCATCTAAGGGCGACATTTTCAATGAGAAACTTCTGTTTCTAGGGCATTATCGACTAAATGCAACTATCGACTAATTACTATTTAGTTACTACATACTATCGAATATTTAGTCGATAGTTTTTAGTCGACCGAAATTTCGTTTTAGTAGTTACGTCTAGATTGCGGGCTATAGTCTATGCCTATGTATAGGTCAGTATAAGTCTAATCTCATCCACGGTATACTAATTCTAGCTGTACAAAAATAATTTTTCTCATTTATTGGAAAACATATTTAATTGAGAACATATCTTGATTAGACATACTGAACAATGAATGATTCTAACAATTATATCTCATTATTTCCATTTTTTACCCATTGACGACTATTATATATATATATATAATAATAAATAAATAAATGGTAATAATAAAGAAATAAATGGTAGGGTAGTAAAGATAAAATAGAATTGATAGCTCCACCCGCTCTACCACTGCATAAATTAGTCGATAATTCAATCGACTGAAATAGTAACCACCACCACAGCAGAATTCATTCGATAGTTTAGTAACCCCCACCACAGCAAAATTCATTCGATAGTTTAGTAACCCCCACCGCGACAAAATTCATTCAATAGTTTAGTAACCCTTACCATGGTTAAATTTATTCGATAGTTTAGTTACTGGTTACTGCAGTTACTGGTTTATTCTTCTCTCTATGAATACATAAAGATGGTACTGTAAACAGTTGACTGAAAATAGTAACCCCCACCACTACAAAATTCATTCGATAGTTTAGTAAAACTAGTCGAATGAAAATAGTAACAGCTACTATCGAATTATTCGATAGTTTTTAGTCGATAATGCCCATCACTAGTTTCTAATTCCCCACTCCAATCGGAAGCAATTTCACAATCATATTGTCGCTCATTCAAAAATGGGACTTTAATCCAAGATGGCGCCACGTCTCTGACAGTTCCACAATATACAGTCTAGCGATGACTACGTCGAATTATAGGTCAACCAGTTGCTTCCTCCTGTTGCTGTTCGCATTTATAAATCCTGCACAAAGTTACCGAGCTGTGGTGGTCATCCATGGGGTTCTCACGGGAAGCGACAGCATGGAACTCATCAGCAACAGGATCAAGGAGGCGAGTAAAATTCAAAAGATAAACACTGTGTCCTCGGACGTCCTAGTTGGTTGAACTTGGCGGGTAAACGTGATGCAATAGGAGATTCGAAATTGTTATTTCAGATGCATCCTGGGACACAGATCTACAATACTCCGAGATACGCGGGATGGAGTAGCTTGGAGTCTATGTGGCGGCAAGTGGAGCAGATAGGCATGGATGTTATTTCTATAGGTGCCGCGTTCCCCGAGGGAATTAATTTAATCGGTTACAGCCAGGGTGGACTGTTAGCCAGAGCGATTTTGCAGAAATTTCCCGAACACAATATCAGGAACTTTATCTCGCTGAGTTCGCCGCAGGCAGGACAATACGGAAGTAAGCAACGCCATCTTTGATGGTAAACAATGGAGATTCGAACATGATTCAAATCTGACCAACCATACGATTGTTTTGATTGCAGCTAAGTTTTTACACTTGTTTTTCCCTAATCTGGTCTGCGAGACTGCTTACGAACTATTTTATTCGAAAATCGGACAATCCATCAGCGTTGCGAATTATTGGAACGATCCTCATCATCAGGTCCGTATACTGCAGGCTTGGGCACGTTCTATTTCGAGTAAAATTCAACGTAATGTCCGAGCACACCTCATGAATCAGTTATAAGAATTACCTGTTACATTTCTACTCCGCAGGAATTGTACTATAAATACAGTGACTTCCTTCCATACGTAAACAACGAGAGAAATATGTCGAAAGCAATAGCATCCAAACAAGGTATCACCAAATTGAAGCGTATGGTGCTCGTAGGAGGTCCCGACGATGGGGTGATCACCCCGTGGCAGAGCAGCCACTTTGGATACTACGATGCCAACCTGACCGTAATAGAAATGCGTGATAGACCTATTTATGAGGACGATTTGATCGGACTAAAGACGCTAGACAAAAGCAATAGGCTTACTCTGATCACAGTACCGAACGTTCCGCATTTCGAGTGGCACAAAAATGTGTCTATAGTAGATAATTTTTTACTGCCATATCTAGATTGAATTATAATACCATGCAATGTGCTGAAAAGTATGCCAAACCACGAGATCTTTGTTGATAATGACAAATGATGCCGAGATACTTTTAATTCATACGAATAGAATATCTAACAATAAACGAATACCTCTTACATGTCTAAGACTAATGACTTTAAGGGGCAGCTCAATGACAAGACGCTTATGTATATACTTTTATTATGAATAAACATGTACTAATTTATGAAATACAAAATCGAGTATAATGCGTAGTCATGGTTTTTCGAATGTCCGCTGAATCTTCGAAGTATTTGAACGCTGAACACAAGTATAAATGTTTCTGTGTGGAATGCGCAAATACTTTTTCGAGTCAATGAATTCGATTAGCTCGTTAGTACTTATATCTACATTTATGGCTATTTAAATCGTTTGTTCATAGCCAGTGTAGGAAGATTATCACAAGTGTTTATCAAAATACTAGAATATAAGTGTTCAAAAATTTTTGTTATGCGTAAAGCGAGTAATGAGATCGAGAGCCCATAAGGGTTGATCTGAAGGAACCATGTGCCCAGCGTTCCGCACCAGGACTTCTGTTAAGTTGTCGACCGTTTTTGTATAACCAGCTAATTCTTTGCCCACCCACCATAAGTTCCTCGGCGCAGTTTTATATTTTTCAGCGCCGGTCCATTCAAGATTACGTAAATAATTTTCGGTTAAAGGGTACGCGACGATAATATCGAGCTGGCCGTTGTATATTAAAACTTTATAATGCTTAGTGAGATCGGTAATTAAAATTGCCAGAGACTGCATGACATCCCCCTTCAAATGCTCCTCCACTTTTTTATTTTCGACATTAAACGAGCAATTGCCAACGTGTATAGCTTTCCTCACTTCTGCTTTCTGAATCCACTCTGCCATTGCATTAGCATCGGAAGGATCGTTGGTGTACAAATAATTAAAATAGAAATCGAATCCAGTTAAATTTTTAAACAACGACGGAGAGCCAATTAAGTCACCATCGAGCAGCGTGTCGAAGAGATTGAAAGCTTCAACAAATTTTTTCTGTTTAATTAAATTCCTCCCCTTCTCTTCATACATATGGAACAAATCTCTCCCATTTGAATCAATTAATCCTAACTGGTATAAATAGTCCCCGTACACTAATTGGTTCTCTGGATCGGTCAACCCATTCCCAATTGCCAAACCCTGCAAATTTATTTTCTTGTCCGCTTTGATATTATAATCTTTGATAGCATGCGACACAGCAGGCACATATTTCCCAGCATAGGATTCACCGGTTACATAAAAATCATTGTTCTGAAGCTCTGGGAACAGGGTGAAGAACTGAACCAGTACCGTATGAATATCCCTTCCCACGTGTGTCTCGTTAGTAGCGTATCCTTTATCGTTATCGGTGAAACTGAACCCAGTACCAACCGGATTATCAATGTACAATAAATTATGCGATTGATGCCAAGAGTATTTGCGTTTCTGCAGAGTTTTGTTTGCGTTGACAAAGAATGGACCATTCTCCATGAACAACCCGAACATGGATGTTGCCCCTGGACCTCCTTGCAGCCACAGCACCACAGGTGCAGTCTTAGGGTTGTGCTATGTAATATAAAAATCTTGTTCACACTCTCATAAATATTTTTCTTAATTTAATTCGCTAATTTATCGAAGATTTAAATTGAGATAAAATTCGAATATCACTCACCGCCGCGGGGAAGAACCAGAAGAACATGTTCGAGTTGTACTCTTTGTTCACGGTGAAATATCCAGCATAACTGCTGACATCGTACATTTCGCTGTGCTGTACGACAGCTTTGTTCCGGGCTTCGTCTATGTTGCCGCTTTCAATTAAAGGCGTCAAGAACAGTGGCTTACCAACATCAACATCATCGGGAAGTGGGTAGCTCTTCAGTTTTGGGTATACGTTTGTGAATCCCCTCGTGTTTTCAATAATCGTAGCAACGAAGAACAGCTGTACAACAAGTACAATCCCCTTCGCCATTCTGTGCATTAGCCGGCACGGCAAAACGTGACAGAAACTTTCGCTTTCGATGCTGGAGGAGAACTACGTCTAATTGCGGTTGATCATGACCCGCTTATCATGACCTCAACAGATAACCGGCGTATCAATGTTGCCAATGTATGATTTAAACGGATTACATTCCCCCAAGTCGGTTTTATAGAACTAGCAAACTCTTTGAATGTTTTCCCACGGTTTTCATCTACATTTTCCAATAAACAAACACCGCTAGTTAATAAAGAGGAAAAACAGAATTCTTAAAATTTTATATAAATATAATTAATATATTGTGCAAATTATTACGATTAATTAATTACAGTACATATAACAGGAGCGCTGATGATTGTAAACAACAATTGAGCTGAGGTTAGATACATGAATTCCATTTCCTGAAATTAATTTTAACATCGCTAGAAAATAGTTTCAGTGTTTTATATTTTAAAACAAACGCTTTGTTGTTGTATTAACCACCACGCAATAGAGAAACGCAGTATTCATAGTGTTTAAAGTGTTAAAGTTGTATGTAAGTGAATATAATTGATTTAATATGCAGTGATTTATTACTATAGTTCTTACATATGTAGTAGAGGCGCTGGGAATTGTTAAAATCAATTTTCCATCAATTGCTATCGAGTTTTGATTTGTACGCATACGCTCAAGTACTCAAATAGATATAATTGTCAGCTAAGAATAGTTAACAATTAATAATAGCTTCTGGCTGTGCAATAACAGAACAACAGTGTGCTCGATATATAATTAATATGAGCTTCAATTCGCAGTACGCGCAGTTATCGAGCTTATAGATGGCATAGGTGTAGCCACAGCATTTTCATTCCCAAACTTACATTTACAGTGAGCGATGCGGAAAACGTGTGGACTTTTGTGAATACATTTAACTTTTCGAATATTTGTTTACATCGGCTCTGTCCATAGAAAAGCTCCGTTTCGTACGTCCCGTCGAATGTGCGCAAATAAACATAAATTATACGCGGTGTCGGAAGTATAGTACGGCACCTGGAAAATACCGAAAGTGGAAGTTATTGGTTAGAAGTATCAGCGGTTGTTTTTGAAAATGGAAGTGATTCTCGGCCGCAGTAGCCGGCTTATCAGCACCCTGGGCTTCGGCCAGACTATACTAACGAAAAATTTTCTAGAATCGGTGCGTTTCATACGATGCACCGATCCGAAACGCTGGAAGTTCAAGCTTTCCGGTAGGTTATTCGCGATCCCGAATTCAAAACACGTTTTCCAATGGATTTCATTCTGTTATCATCGTTGTGTAAACAATTTCAGAACGATACCCGCATTACGAAAACTTCTCCTGTAACTCTGTCCCACTTTTTAATCGTATTACCACAATTCAACTGCCCTACAGTTGCAATATCGCTAAATGTAGTATTCCGGTCACGCATTATTGTGGCTTTAAACAAAATGGTACGGATGTCCACTCAGGTCAACAACAAAAACAGTCAATATTCGCAAAGATGAAACAGATGACCAAGGACTATTGGCATATTCTGGTGCCAGTACATATAATCACTTCTGCCGGTTGGGTTGGTTTATTTTATGCAACGATTAAAAAGTATGCACGCAAACACTGTACACACGTTCCGACAATTTTTTCGTAATTTTTCCACTGTCCCGTATTATTTCAGCGGTGTGGACATAATCAAACTAATGGAACTACTAAATTTGAGTGAAAAGTACTTAGATATGATACGAAATTCCAGTGCAGGCAACTGGGCATTAACATACGCTTTATATAAGATATTTACACCTTTTAGGTACACTGTGACTGTAGGTAATTAAACGAAAATAATCAAAGTCGTTGCACTTACAGGAACCTAATAAAATCGATATAATAATGACGCATATTGTACAGGGCTAACAACAATGACAATTAGGCAGCTGAGCAAATCGGGAATAGTGAAACCTCTGCCATTTGGTAAACAGGCTCAAATCATACCCAAGGTACTGCGAAATGTACTATGCACAAATTAAAATCTATTGAAATTGTTATTTATCTGAAATATTTGTGTTCTCCTGTCCTTCTTACATGCATACATGATATAGCCTGCGTGCGATGCTCTGTGTAGGTTTTCGATTAAATTGCTAGAAATTAATTTTTTTTGACAGTGTATCACGTATCTTTTATAGGTTCGTAGACTAAACGATATCACATCTGTAAGATTCATAATATTTTTGATATGTTACAGACGAGAGAATTAAATAAAACATCTACGACGCACAAAGCCACGCCGAAAACGGGTGAGGAAACAGAACCCCCGAAAACGTAGCAACGTATAAAAACCAAAGCTGACCTAATTTTTATTCGAAATTTAGGTATTCGGGTACGGTTCACTGCGAACTGTGAACACGCGAACGGACGTATATTGCCTGTTGTAAATGTATAATTTTACTGTGTTACAATAAAAATCGATTAGAAAAAAATCTACGCTACCTTCCTCTTCATCCTGACTAGAACGATAGCAATTTAACGTTGGCAGGTATACTCTTCTTTATTTAACGGTCGTCTCGTTTTACATACCGTGCATACATTTTAAATAACATTGTACTTTTTATCTACAATACTCGCAAATTACAGCTAGACGCAAATATATTGATTATTTGTGAAATGTAGCAAATTTTTTGGCAGCACGAGTTGTGCGTTGTAAAGTTAGTCAACGATAATGCACCAAACGTAGATATCCCCATTCTTGAAGAGACACCACGGGGGTCATAAAATTTTGAGCTTCAGCAATAGCGTTCGATCCTGTTCGTGAACCTGTCCGTTAATTCCTGAGCAGTATCGCTAAAAAATCTCAAGAGTATTCTGTCGCGTAGTGTTCTCGGATCGGTGTATAACGTATTGTCGTAATAAATACTGTTAGCAAAACGCGATGCATCAACAACGGCATTCTGCGCCGTCGTAGAAGTCTTGACAATCGGACGTATCCAGAAATCTTAGGTCTCGATCGTTCTGAGATCCGTGTACTACCGTTGATCCTCGCATAGCGGACACGTCGCAATTAATATGATTACATATATATTATATACATAAACTAAATAAAGGAGTTGTTACTTAACGACATTTTGTTATTATGCTAATATATCACAGTTGCCTGCGCAACTTGCTCATCCTAAATGAGACCACTGCACCCGCGGTGCAGTACCTTTCGACGAATAAATAAAGACCACATATATTAAATATAACCACTTATCTATATTATTAGTAGCTGTCAATGGAAAAAAGAGAGAATCGTCCGCTCGATATAGCGGCCCGATCTATTGTCTAACGAATTACATAGACAGATCATCGATACGTTTATATTGATTAGACCGTAATAATCTAGAATCTAGATGATCCCGTTGGGCAGTGTAAGTATTTCGATTCTGTAAATAGCCAGTCTTGGGTACGTGATCCGGTTCTCCTCGGAGGAACAATATAAAGCTAGTATACTTTTGATAATCGATGCGTGTGTCTAGTTTACTATGAATTGAAACCACCGTGTGGACCGATAGGTAAGCTACTTTCACCATTCGACACTCTCTCGTGTGTTTCGATCGCTCGACGGCGTGGCGCGCGCGCGCAGTACGATGAAACGCATAGTCGCGGAATTTATTTAACTTATCCCATAAATTGATAACTAGCTGATACTGGCTGCGGTGCCCTCGGCTGCGTGTGGGATATGCGTTGGATGTGGCACGCACGACACATGAGCCTACCGTCGAGTGGGTAGCATCGCTTGTCCGGTTCATCGGTCAGTTGCATGCCGCAATCCTCGCAGACGTAGCAGTCCACGTGGAAATCTTTGTCCATCGAGACAACCCGCACGGTTTCCTCGGTTCCCTGGAAGATTGACATCGCACATAATTATGGAGGACGTGCGTGACACTTGCCTGCACGTAGTTGACAACGTTGAATACCTCTACAGGAGTGATGCCCTTCCCGCACGAAGCGCACTTCGGCGCAAACATTCGGTGATAGTCATTCACGCAGTAAATCTTATTGTCTACGTCGACCGTAAAAGGAACACCGTCAAGGCACTCGTTGCAGACGCAGCATCTAAAGCACCCTGGATGGTACGATTTCCCCATTGCTTGCAAAATCTGCAGCAAAAACATCGGTTTTATTACCGTTCGGTCAAGGAGCAAGGGGAAATTCTCGTGTGGTGCTATCTAGAAGTAACCACACGAGAATTCCCCTTAATGTTCGCCGTTCATTTACCATCTCCATAATAAGGTGTCCGCAGATAGCACACTTCTCGGCCGTCTGTTGGAAGCCGGAATACTGTGAAGATAACATCGCGTGAGCTTCGGTGGTTCTTTAGTTGGCGGGTTCTACGATTGTCTTACGTACCAGATAATCCTCCTCGCAGTACACCCTTCCGTGGACGTTATAGAACGCTTTGCCGCGCAACGCTCTTCCACAGGAACAGCATATAAAGCAATTGGTGTGGTATAGGTTGCCCATGGCCTGGCAGGCCTGGCCGGCCCCGGTTACTTTTTCACCGCACGTGTGGCATATACCTATAAAAAGGTACTTCGAGTATTCATCGGCAGTTGCAGGTTCATTAAAATGTTTATAGCCGGGTTGCGCAATAAGCGGATTCTTTGCTGATCACGGTTGCAAACAGTATACGATCGTGACAGGTTTATCAGCGGGTGTTTAAAAATACCCTCGACCGTTCGACAATGCATTCCATCGGCCGGGATCATCGTCATCGGGATTATAGGTACACACGGGGTCGATTAGCCAGTGCAAACGAACTCACAGTTCTCTATGGGTAACACGGACTCCGCCATCCCTTCTAAAGGAATTCCCTGTACTTCATTCGCGTTGACCACGACACTTGTAGTTTCGATTTAACGACTTGGTCTCGCCGCGCCAGTCCTGTTCGAACTAGAAGCCGCCAACGAGTCCGACTGGTCTATCTATAACGAGATTAGTTACCGTGGCGAGCACGACGTGGTCGCCGCTGTTTGCCGTGTAGAGGACGTTACACGAAGAATAGAACTCGTGCAGAAAAAACCAAGAGGAACACTAGGCTCGCCTAAACGCCAGCCACTTATCGACTGACACCGACTCGCTCGGCTGAAGTTCCTGTCCCACTCGCGCGAGCTTTAGCAGCCGCGACTACCAGCGCGAACTATTTCATTCCAGCGAAATATATATATTTGCGGAATTATGTATTAATGACGACTTCAAGGTTGGCAGTAGCGTGTTTACATTTCTGATAACAGCACTAGAAATAGTTTCTCGAAGGCGCCTCGTCCAGTAATTTAGATGCACTCTTCAATTTTTGGGAACAGGTAGAACAGGCGGATCACCCTAATTGAATAATCGCGTTTTGGCCAGAGAGTACACCTCGACGAAAAACATTTTCCGTGTTTTGAACGGTAAAAGGTGAGAACTGTCCGCAGATAGAGGAGTCATTTGCATCGAATACTTTCATTGGAATTGAAAATCAGTGTTGCGCAATGTTGGGTAGTTTACGGGACAATTTAAATGACAAACAAGTCTGACACACTTAAGTGGCTTTCGCGTCAATACAAGACGCTTTCAGCACGTGTAGCGGGCTTGATGATCCCATTCTTCCGTCGACAGCCGGCAAAATCTAATCGACATTGATACCGTCCAATGCGAACACCACCTTACGGTGTTCGGACACAAGGGACGGACCACATATCTGCGTCTGTATGTTCTCGCGAGTGCACCGAGAACGAATGTATGTAACGCGCACACTTGTAGCGCTTCAAGTAGGTGCGAAGACACGTAGGTGGAAACGAATGGGCCGAGAGTGAATGTCAACGAAACGCCGCCGCGTTAAAAAGTTTCGCGACACATTGAGACCCGACTCCATTTTCCAAAACCGGTCTACCGGGAACTTGTGCCGTGGGAATTGGCACGGTACCCCGTCGCTTTTTATTTTCTACCAGAAGTATTTCGAATTACGAGCCGGAATGCGTCGTCGGGTGAAATAACGACCCGCCCGGGCGACGTTATTCGACTTTAATCTGCTTAAACTGATTACGAAGAATCAAGGAAGACGGACCCGGCCTACGAGGGCTACGTAAACACCGACTAATAAAGATCGGTGTACACATGGAACCGGAAGTCACCGCGTATCAGCAACCATTACGGGCGTTTTCATTAATTGCCCGGCGACTCCTTACCGAAGTACTCGCCTTCCTCTTCTTGCTTCTCCATTTCCTCCTCCAGTTGTCTCGTCAGCTCCTCTATTTTCCTTTCCGCCTCGGTGGGCCCCTAGAAGCCATAAATCACATCCCGTATTGGCCATCAATAACGACTAAACTGTAGATCTTTATGCAAATCTCCTGCGCTGGCTGGATTTCTTGTGGCAAAAATAAAGTGGAAGAACTGTTAACCCTTCGCCGACGAATATTCAATTTCGAAAGTTGCAAATAATTTAATTATATATGTAAGTAACAATAATATTTAAGACTACTATTTTAAAAGAATCCTCGTCCGCAATGGGTAAATGTTTATTAATGAACGCATAAAGATCCGCAGCCTAACAATGACAACAGAAGGAAGTACACGGAGGATTACATGCTTTCGTGAAGACGCGTACAGTCGATGAATAAAATATTGTGCGGTAACTATACAGCGGTCGTCGGGAGGAAACAATTTACAGGCCGTGATTCAGCGCGAGTTCGGAGAAAGAACTCGTCACGAATCGTAAGATATTCTGAAATCCATGCGTGAGTATTTTTTTTCGTTCGCCAAAGCCGATGGTTTACGAAATTTCTGGCGGATTAAGGAGACCGTTTATCGGATTGTGGGAGCAACATTTTCCCTGGAATATCCGCTAATCTTATCGTCACATGGGTCATTCGTTATGTAAAATATCAGCGATAGCGACTGACATTCGTGAGATCATCGCTGGGAAGCGACAAACATCGCGTAGGCCTCTCCTTCGTTTCGCGTTAAACTCTGACATGTTTTTTCTGTCGTTACAGAATGCAAGAAATTTCGCAATGTTAGAGAAGTTCTGGTGCGATGTAGTTAGGGGACCGTCGCATGCAAGGACGGTCGCGATTTTATATGAAATCGGCATGCAAATGAACCGGCGATTGGCGATTTTTCAAGGCAAATCGAAAGCATTGCCGCGTTCCCTTAACCCAATTAAGACGAGCATAGCGTTATACAGCTGCCTTCGACAAAGACGAGAAAGAGAGAGAAAGGATAAAGATAGTGGTTAGAGATTTCGAATAATTTTCGTCTCACTCTGCGGTTTCTTACTGATTGTCTGGGTGGTATGACATTGTAGGGCAGCAGTCCCTTCCCAGCCGTAGGTTTGATCGGCGGGCTGACCGACTTCCTTTCTTCGAGTTCTGGTTCGGACGGCCTTTGTAACACAGGTACCCCAGCGTTCAGAAAAACTGGACCAGCCACCCCGCTGGTCACCCCTGGAGGGAGACTAGTGATCCTAGGTCCATGGATATTTAAATCGGACTCGGTGGTGGTGGTTGTAGCACTGGTTACCGGCGCTTGTACTTGGCCGCGAATAGGGCTTCCAATGGCGTTATTCGACGAAGACGAAGCCACGTGTCTCGGCGAATTGATCATGTGCGAAACCGTGTCCGACGACACCTGGTTGTGCGTTGGACTTGCTTTTGGAGAACCCCTGGCGATATGGTTGTTAGCAATGATTCTGGACGAATCAGCACGACTGGTAGTGTACACCGGCGTCTTTGTTTCAGAAGGGTCAGGTACATCCTGAATGAAGTTTCTATCATTCTGTAAATTACTTAGTCTTAAATGTTCCGTTGACCTATTGGAAGAATAGATCGGAGAATTTCTAGCTGGAAATTCTGATCTAGGCTCCTGATGGTAGTAGCTTCTTTCAAGCGGCGGTAACACCTTTGGCGGAGAGTAGCAGGGGGAATTTCTACACGCGGTCTGTTCCCCCTGCCTCGCGCCGTAGACTGGAGAATTTCTGGCCTGAGTATCTCCAGAGATTGCGGCACTGGCAGTTTTTGTGCTGGATTCTATGTACGGTTTGTAACTTTGAGGACTGTCCTGCCGGTACTGAGACTGTTGCGCGCTTTCAATATGATTCGTGGCTCGGAACCCGTGCTGTCCGCTCAGCGTACCGTCCAGAGATCCACGGTAGTGGTGAGGTTCTGGGGGCAAACGAATTGGCGGGGATTCACTATGGTACGGCAATCCGGTTCTAGGAGAATGTTGCTGTTGCTGTTCGGTACTATAACTAAAATTCCTGGTCGGTGTTTGTAATTCGGACGGTGGAACGTAAGCGCTTCTGCCTGCCTGGTGGTCCAACGAAGAAGAAGATCCTTGTAAGTACCTCGACGCGGAAGAGTCCACGGAACGTTGCAAACTGGAGCCGTCGTAGCTCTGCCCTCGTAGATTGCTTGCCCTCTGCTGCGCGTAGGACAAACTCTGCGTCATACCGCGTTGATTTTGTGCTTGACCCACTTTCCCAGTCATGACAACATAATCACCCCCGTTAATAGTAGCAGGATGATAATAATTAGGTGGAACCTGAGGGCCTGGCTTGTTTTGCGCGTTCTCAGGGAAGTGCACCTCCTGTATATTCTCGTAAACAGGCGGCGCCTCGTACGGAGGTAGCTCTTTCGCAGGCGATACGGATTGATACCTGTTTCCAGTGGGCACTTGCGGCTGGGCTTTCCTAAAAGTAGGCTCGTAAGATTCGCTGGCTAAGGATCCTCTGGGACTACTCTTAGGGCTCTTCCTAGTCTCCACAGGATGATAGTACGGGGGATGAGGTTGACTCTGCTGCGGATAATAATCGATATTCTCGTACACCGGAGCCTGTTGATGAGTCGATCGACTCTGACTCTGTTGCTGTTGAGCGCCGATCTGCTCAACAGGCTTCGGCGTGGCAAACCTGGACGCAGCTATGATGTTCTCCCTCTCGTACATTTTATAATCGGCTGGTGGGACTTGCCTGGCCTCGGAATTGCTCTCGATGAAGCTCTCGATGGCCCCAACGGGTCTGCCAGGCCCTCTGGCGTCGCTCCTGCCAGCGGTGCTCCTCGACACGGGTACCTGGGCCTCGGGCCTCGACCCGGTGACCCTGCCGATATTCGCGGCGGCGCCGGCATCGCTGGGCTCGTCTCCGAGGTGCAGATAACCTAGCTTTTGCACGTACGAAGCGTCGGCGGAGTTGCACATTGGCAGCGATTCGAATCCGGCCGATATACGGGTGAAAAAATCCGTTCGCTGGTCGCTAACAAATCCTGAAGGTGACCGTTTAGATTCAGGTGGCCGTGGTGCCGCGCGATATCATCACAAAGCGATCCGACATCGTAGGATCTCGGCGTAGCTGAGAATCGGTTTGGCGGCCGCCGTCAAATCGATCTTCTTTCAATTCCCGCACGCACCTTCGCGACACGCAACCGCGCTCTCACTCGCGCCGTATCCTCTCTGTTCGCTTGGCGATTCTCTCACGGAATGCGACAAAACACACGACGCACACTGTATCCGCGAAGTTCGCCTGACCGAATCAGGGCCGTTTCTCCCCCACGATTTTGGGATACGCCCCGCGATCACCAGCGCCTCGGGACACCTCGCGTCTCCTCTTTTTCGAGTGCCGTTCGCTCAGCCGGCGATTTCCTCCGCGTCCTGTCCAGCACCGAAAATCACCACCTGTGAAAATTCACACGACACGCACACACATGCACACTGATGCACACCGCACGCATCGTGGATCGTGGTTCGTCAAACCAGATACCTGCCAGACATTTTCCCCTGCTACGAGTCCGCCGAACTTTGCCCGAGTTTGCACGCTGGTGCCGCTGTGGGGCGCCACCGGATCCTTTTCGAATTCGGCCGGTAGGTAAGGAAACGTTAGGTCTCTGCTAGTGATGGGCATTATCGACTAAATTCAACTATCGACTAATTACTATTTAGTTACTACATACTATCGAATATTTAGTCGATAGTTTTTAGTCGACCGAAATTTTGTTTTAGTAGTTACGTCTAGATTGCGGGCTATAGTCTATGCCTATGTATAGGTCAGTATAGGTCTCATCTCATCCACGGTATACTAATTCTAGCTGTACAAAAATAATTTTTTCTCATTTATTGGAAAACATATTTAATTGAGAAAATATCTTATTAGACATACTGAACAATGAATGATTCTAACAGTTATATCTCATTATTTCCATTTTTTACCCATTAACGACTATTATATATATATATAATAATAAATAAATAAATGGTAATAATAAAGAAATAAATGGTAGGGTAGTAAAGATATAGTAAATTTCATGATTGAATTGATAGCTCCACCCGCTCTACCACTGCATAAATTAGTCGATAATTCAGTCGACTGAAATAGTAACCACCACCACAGCAGAATTCATTCGATAGTTTAGTAACCCCCACCACAGCAAAATTCATTCGATAGTTTAGTAACCCCCACCACGGCTAAATTTATTCGATAGTTTAGTTACTGGTTACTGCCGTTACTAGTTTATTCTTCTCTCTATGAATACATAAAGATGGTGCTGTAAACAGTTGACTGAAAATGGTAACCCCCACCACTGCAAAATTCATTCGATAGTTTAGTAAAACTAGTCGAATGAAAATAGTAACAGCTACTATCGAATTATTCGATAGTTTTTAGTCGATAATGCCCATCACTAGTCCCTGCCATCCGTGGGAAAAGTCTTTTTCATTTCAACAGGATTTCGTTTTCTTCGGGCTTGAATTCATTGGGAAATTAACGCGTTTGTGTTAATATTCGAGAGGTAAACGTTTCGTATACATTCAGATTACGTATTTGGTTATCGTATTATTATCTGGTGATTGTTAATTGATTGTTTTTCAGAATCTATGCCTCGCGGCTGCAACGAACTTAACCAATCTTTCGATAACGATGGGAATATTGTTCTTGAACAGATAGATCACCTCTGGTAATATTGTTTGATCACTTTTTGGAGGATTGTTGTCGAAGAGGAGACTTTTAAGTAACTTGTAGACACAGGTATCACTGAGAACCTTTTGAATTAGGCTTCCGGTAGCCAAAGGGTTGATAGTAGGATTTCAAACATGGCGATTGGTACCGACGAGCCACCTAGGTATATCAAGTAGCAACTTATTAATTATTACGCTGATAATTACATTGTCCAATATCAATTCTCGAACTAGAAGTTAGTATTTTTGTAATTAAAAATGAGTTTTTCAATCTGTTTATTTTTCTTTTCCGTCTATGGAATGTCGATTTCTAAAAATACTATTATCATCTTTTTTTATTTATCAATCTATTATCATTTAATGATTAACCCTCATACGTCCCTGAGGGTGAAAATTCACCCATTGCCTATTTTCACATACTGTAAAATTGATTCTGTGACGTTATAAATGAAACACAATTTGTTTATGATTTGATTGATTTAACGTGTAGAACAAAAATGGGTGGATTATTATTGCAGTCTCTTTCATGCAATTATTTATAAGGAGCGTATGAGGGTTATGAATAAATTGAAGCATTTATACATTTATAGGATGTATTCTTCTTTACTTCGAATTATTCTTTCAGTGTTTAATATCGAAAGCACAATATTTATTTATAGAATCTAAATAACACGCTCTGGGATTAACCGCAAGTAACTAAAAGATATTATTAATTCTCTTCTATCATGTTATGAGATTATCTTTGCGGTTTCTCCTGTAGTCGCATAACTCGATTGTTTTGTTAGAGTGAGAGACATTATATTCGCGAGTAAAAGGTGGGAACTTCGCACTCGTTTCCTCCCCCTTTTCAATGAACAGAAAAATGCACTCGATGTTGGCCGAAACGGGTTTTTTTTTCAGGACCTGGCTAGGAAGAGAATGGACGACGGGCCCGACAGGTAGAGATGCAGGACCTTGTCTCGCGCGCCATCATGCATTCACGAGCACCGTGTTCGGCATAATAATGCAATGTAATTCCAATACATCGTCCGTGTTTTACGCTTACAGTAGCCAACGGAAGTGGAATTATCTATTAGGATCATCTATAGCATACTTGGATTTCCTGAAGCGTATTCCCCGATCAGAAAATATTAACCGCGCGTTCTATTTGCTTTCAAAACTCCCATCGAAACTTCGCTCTCCAAGTTTCTCTTTGTTTCCTACTTGTCGACAAAGTAATATACTTAGCAAGTGAAATACTCGTGAGAATTATTATTAAATAGATTAGAAAGTCGTTCTTTATAGAAATTAAGAATAAAAGGGACCCAGAACACTTATTGTTAATTTTATATGTAACTCGCTAGCGGTAGAGCTCTTTAGTGTTGTTCGTTAGAATCTGTCGTGGAAATGAAAGGACCACCGAAGTTCCCAGTAGCTTCGCGTAGCGTTTCCTTGCGTGTCAAAGGCGCAATTTTTGCGATCTGGCCCACGGTTCTTGCACGTGTCGCGATAACCGAGTCCTGCGGTCTTCCTACGCGGGAAAGGGACCAAGTTTTCATTGGCCGTGTCTCGCAGCTGTTCACCGTTCGCGGGGAACGTGGGCGACGCGATCTCACTCAACGAAAACTTTATATTTTCGAAAGGTGAGCAAAAATCGGCGATTTCATGCCTCCGAGCCACCCACGAGCCGGCGGCACCCACGTTTGCCGAGGCACCTGCGCGGCACGTCAATGTGCTGTTGGTCAATACCTGTTGATCGATCGGTGGATATCGGTGACGTAATCCTAGCTGGACTTTTATATATGTATGTAATGATATTTGCTCCCCTCAGGGTTTCAAATCCATTCCACCACCTCTCCCTTTAACAATCCTCAACTATCGCCTAATTTCCAATTTCAGCGGGACCTACTTTTTATTAAGGTGGGTTCCGAACCACCTATTTTGCCAACAACACGCGAAACGCACCCAGAAGGTCACTTCTCGGCTTTTTACCGAGCGGTCACCCATCCTAGGTGCGGACCCCGTCCTACGCCGTTTAACTTCGGTGATCGAACGAGAACCGGTATTTTCAGCGAGGCAATGGTCGTTGACTAGCTGGACTTTTATGATTATTTTGTTTTTTAGCGAGATCCTTGGCCCCCACAGCTCGGAACATATTTTTACCAAGCGTGCGAGAACAGTGCCATTTTTCCACGTCGCAAACGCGGCGTGACATAATAAATTATCACGCTCGAAGTTAGCTATCGCGCCACTAACACGCGGATGGACACAATGGGCAGTGCGCGAGCGGAAGTGCAGTGGCCGCCGCGCCGGTGCGCATAGTTCATTTCTGTCGAAGCCGCGGCGCAATATGACATCAGGTTCTCATGTACTCGTCACGTCGACCCGACAATAAACACTGGCTTTTACGTCGGCGAGACCGCACATGTGTTCATGTGCACTCGCGTTTGCGTACGCGTAAAGAGCTCGGCTGGCGTGAGTACACAGGAAACGCGGGCCCGCGCTACCCGCATGGCTCGGAATGCACGAGAATAGAACCGCGTTTATGTGTGTGCATCTCCGTTTACAATAGAGTGACATCCACACGCACACAGGTCGCCATAGAACACCGTGAACCCGCGAACACGCAGAGACAAGCGTGTGAGAGTGAAACGCTAGCGTATTAACCTTTCGAACATACCCAATTCATTTACAATTCATATGGGAGTTTCAAAATATCCGAGTCACTTGAATAGTATGACAGACTGGGTTCATTAGTCGATGTGTTCCCGATTCGCTGCTGAACTATCTGTTCCAACGTGTCTTTTCACAAGGGTTCTTTGTCCGAATCGGCAACAAACAAATGCAAATTCCACGATCGTCGACACAGTCGCCTATATGTATATCGGATCAAGATATTATAAGATCAATGTACGATTATTTATCAAGATTAGATCGCGCGAGTGTCGCGTGTAAATTATAGTCCACCTGCGAATGTACTTGTCCACGAATACCTGCGTACAATGGTACTATGCGGTAGCAAAGATTGTTTCTCGACCCACGACAGTGGTTGTCGGCGGAAAGACGATTTCTTCGCGGAAAAGATGCGAGACTGATATCCTGGTTCATCTAATTAGCCGGCCGCGTAATTAGATACCTTCTGTCTACCGATTTATATTGCCACAGATCGTCGGTATTGTTAATTCACCTTCTTCGGGGACTCTCAGCTTTCTAAAAAGAAAATTTCGGAATTAATCGTGTGATCTTAGAAGAGAACGACGTCGGTATGTCATGGCAATTAAGATCTGAGAGCCCGTGTGATCTTCGCCCCGGAAATTAACAGAGCAATTCGAACGATCGGCTAAATTTAGACTTTCCATTTTCTTTACCCCTGTGCAATCTGTTTCTCGATTTACGCTGTCGTCGCATTCCTCGACTGCTCTTTTTGTGCCGCCGCAATCGAATTCCTGTATTTTCTGGCCCTCGAGCCACGGATGTTACTCTGTTCAACTTCTGTACATGAATATGTGTGTTTCTACATGCGTATGTATGTGTTTCACGTGTTCTGATCGTGTATACATACAATGCTATACGTATTAGTAGCTCGACAGCTACCTTGCCAGGAATTCGGACGAAACACTGTGCGATGGCCACTGATTAGCGCCGAGTCGCACGAAATTCTTTTCGTGGAATGCCTAGAGCCTTTCAACTGCTGATTTTTATCGGTGAATATTAATTAGATATCTCCGAAGATTGTATTTCAATTTATTCTACATGAAGGGAGCAAAGCCGATGAAATAAAAATATTGAGGTCTAGGGGCTCGAACGAACTCAAATTCTGAAAACTCGCAAAAATCAAGAACGTTATTCAATTTGTTTAGTCCCGATGACTATCGAAGATTCACGACGTATTAAAACCATAAACGCACAAGACCGGTACGCTATCTTGCGTACCCACGCAATAATTTATCGAAAGTGGCACGAGATAATGTCTTCATTTGCAATGTAGATTATCATGCTCGTCCCGTCGCGTCGTCCGTAAGACCACATACGTCGATAACGAAAATCGATCGTTCCACATAGATCTGCGCCCAAGATTTTAGCACCTCTTCCCATGGATGGGCGACCATACCCACCTCTCCACAAAATAGATCGCAATCTAGTTTTAAGGCGATTCCTCGTCAGGTGGTTCTTTTACTATCGCGAAAGTGCATCTTTATTGTCGAACGCGACAGACTCTGAGGAAATAACGCCGGGACAACCGCCGTAGCACCAGCAGCGGTTCCCATCCATCCCGGAGAGACAATAGGCTCCTCGACAAAGAGAGAGAGAAGGCCGCCGCTTTCCTTTCTCAAGAGCTCGCAAGCTAAGAACGACGACCGCTGAAGCATGCTCGCTCGAGAGACAAGAGCCTGAAAGCAAGAGGAACGCCTCGGATCGCTAGACTCTAATTGATAGCCCTAATTATTCCGTTGTTAGCTGCTCCTACGATTCGTTTATTAGACAAATCTTATGGTTTACGAGCCTGGAAGCCGCATTTTTATGTCGGCGAAAGTGACTACTATGTTAGAGATTGTTTCAGCGAAATGCTGTTCAATTAAAACGAGTAAAGCAATCAGCGGAATCGTAATATGATCGAGGAGCTTATTAGAAACAAGTTAAGGTATACCGTTCGAGCAGCACAAGACGCAATGGTTGAACAGTAACCACCGAAAGTGAAAAACCCGCGAACGGAACGATGGAAACAGTTACAGAAACGCGGGCAGAGTCGTTCGAACCGGTGAGCGCTGAGCTTTCGAGTTGCGTGATCTCGAAAGCAAAAGGCGATACACAGAACATGCGCCGCGCGATGAAAATGGAATAGAAACGCAGAAAATAAGGCGAACTCGCGCGTCCAGAACGGTGGTGTAGAAGTGCACCGCAATGAATACGTGTAGAGTTAATTTGGTTCTCTCACGCGATTCAGGAAGGCGAAGGATGCTTCCCACGTTAGCCGCTGCTGGCAGATGCACGACGCCGGTCGTTCATGTCGTACGGGGCTGTGACGTTCCTAAATAATTTGGGAATCTGTCAGACACCGTGAAAACAGACCATTTAGTGCCTCTCTCAATGTGTTACTCTCCCGTTTGCGTCAACTGTGGTGTGAGCCGCTCGGTCCTAATGGAACAAATTATTCAATTTATAGAAACAGTTTTTTTTTTTTAGAAAAATTGTTTCAAAGTCTCGATAAAATGATCAATTGCTGATTGAGCTAGCTGTCTGTTTAATAATTTTAGAAAGACACAGCTTCTTCCTAGAAAATGTTCCAATCAGCGGCAGCTGTTCAATATTAATCAAGTAAAATTTCCACCGCTTTCGTTCACAAACCAAAGACTAACGAACCCGATTAACAGTCTTCTAGCATACGATGGAAGAACTGGGATGCAATGTGTCCGTCTCGGTTCACCGAGGTCACACGAGATGGTCACGCACTGTCAATCCCAAGGTATGGGTGTCGAAACTGGCACTGCAGAAGTTCGGGTTTCCAGATTCCCCGTCACGCCTTGCGACTCTGGATTCCCTTTTTCCAAGACCGTCTCCATCCGTAAGGTCCTCGGCGATCCTCATCACGATATTTCCCTCGTGTATAATTACACTGCCATCCTTAGAGTTTCTACCATGACAAATTGTTTTCCCGTTGACAGGACTAAAATGAAACGATATCGGGAATAACGTGCCGGATATATGAAATTCTTGGGCAACGAAAGGATCGGGCGTTTACTACGACCGCATACTTGATTCTGCCGGAAATGCGTAACGCGGCACGGTGAAAACTCGATCGCGCCTCCATCGTATCCTGAAATCAGCAACCGCGATTAAAGTTCCCAGCAGCGGCGAGAAAACGGGTTTCGCCGGTGGTTAGAATTCAGGCGATCGCCTGCTTTTATATCATTCAATTCTTGATTATGGGGCAGACACGTTCGAGGAATTCTTTTACCGTCAGATTCGCTTTCAAATATTTTCTCACGTTCCGTCGCCCGCGGTCCTCCATGAACGAAGGGCTTTCGATATTCGTATCATTCCTCAAACCCAAGTAATTTAATATCGTTGTTTGAAAATAAATTTGACGCATACATTTATTTCATTTAATGCGTTGATATTATATTAAAAAACGAAGAAAATCTTCTAAAACACTGTGCTACGTAAAACAGAAGCATGGACATCTTTGAAATCGTAGTTCTAAAAGAATTTGCTAGACTGTATTATTCAGGGAATGAAACAGTTCACAAAAGGAACAGAAAACTTGATGAAAAATTCATTCGCATCATTTAGATGTAATAGAAAGATCTCGCAAAAGATGGGGAGAGTCAGGCCTCGACCTGATTCACGTGACTGCGAAAATCGAGTTCGAGTTACACGCGATCTCTTTAATTGAGGATCGCCGGAAGCGTGCATTTCGTCCCGAGGGATCAACCTAACTCAGAGACCATCACCGCGGAAGTGAATGTTGTTCACGGAAAAATTAGTCGGCGAACCGTTCGCCGGAAACGTCAGTAGGTTTATCCACGAGTGGATCAGACAGTGTCTCAATTTTGCAGGAGTTTTTTCCATGGAAACCGTGTCACGTACAGTCGGCGACAATATACAGGACCGTAGACACATAGTGGAACTGTGATTCATGGAACGATTGCCCTGGTTTTCTACGTTTCCATTAGACGACAGCTTGTCGAAGCGACACGTGTAGCAAATCGTCCTACCTTATTTACCGTCGTCACTTATCGCGCACAGTTATCAGTTGCTTTTGTGCGAGCCACGTACGCGACACGCTCGGATCAAAGATCAACAAATGAACTGTGATTTATTTGCTGTTGCAACGCTATTACAGCCTCGAGATTGCTGACGATGAATCCGCGGTAGCTGAGATGTCAGGGACGTGACAGGAGACCGAAAGATCGCTGAAATTATCATTCGAGCAGCAGTGGATTATGGACAGGCTGCGGATGTTTATGCAAAATAAATATTCTCCGTGTCGATTACAATTCTGCACAAAGATCCATGTATGAAAATTGGAAGATTTCCTAATGAATGATGAATGATTCTAAGCTAGGTTCACGATCTTCGCATGCAGTAATGACACCGGTTGCAATTTCCCGTGAAATTTCGTAGATTGCACAACCAGCGAAGCAGTAATAACAGCGCATCGACATTAATTATGCGAACGTTGGGTCTCTGGAACTCGTCTTCGTTATTTCTGGCCGGCAGCAATTGCCTAACTTCGACTGTCGATCCCCGGTATAGTGGTATACATATGCATAGTCTGTTCCATTTTGACAAGGCGAAACCGTGCGGAATATTGTGCAAGGCAGTTGCGTGCACACTACCGAAACGGGAGCAAGATTTCCGTCGATTTTCAGTAATCGTCATTGTTCCCGGCGACAACTCGCGG
This sequence comes from Lasioglossum leucozonium, assembly GCA_028454225.1. NCBI lineage: Eukaryota > Metazoa > Arthropoda > Insecta > Hymenoptera > Halictidae > Lasioglossum > Lasioglossum leucozonium. The sequence continues at coordinate 8,186,344 of CM052222.1, forward strand.
ATTTTTTTTTAGCTCACGGCTAACGGTAGTAAATCGGTGTAACGGAGTACCGTGCTTCGGGAAAATATAGTTGAAACGGAATCCTGAATTGAGAATGGAATCTACGAAATATGATATAGCAGGCTTTTCAACCTTTCGCCAATTATAAAAATGTTACAATTTTTCGTCGAGTGATCGTTTCCGAAAAAGTTCAGAAACTTACGCGTATTCTGCACGTTTCTCCGCGAGCTATAATCCCGGTTTTTATTTGTCACGGTTAGCTGGCTGGTTCCGGCGGAAGTGGAAGCTATTTAAGTGTTACAGTCGTGCCGGAAACAGCGGAAGGGAAGAGGCTCGCGAGACAAATCGAATTGAGCACATTGTTCGCGGCGAAATGCGCTTGTATGCACCCGGAAGCATCGGGTCGTTTCCGGAAGAAGGTGAGAATAACCGAAGAGACAGCGAAATAATATCACAGTTCACTCGCCGGGGAATGAAACAGTTTCTTTCCATCTGATCGGTCCTGGTAATTGGTAATTCTATTGTGCATCGCATCGACTGCGAAAAGCGTGCATACTGTCAACCCTGTCGATTCGATTAGACTCAGGATGATATACGAGCCGTTCCGCGAAAGACGTCTGCGGCTGATGCCGGCTTCCTCTTTCATCGGAACGCTTTTACGTGTAATCATGTTAGAGTGCTTTATTACTTGGGAACACGGAATAACGATCCGTGTTTGCGTGCCTCGAAGGGTGGAAGGTGCAACGAACGAACCCGGGCCGCGCCTTGTTAAGGGCGCGGCTGACGAGGGTGTGGTGTTTGCTGCACGACAATGCCACGCGACCCCCCTATTCTTCATCCCCGTTTCACTGGCTTGCATTAATAGACCGCATCCTGTATAATTAGAAGACAAAGAGCCCCGAAATACAGCCCACTAAACGCTCCTCTCCCACCTCCCCCTCGAAATAACTTTTGATTCAATTGTCGAGGGCCCGCTGCCAATTATCTTCGAGCGTGCCATCATAAATCCCAATTCTTTCTCTGTTAATTATAGGAACACGTAGGCTGAGGATCTCTATGCAAAATAAAAATCTTCTGCGCGAATTGTGGGAAGTCGTTGATCTCGCCTCTCGATATGTAATTCTAGTAAGTTGATCATCACGAAACGGTGTTTTTAAATTTTTCTAATGTCTTCATTGCTTTGCATTTCACCTGTTTAATTGCTATCAATGCACAACATCTGCGGTCTGTGTTAGCAAGGAATTTGCTTTATAGCGAAGGAAGTGAAGGAATTTACTTTCTACAATAAGGAATTTACTTGCTATCTTAGCGACAATCTTTGCACAATTTTATAGATTTCAGTGGCTATTAGACTAGTTATAATCTCCGTAGTCAACTAGAGAAAACCGTATGTGGCCCTAAACAATAAAGGAGACAAAACATTATCCCGTCATTCTGAAAATTGATATTTCACGTACAAATTGCTCGAAAACGAGATGATCGGTATTCTAATTGGCTCTCGAAAGCGGGTGTAGCCTCAGAGAAACGGAAATGGGTTATTAAATCCACTGCGTACCAGGATTTTACACCTGTAGCATGACTGGACTAGTTTCATTCGTTCCGGATGACTTTCCATTTTCCCACATTTGAGATGCCTGGGTACCTAGCTAGAATTTGCAAACTGAACGACAGATTATGCATGCTGGCTGGCTGTTCGAACTATTTCGAGTTGGGTTTCGCAAGGATATGTTAATATTTCCTCTGGAAGAAAATATTCGATCACGCTAAACGATCAATAGTCTCTCGATTCGTTCGATCGAACGAATAGTGTCCTCATTCTACCATTACTACGGGAAATCTCGAGAGCCACTGACGGAAATTTTGCCGAACCTATAATTTCATAAAACATCCGATGAAAATTGGAGTTTGCTGAAAAATCAGTCCAGTTAGAATATGATAGACAGTCGATTGATCAAGTTTTAGTTGCGCGTAGAAAAATCTGATTACCACAAGCCACACGTTTCGTAGTTCTCTCGAAGCGAACGAGCTTGAAGTGAGGAAGCCCGTTGTGCGCCGCCGGTGTTTTTCTTTCACCGGTTAATAAAGTTAGCTTGGAAATAGTGCGCGGCTCCGACGATGAAAGCAACACTCATGGGAATGAAGAACCCATCGAAGAACTATCCCGTGAACTAGATGCCGTCAGCGAATCTTGTTACAACAAGAGCGCCGCGCCGCAAGGGATACGCAATCGAGAGATATCTTCTCTCGATCCACTTCGAATTTTTTGGCCCTCGTCTTGACGGGGCTTTCTTGCGCTACTTGCTTCTCTCCCGTAAAACGCTCCCGTGACTGCAGGATGAATGTAATCCTGTTCGGCCGACCATTATAAATCATGCACTTCTTTGTCATTGCTCTTAAGCGGCGGAATTTGCTTAATGCGAAAGAACGCCGCTCGGTTCCAGTGTGAAACCTTTGACGCGCGAACTCGTTAGACGCGATTTTATACTCCTGCGCAAAACCTCGCGGATAAATTCGACATACCGATTTAGCAAGCTGCGAAGTATTGCGTCAGCTGCGGGAGACAGGATTCCTTTGGTGAATTTTTTTTTCATGTTTCTTTCCTTTTCTTTTTTTTTTTTAACCGAGAAACAATCAGTTTTCGCAGCGTTTCGCGAAAGCGAAGAAGAAAGTTTTTGCTTCAGTTGCAGCAAAAAGAGACAGGATTTCTCGGTCGCGTTTTAAGAATTGATTTCAAGCAGAATTGATTTCCTGCAGCTCTTCCCACAAGTAAACTTTCGCTTCACAGAAGTCGCCGCTCCAGTTTCTAATCTTCCATTTAGGAAGTTCACACTTTCCTCTCTGCACATTTCTCAAGATACCATCGCCTGCGAGAGAATTGATTAAAACACTAACGAAGGAAACACCTTCGTTCCAGCGGTTGTCAAATGAGATTAGATCTCGAGCCAGAGTTCTAGTCTTAATTTCGAGAATGCAAATGCGTTTACGATTCATTAACCATGTTACGATCATTAACGATCATCCCTTATCTCGCGATCGTTACGCAATTGATCCCGAGGGGATAGGATTGGCGACTCGGGAGCGGCCGTGCACATTTAGGTCAGCTTCAACATGTACTACTCGAGGATTGGCTTTGGTTACACGGTTCGTGAGCCTCTCCCGATTTCTTAAGACAGTTGACAGAGGGCAACGAGGGGCAACGAACGAGCAGATGATACGGTAATCCTGCTGCAGACCGGATAATATCGTTTCGTTCAGAAAATATCGTCTCGCTCGGGGATATCGGTCTCTTCCACTAAGGGTTCTCGGTGGTTCTCTTGCTAGTATGTACAAGGAAATTCAATTTTATCTCCGGAACGCGGAGGGTCTCTAGTTCGACAAATATGATTGATGATTCGACTGAATTCGCAAGCGTGTTCCATTGTTAACACTTTTTATCGCGGATACCGGGTCACGTTTACGACAAAGCGTAGCCTGGCTGAATATCGCATGACGACGAAGTTATGACTAAGAGACCGACGAGTAAGTCGTACGGTAAACAATCCTGATCGCCCACTGACAAACAGGCTCTGACAATAGACGTAACAGCGTATAAATCGTCTTCCCGCGAGGATCTATCGTGTCCGGGGGATCGGCCGTTCATCACAGCGTCGTTTATAAATCCTCCGTGATAATGTTGTAACGCGATTCGCGCAAATTAAACGCTGGTTTTTGCTTCGGGACAAATTGCGCGAGTTGTAGAGGCCAGGGATCGTAATTTAATCGCGGGACAATATTGTACGTACATATGTACGACGAGTTTTGTCATCAATCTTATGTAGTTAAGTTGAAACTTACTTCTGTATAAATCATTCCGATAGGTTCATTAATATTTTCTGACGTTTTTACCGTTCCGTCATCTAAACAATTTTTTTTCAATCAATTTTGAAACACTAGGGCACAGGTTCGATTTAGGCGTCGATCGTGCGAAAGCAATTTTCGGAGATAGTATAGGCTCGTCGTGCTAATTAATTTGACTCGTTGGGCGCACCTCCGTCCAATTATCGCTACAAGCGTGTTAACCATATCGGGAACGCGAAACAAAACAGCGCGGCTTTATCGGGATTAGTGTACTGTTACAGACGAAAACAACACCCATGGGAAACGAGTCGAACTCGCCGATGACCATGGGGAAAGAGACCACTCGATGTTGGGGTCCCATTGAATGCACGCGGCACGGAACGGTCCCGGAAATGGGTCCCGTCACGCAGACAGGAAGCTGGACCTTGCCACGATGGAGGATTGACATTAAATCCCATCCGATCGTCCTCCGTCGATTTCACGTGAAACCAGAGAAACGTCAATTGACGGGCCGAATAATTTCTTAATTTTAATTGAATCATACAGGACGTCCATTAAAGCTTCGTGTAATCCGGTTCGGCTAGGTCGAGCGAGGAAGATCTTGATAAAAGTAAAATATTGGAAAGATAACAATTTCAACAGGATATTTTGAGACTGCTGTACCATCGATATAAGCTAGGAAGTGGACAAGACAAGAAGGAACTTTTCGAAGTGTTTCCGCTAGAACAGATATGTAAATCGAGATGTTATCAGTGATTGATAAAAGTAAAATATTGGAAAGATAACAATTTCATCAGGATATTTTGAGACCGCTGTGCCATCGATACAGGTTAGGAAGTGGACAAGATAAGAAGGAACTTTTCGAAGTAGTTCCGCTAGAACACAGAATCGCGCGGTGGAATTCGGCCGGTAGAATTCTGGTTCTTTATCGGTGGGTCTCACGCGGCACCAGCTTTCCAAATCTAATTGCAGATCGAGCGGCTTTGTCGAGCAGCTTCCTTCGTTCGGATAGCCTGAAATTTAAAGATCCTCGGGGGTAACATTATTTCGCAGGTCGTAACACTCGGTTACGACGATATTCCGTCCCGTTGCCGGCGAACAGGTTCGCCTTGCAAGGTGAGATGCGTGCTTCCCTCCCCTTCTTCTTTCATTCTGCATCTCCCCCGTTTTCGTCCCTGCTCTCTCTCTCTCTCCCACTCTCTCACTCCTTCTCTCTATTTCTCTTGGTGTGCGTACTTGTGCAGGTGCACACACGGTGGGCGTGCGCCGTGCAACCTCGAAAGGAACTGCACACACGAAGGAAGAGGCTCGCCTGTGGGAAAGTAACGCAACACCATGAGACCCAGTCGTCAAGACTGGACCGCCGCTGCCAAACTCCCATAGCATAGCATGCACGTCGTGGTACCAGAGCTTTCCATGCTATTGCCATGGTGCTCTGCACGCTGCTCGCTCCGCGTGCACGAGGATAAAGTGGCTGACCACCGTGGTTCCGATTTGCCTGCTGCCTTCGCCTCGTTCTAGCCGAGCTCCCTTGTCGGCGAGACCCGTCATTCAATGGGACTCGCGAAGCTTCGTCGACCACTTGGAAACCCCGTGATTTTTTCGTTTGTTTCATTCGAAGGCCACGGTCTATCTCCACTCATGCCTGAATTTTACCACTGTTACGCTGCGTCTTTGTGGAAAAAAAAATTTTCATCGATAATTTCACTCGTATCTTGAGCAGCAACTACTATAAGAAGCACGCTGTCGTCACGCCAACCAAAGACTCAGCCACAGACTCAGCTAGGCCGGTTTCGGTTTGGTCCCTATCGCGACAATTTCTCATCGCACATCGTTTGCTCTGGAGCAACTTTATCTAACGATTGCAGCTGGAACGCCGGCGATCTAGTTGCCGAAGCTAATTGAATTTTCCCCTCGAGATCGCCGTGAACGGAGCCAGACTGCCGGCGGGCGAATACTTGACAGGGGTCTCGTTGTTAGCGACAAAAGGCACGCGTGTTGCACGAGCGAATCACGATATCACGCGTGGCTGATATTCCGCGTTGCTCTCTGTACACTCGTTCCGTGTTTTTCGAGGGATTAACCTCGCGTTTGATGCCGCCGACGCTCTCGAACATCCCGGGAATCTGGTTCGCGGGTCTTCGACCTCACGACGAAATCTTGGAAATAAGATTGCAACCAATTAGCAACAACCCGAGCGATTTTAACAATGATGCTCCATAGAAACCGACACATAGTTTACGAGCTGTGAATTAGATATCTTTCCCGATCGCTAATCTGGGTTGCGGAAGGTATCGCTTACCGAGATCCCGTTCGATACATTTCTGATGGATGCACCTGCGTTGCGATGCGCCTCGAATTACACAGCCACCCCACGTTGCACAAAACTACCCTTCGCGAGGATTCCAGGTATAACACCGTCGACCTTTACACCCTACTGTCTACCCGGAGACCTATCGACAAGTGCACTTAGATGGTGCAAATGGGGGGACAAGTCACTTCTAGAATGTTAAATGCACGGGTCATCTCATTAGTATTCCATGGGGATGTTCCAACAGGAATTTTTCGGTACTGGGCTCGGTAAAGGGCTCCTCGACGAGATTCACTTAAAGGGTTCGGATCTAGAGGTTTCGCCCTTTAAGATGGGCTGAGTCAGATTATTGTACGATTTTTTTATACCTAGTTACAGTAGTTTAAAGATCGGTCAATTGTTGGTCTGAGTCAGTGTTTCCCAAAGTTTCGATGTCTACGTACCCCTTCTATAATTGTCGTAACACCGAGTACACCCTGTTAAGAAAAATCGGTACATCCTTTTTTTTCAACAGTAGACTCACGGTCAGTGGCGGCTCGCGTATAGGCACTGTGGAACTGCAGCACTCCCTATTTCCACTTGATATTATCGATAAAATTAAACATAATGAGTCCTGTTTGCTTTAATTCTTTCTTCATACATCTACAATATATTATAATCCTTAAGCTTAATGTCAGTAGCCATCCCCCTTTCACCCTCACTAATTTTAGCCACGAGTCGCCACTGCTCACGCTGCACCAAGATTGTTGCGCCAGGCGCAGCGCGTGCCCCCTCCAAACTCTTCCCATACCTTCAGGGGTACGCGTTCCGCATTTTGGGATCCTAAAATCTAATCCGAAGATGTCCCCAGAATTTTCTCAAATCCTGTTCCTCCGTTAAAAATTTGTTAAGGAAAACCGAATGATAATGGAGCCCGTCAACGTACAGCTCGTAGGATGTTCACCTAGCGCTCCGCTCCAGGAGTCGTTATAATTTGAGACAGCCGCGGGAAGCCACGATTCATCGTGGGAGAAATCAGCAAAAAGGATTATCACTGGAGGAAATTGTTCCCGTTGCTTCCGGAATGAAAGCAAATGCATAACTTTCGTTCATCTTTTTCTCGTACGCGTGGCGATGATCGGATCTAGATCGTATCCGAGCTAGAAAACGAAACATATTTTTCTGCTAGCACTCTCGAGCCGGTGCAATCTCTCGATCGGGGAAGCGGTTTTTTCGCGCGTGTATGAATACTTCAGAACCATAACGGGCGCGTGAAATAAATCAGGGGATTAGTTTCACTCCCACGCGAACCTCTTCCCCTTCGGACTAGTCACCGTCGTGGAAACACACCTTGAGGAACGATCGACGCCCATACAGAGCCGCGATCTGAGCGATCACGTAGGAAGCGATCCTCTCGTTTCTTTTTCCATCGCGGGTACCGGCGCATAAATAAAGTATCGTCACCGCGGAGACGGACACGAAATTTCTGGGCCCGTGATAAGCTTGTTGTGGCTCTGGCTCCGTCTTTATCGTGTGGGAGTTTATCTGCCGACGGTTTCACGTTCTCCATTGCTTCCCGCGGCGTACTGGAAGAGTACACTTTCCATTTTGTGTGCGAGTATGCGTGGACACATTGTACCAGTAAAACGTGAAAACGTTTAATTGATCTGTAAGAGATTTTTGTGCGATAGTAAAGCATAAAATGCTTTAGAAAATATGTGTTGGGTTCGATGCTGTCTCGAGCCGATTCCCTGTGCACGGAATAACTAATATAAAAGAATGTCGTACACATGTACCTTATCATAATGCATTGTCGTTTTCAGGTATGCAGAAAGTCTCGCGTGCGACGTTCATTAGTAGGTGAGACTTGTCCCTCCTCCGACATTGTAATTTACTCGCTTAGGAAGCTACTAGTTCCGTTCACAGAATTTCAATTCCGATTTAAAGTCTCCTGTGTCATCGAATAAATTATTTCCCCCATGACAAACTGCTCACGGATAAATCGTCCATCTCAAGGACACTGCAAGACAATTCCAAATTCGAAGGACATCAATTCAGCATGGAATTTTAAAATATTCTCTTTGAAAATGCAGATAGTGCTTCAGTTCAAGCCGCGAACAACAAATTCTGCTCCAGAAAATTGTCTAAGAATTCCAACGCTGTCTTCGCGAAACGCAACTCTCCAATTGGCGCACAATCAGGAACCATTGTCGCTCGGCCGATGCATCTCATAACGTATGCACCCCGGTGCAGTGGAAAGGAAGGGCGAAATCAGAAGGGAAACCGAATTAATCCGTGGGCATCCTGAGTCTGTTGCTCGCCCACGCGGAATGTTGCTGAAAAGTAGCGAGCGTTGGGTCCTCGCAGCTCGTGTTCGCGCGACGCCGAGCCGCGCCGAGCCGCGCCGCGACGCCCCCGCACCAACACACCGAAACCCGGTGCCCGGCGAAACATTCACCGTGCGTTTCTCGGCGTCTCGTGCACTCGGCAGGAAGGTCGTTTTCTTTCCTCCACGCCGCGCCGCTTACTATACGCGTCGGTTTTACTCGCCGCTCCGCTTCAGTCGTAGCGCAACGCTCGTGGCGTGTGGAACGCGGTGCACTCGCGTCACGAGTGATATCAACGCTTCCCCGAACCGCGTACTCCAACCATCGAATTGTTATCGTTCTCGCAAACACTTACAATTCGGAAGAATTTCGAAAAGGATCAGAGACTCGGAAGATTTTCTTCTTTCCTGACCACGTGTGATATCAAGAGCCGCGTACTTCGATCAGAAAAATCATTTACAATTCCCCCAGCTCCCTCTGAATAGTTGTTCGCGATTATTAAAGATTTCTTATAAGGATCCGGGGAAGGATTTTTCTTTTTTCCGTTTGGTGAAAAAGTTTCCGAAAGGTGCACAGTGTTCAGGAACTGAGTTTGTAGACTTGTTCTTGGTGACTCTACGAACAGTGTTTCTCTGATTTCTATATTACGAGGATTTTTACAATAGTGTTTGACGGTGTTATTCGATCGCACTCAATGCCGCTTGTTCGACAAGTGTAAATATGATTCCCGCGCATTGACGTGCGCGACAGATCGCGGGTGCGGACTGCACTCAGCTGTGAATTTGTAAAAGTGAGTATCGTAGACTGTAGCCAACGATAAGTAGTGTTATTTATTGTTTTATTGCGTGGCGAAACTGTTTCGCGGACTATTCTCTAATTACTTCTTGATTAGTTTACCTTGGATTACAGTTTGTTTCTAACCTTTCCTGGCATTTAATTTAACGATCGTTAAATATTTTTACTAGGAGGATAATTGAACGGAGGAGACCAAAAAAAAAAATACTGATCCATTATGCTTGGTAAATTAATTTTAAGAAAGTGTATTTGTTTACGAAGGAACAGGGGAACGTTCAGTAGACGCGTTAGATCGGAATGGGTTTAAAAATGGTGAGCATTATCGAACGATAAATGCCTTTTGCGTGCGAGGATCGTTTAAAAGCGGCGCGGTGCCCCGGCTAATTATTATTAATGAGGGAAGATACAGTTAACAGTGTGGGAATAGTTACCATTTTCTTGCGCTCCCTCGTTATGGAAATATTCAAACAATCGGGCCACGCGGAGGCTTCTGCGTAGCAGCGGTCCCGTCATGTCAGCTTTGCGAATGTTTAAGCTTCTGGAGCTTCTGGCACGCAGCTGCGTTGCGAATCCGCTGTTTATGCGACTCGGGAGGGTTCCTTCCGACATGTTTCGCAAACGAAATCGCATCGACTGTACATCTAAGTCTCCTCCCCCACTCCGGTTATTAGCGATTATACAGATGGCACGGCTCTACGTCTAATGAACCTATCCTCGGTTTTTCTCGGCGGCTTTCCACTTTTGTTCGCCGCTCCGATCAATTCGATCATTATCCAACGACCTTCGTCCGATGATTTCTTCGTTTTGCAACCTTGCCGCGGGGCGGAGACGTTGCCATTCTATTTACAGCGGAGAGAGCGCCGCAATTACACGAATACCGGCGTCGTAAATCCGAAACAGAGGAACGGGCGAAAATTGGAGCAAGAATTCCACCTTGGCTTCAACCTGTTCTCGAGGATTCTCGCTGGTCACGTTCCTTCGCGTTCCCCGACGCGAACCAGTTCCTTTTTGCAAAAAGCGAAACCTTCGATTCAAGCATTTCTAACTCTAGTACAACCTGGATTAATACACCTGTTTAATTGGCGACGCTGGCGTTAATGAAGAACTCGGCGCATTTTATAACACATTCCTGTCCATTTAGCGTTAATCGAAGGGCGACGATGAAGCTATTTTCATTCAGATGTTTATTTTGTCTTTATCGCGCGTGAATCTTTTCCACTAACCTTTTGCGTTGAACGCTATGTTGTTTGTTTGCTACGTCTGGCATGAGAGAAATGCTACAAACGATCGATTCTAAGAGCATGCACACTTCAATATTTACAAATGGATACAAAATGTTTTCCCAGAAGGAACAGGCCTGAAATCAATGAATCGTACATGTTTGAGAATAAAGTCGTTCCTTGAAAAGAATTCTAGCACCGAGTTACAATAAACAACGCGAACCTCGCATTTTGAAATACATTTCGAGTTTCACACGTGTTCATATAAAATCTTTTTCGCGAGGAATAGAAGCGGAATCCGCAAGACGTGATATTTACGTGAAAAGGTCGCCCGCGAAGGGGTTGATCGTCCCACGAAACGCGTCTGGTTCCAGCAAAAGGGAGTAAAACGACACAAAAACGTTGATTACAGGTGAGACCAGAGGAATGCTGAAGCACGTGTCGGTCTCGCCGTGGAGAGGGCGAGCAGACAGCGTGAGCCTCGCCTCGAGCGGGGGGTGCGAGCAGTTGCGGAAGCGGAAGTCCGACTCCTGGTCATACTCCGCCGCCCTCGAGGGCGTCATCGTGCGCGTCTCTTGCACCCCTAACTGCTCTCTCCAGCTTCTCTCCTGCGGACGCCACCCAACAGCAGGTAACAACACAAAAAATCATCGAGAAACAAGAATTCTTCTCCGAAAAACAAATCTCACCCCAATCGTGAATCGCGTGACCAACCGGACACGGAAAAAGATGATTTCGCTTCTGTTTAACAAAAAGAAATTAATCTCGCCCAAGGTGCGACCAATGGAACGTGGCAGATTTTGATTGCTCGTTTAAAAAATTAATTTCGCCTCGATCCACGACCGATGGAATCTCCATAGCTAATCGAATCAGGGTGGGAAGGATCTTGATAGAATCGCTCGAAATGGAAAAAAAGTTGCTCGGGAGAAAGGTCGAGAGCTTCGTCGCGGGAGGTAACAAAAAGCAATGACGCGGTTGCTTAATGAAGCCAACGAGGAGAACAAAACGTGTACCCGTGACGGCGCGGTGGAACGGTTTCGTGAAAACGAGAACAAAACGATTCCCCGCACTTATTAACAGCTGGCCCTGTGTCCTTGCACGGCGGCGCCGCTAATGGGATCCATCGACGGGACGTGTGTTTAATCCATGATTATTTCTGACGCATTCTATATCGCCTGATTATACAGTGCCGACGAAAATAGACGCGCTCCCTGTTGTGCAAACAACCGAAATCAAACAGAGCATTCTTTTTAATCGCTCGAGTGCGGAAGCTTTTTGCGAAAACCGGTGGAAAGTGCCAAGCGACTCGCAAGAGTACGTCATTGTGGAGTTTGAGTCACGCGTTCAACATCGTGATCGATAGACTGCGGATTGTTATGCATTTGCGGCGTTTTTAGAAAGTGCAAGGAAACGTGCATTGTAATCCTGGGTAATTAAATTTGAGGAAAAATAATTATCTGACCATTCGGTTCCTCTGATATCAGATTTGCTCTACCGTCTGTTGAAGATCGTGAGCTAGAGATTGTGGATCGTGGTGCATTTGTCTATGCAACACCGTTTTCCCAACGTCTTTACATTCAATGAATGAACTTGCCAGTTTAGTTACTTGTTTTTCTAAGGCTCAAATTAAGCCGAGGGAATGAGGGTTGATGGCGATACCGGTGGATGTGCGAGATGTTGATTTGAGTATTATTTGGAAGAGAGGCTGCGCGTCTATTTTAGTAGGAAGAAAGTCGGGTTTCGGGTTCGCGGAGGGTGAGTTTCTCACGACCAGTCCCAAGTACCGGCGACTGCACACCGTGCGGTTTCGCATCCCTTTTTGCGCGAACAGAAACATGACTCTCCGGAGGCCCTTCATCCCGGACAAGATGCTTAGGGAGGTCACTTTTTCTCGACATCTGCAGAAGGAAACTGAACCGGGAGCGGTCGTAGGGCCACATTCAAATACGAACATTTGCATTCAGGATTCACAGCTTTCGAAGAATCCTCAAAACTCGAGCGAACCGTGCACAATACGCGGCGAAATCATTCTAACAAGCCGTACTAGGTTCACGACTCTGTAATAAATTTCGCATTACACTGGATTAACATTTAATTAAATTTACATAACTATTATGTTTTCGACGAGAACTAGCTGCGAAATCCTGTTGAGGTTATTTCGTTACTCATATTAACATTTAATTAAGAAGGATTATGTTTTCGACGAGAACTAGCTACGAAATCCTGCTGAGATTATTTCGTTACTCGCTGTATACCATTATCAAGTATTCCGGCACAATTACGGCAGATAAATTTCCGTGAAAAGATTTGTAGAAAATGCATAAGCTAATCTTTCACACGACCGTGACTAACAAGTTACGAATCCCGGGTATTCTGTATATGTATTGTATTTATGTATATGAAAATATATACCGAAGCGTGCTCGGTCCACTTCCATTAACAGAGCCGGCTAAATTGAATTAATCCGAGATGCCTGCCCAATTATATTCACAATTAATCATCTCTGGAACTAGGCTCTCCAGGCGAAATCGCATTCACGCGTTTTCGACCGATATAATTTTCCACGCGAGCAGAATCGTATTTCGTTTAATTGTATCGCTAATCATGGGACGACCTCGCCAGTTCGACTAATGGGAATTAAGGTCGCTGCATTCGCGAGGAATGCATTATTTCGCTTGTATCCCAGTTTCTGGGGTTGCGGCCGTGAAATGCCCGTAGTCGTCGATATTGTACGAGTGAGCGCATGCTGCTATGTATGTACATTGTGTGCACGCATTTGAATTTGCTTGGCCCGCTTCACACGCGGCTGCGCAAACGACTGACTTCTTCCGTTATAGCTTCTTCTTCGAGGAGCCATCTGCTAGCACATCCTGGCCGGCGCGGCGCGGCGCGGCGGATTGAATATTTTCACAACCAGAATTCCACACGAAAATCTTGTGTGAAAACTATTTGCTGTCGTTTCGCACCTCGTATTTACAGCAATCGTAAAAAAACCTCGCCGAAACCACGCGATCGCAGAACATTTTCGAACGAGCTCAGCCAGTTTGTGAACATTCTAGATTAACGACAGAAAAAATCGTTGTTCCTCGGCGCAAGGGGGATATAACATAAATTTGGAAAAACTGGCGTCCACCGTAAGGGGAAAATAGGCGGGTCGCTGAATTATTTTCTCCGCTCCGTAGTCGTGAGTCTTGTCTGACTATCTGAAAGTTTCGTGGCTCTATAGCGGAGTTTATCTTTGTCGGTCCCGCAGTTTTTGTCGGTGGAACCGAGAATTCTCTGTGAGAACCCCGCATGCCAGGACGTCGCACATTGCGGCGGGCTCACAATGTGGATGAAAAAGTACGCTTGTGGTTCCACTTAATCGTGGTTCCCCAAGTTTCGCCTGCAGATCGTTCTCTGAAAATCAGACTTTGCCTTCAGACGTTCGTCGGAACGACACCGGATAGTTTAGTTTTGCTAAGATGCTGCAACGCGGGATTAAGATTGAGGAGTAAGTCATAAAGTGCGGAGGAATAAATGATTCGGGACAGGAGGGGGGAGGGGAGGGCGAATACATTGAGAATTCGTTTTAATTTCAATAAGATAGAGGCTTTATCGTTGCCTCGATTAGATAATGCGCTTGAAGCGCGTTTCGTTTGGTTCTCGCGAGGATGCTGAAACCGGTACGGAATAAAACGTATTCTGGTCGAGTTCTTTCTTTTTTTTCGGCTCCGTTAACTGACTGTAGGCAGGGACTTGCGGCTTTCAGGTTACCGCACAGCTTTACGTAAGTGGCGGGAAATACGAAAAATCCCCGTGCAATGATCCTTGCGATGTCAACGTCTTCCGATCGTGTTGCTGCTGCGCGGATTGCGTTGAAACGTGTGTAATTACGTAACGGTGGACACCAGCCGCTTGCGTCAACGTGTGGTCGATACATATTCCGCTTATTAAATAATAATCACTTGGCAGTAACTTTCCTACGGTAATCATCTCAGAATTTAATAGAATAACATATAGTAACTGGTTTGGATATCGCAGATCTTCTCGAATGTCTGAAGCGTAGACCCTACGACTTGAACAATAGGCATTATGCCTGAAGGGAAGGGAATATTGGAATGATAATGGGGTGAAGGATGACGCAGATATCATCTCGACCTTGTATTCAGACCAGGAGACGATGATCATCGTCGTGGAATCCGACCTTCTTTGCGCCAAAGAAGGGAGAGAAATGTCTTGTCGTGAGAATGATAGGACAAAGGATTTCGACACGACATTCGAGGAGGTTTCATTCTCCGCGATGTAACCAAGGATCCCGCAGATTTTCTAAAATCGTGCGAAAACGGTGTCGGCGGTCGCTGAAGAAGTCCGCGATCAAACGGGGCATGCAGGTTGTAAAAGTTGAACGGTTCGATGGGATTAAGTGTGTTTTATCGAGACCGGTTCGGATAGGAGTGCGTAGACAAGAAAGCCGGAACCACGGGCCGCCGCGCCGGATGTTGCAAGGTCCGAGAACCCGGGACAGGTCCCGAACTCTGAAGCGGAACGAAAACGTACGTGTCCCGATTGATCCCTGGCAAAAAGTTGCGTTGGGTTGCGGTGCGGATCGAAAGTTTCAACGCGAATCCTGCGGTCTACGCAAAAACCCCGTTCTATCGATGGGACCAGACAATGGGACACCTGTACCCATTAAGCAACGCAAGGTAGAAAATATTTATCCTGGTTTCAATTTTCAGGACCGTATTCTATAATTGCATTAATAAAAAACTTTGTTAAAAAATCAATCGGATTGTGTTCCACTTGATTTGTATTGAACTTTCACGATGAGGAATGGGGACAATTTCATTTCAGTCAAATAAAGCGGTAGAAATCATAGAATCGGAAATTTCGCTCCGGATAAGACATAAAAATGACCCAGGTTGTCCGCGGAGGATTGAGAATAGAAAAGAAAAAGTGAGGGGAGCACGAGAAGGCGAAGAAAATCGTCGAAAGTCTTCTCTCTTCCTGCTCCGTTTCCTTTGTCGGCGGAGTGGGAAGCGAGGGGGCGTAATAAACTGTGCGTCGCATTAATAAATGCGTGCCGGCGCACCCGCATGACGACGACATCGGTCTCTTAAGGGGGGGAAAGGAGAAGAAGGGGGGCCGGGTTGCATCGTGTTCGTCGAGGCTTTTCACGAAGGGCCAACAAACCTCGTACCACAATGCCCCGTAATCAGGATACAAGCGATCCAAGGATCCTCGACCAGCTCGATGCTTCCCCTATAAAATCCACACAGTGCAATCGTCACAGTTGCGTCTCCCTTGAGAGCATCCTTTTTCTGACGCTCGATTATCCTGCAGAACTGGATCTAGGTGTCCATGTGGTCGTTCGAGTAAACGTTATTAGGGCTTGAAGCGAGCTGTCCGCCATCTTATTATCATGCTAAACGGTCCACGGAATGTCTGATTGCGTAACTGCGTTAAGTAGCACTTTCCTACGGCGGGGAATGCCATTATGTCATAGCAATGCACGAAGAAAGTCGGCTGGGCGAGATGCATAATCGACGATAAGACGCTCGCGTCAACCCCCTAATTCACAGACCGTCTGCGAGGGCCACTGTCGCTCACGAGAGCTACTCCGACGCATCGTCATAAATTTTAGAAAAAGTCATTTCATTTGCCTCGGAAAGAATTTTACAATTTCAACAATCGTAAAATAAAATATCTAAAATCAGAGTTGACACATAGACTTTTTGTATATTGTAGGGTGATGAATTCCATGCGTGTGAATGCCGCTTGACATAGTTATATTAGTGACGGTCACCACGCGATGATTTGTTCTAAACATTTATTGATTCCGTGTTTCATCGTTTTGTTTCATTCATGTACGGAGTGTGAATCTCAGACGGAGATTCAGACGAAAGTTTTGTTAATTGTATTGATTTTAAAGTTATAATTTGAATTAAATATTATTCTATTTTGAAAACGGTTGTAATCCTACAATATTGGTCTTTGCGACCGTTCCGAGCACTTTCACAAGTATTTACGAAGCGCCTCTGCTCGTTCACAGATAATTATAGGTCATTATCAGGCCCGAAAGAGAGTCACGAGATGAACTCTTCTGTTTGGAGACACACGTGATTTTTACCGGAGTGGTCGGCCTTAAATAAACACGGAGCTAAATCTTACAAAAACAAGGTTGACGTTTCTGACGGAAGAAGCAGAGCTCTCGCGGACGGATTAGAGAAGCGCTCTCCCTCTTTTTCCTCCAAGTTTTTCTCTTTCTCTCGTTTTTCTTCACCGCGAGGCAGAGATCTGCTTGTTTTCGTAACCAGGCCGGCGCTAAAACAAACGCACGGAAGCTTTCGGCAAAATCGTGGATCGCTGGCCAAACACAGATCCACGGATAAATCGGCTCGCGGAGGCGGAAGGAGAGTTTCAGCGCGATTAGCTGCTCGGATTCTTGGGCAATCTGTTCTGCCAACGAACGTCAGGCTTTTCCAGATAATGTCCGGTTCATTCAGAACAACGAGACGATGGTCGAGGGTCTTCCGGGATCGGCAATTAGTACCGAGAATACGTGATTCGGGCTTCCGTTGCGATAAAAACCGTATCGATCAACGGGTATACATGTGTAAATATAACCGTCGTCTTTCGGTTTATCTGCGACGCGTTTCTCCGGGAGCGTTTTCTCCGGTTATCGGTGCCGTTCACCCGTTTTTTCCCCGAACTGATAGCGAGATCACGAAAAAAAGAACATTGTCGAAACGATTGCCGACCGGCTGAAGAATTGATCAGCTCGAGTCACGCGACCGATCATGGAGAAACGCAGTTTGTTTCAGCGATTTAATGGTTTGTATTCTAGTCGATTCATTGTACAACTACTTTTGGAACATTGTTAGTACGATTTAATGAAAATTGATACATAATTACGATCGACAATTTACACCAAAAGTTATTAGTACGGTATGAAGAGTTAACCGAAACAGTTCGACGAATGAAGGCTCAAACGAGGAACGTCCCTAAGTATCCCCAAGTGCGGTACAGCCTCGCGGCTTGTCCCTGAAACAATGATCCTCTTAAAAATCTCCGGAACCGCGTATTTCTTCCGGTCACGTCTACCGTGCGACCGTGGCGATAATCTCGTCTTAACTGCATAGCCAGCAGCCGAGACAGTTAGCGAGGCATTACCGCGCTTGGAATTCAGATCGCGAGTCTATTAACGTAAACCGATCCGGTCGTTATACTGTTCCGTCTGATTAATCTTCACGGCTGATTCCGGCCCGGTTTGATCGTGTCTGTTCTTCGAACGACTGGCTGCGAATTCGGAATGGAAACGCGTCGGCCCTCGCCACATGGGGACAGTTTGGCCACATCCGCGATTAGGCGATCGAGTTGCGAGCCGGAATCTGTTGCTTAACAGTGGTGACAATCGTCCATTGCGCAACCGGTGACGCACGACGCGCACCTTTCAAGTACGTTCTTGACGATCGCCGCGAGGGGATTCCACTCGGATCTTCTTGCTGGATCTGGCCACCGATTCATGAAAAATCCTTTTCCGTGCTCCTCAAGTAAATTTTACACGCTCGTTACAAACGAATAGCTACCAAGACAGAGCAATCATGATTTGTGACGGTCGCTAGGTTGTAAAAGCGATCCTTACGAGTTAACGATCCAGGTGTTGACCGTCGATTGGATCGTAGTATGTCGTAGATCGCAGCGCCGATTGGCGGCCCATTGAGGAAAATCGTCGCGTAAATTCCTTCGGCGTGAATTGGTCACCGGTGCTGCACCGGTCGGGTCCGGTGAAAGCACTCGCCACTGGCTTCTCACACGTGGCCGAGTACGCGAATCAACTCTTGAACAGTCATTCTCGTACCGGGAATCGCTGGCCAGCCTGCTTGTGACGCATGACGGCCAATTAGAGTGTCATTCTACATATTTATTGGATCGTATTGCTCTTAAACGTTGTATTATTCCCGGCTCGGCCGCTCGGTTATCTGCATTCGCGGCTGTAACTCATTCTCAAAGGCGGAACTATCGAGTCTTGTACGCGCGGCATTCTTTCTTTAGGTGTTACGTACTTATCTGGCCGTTCTAATTGCTTCTTTTTATTACTGTCGCCGATCTGTACGCTTGGAAACCGCGGGACCAATTTCTACTTTGCACGAAGCTCCACGATCTAACGATAAGTTGACATATACACTGCGGTATCTCACGAACTCACAGATGTCTCCCTCATCGAGTAAACAAAACGAGATCAACCCAAATCTACACATCAGAAAAATTCAGGTTCTATGTATCTACCGAACTGAGAAAACACAGAAGGTCGGGACAAGGGGTAACCGCAGGAAATGATAGCAACAAGCTCCAAGTATAAATTCGTGCTGGGATTAATGTATCCCCATGGATCGTTCGTTCGCGAAGTCGTCTCGCAACTTGCTCGACACGTTTCACAACGGAAGACTTACTGCCTAGATAAACAGTCTCCGGCTACCGTGGTTACTGCTTTGCATGCGATTACGCAGTGTTCACACCGCGAGCACGTGCTAATAAGCTGGCATTAGTGGCATTCAACGATTTCTCTAGGCGCCGAAAGGTCTTCGAGGTAGTGTATCCTTAACAATCGTGCCACCGTGTGGGCCGTGATATTGCATACGTGGAATCCGGTGCAGCGTCCTTGATCACCAGATGCAATCTGAAAGTGTTCGAATCCGGTCGGACGAGTCTCTTTAAATTGTTTCCGCGAACTTTCGCGGCAAAAACCGGCGATTTCAGTGGACATAAGGAAATTCCTGGTGGCGTCACCACCGGTCCATTAAAGCCAGCCAATCGGCCCAAAGGATCCGGTTTCCTGTCGAAGCCGAATCCACCTTAAAACCCTTTATTCGCGCTGTCATCGATCGGCATCTGTTCGAACCGATCGTAACAATTGCGGTCTCCAGATGGCCGCGCTTTCGTGCTTGCATCCGCCGCGCCGATTGGATTCTATCGCAATGTTTAAAATTCTTTTCGCACGGGCCCAGAGGGCCCTTCAGCCCTTCCCCAGACGTCCCGAACAACGCTGCTTTCACGTGGAAATTTGAAAGTCGCGGAAGAAGGTGTTACCGCACGAGAACTCCATGTGTTGCAGCGTCGCGCGTCCACACGCGGCTCGTTTCACAAAGAAACTTCCACGCGGCCATTTTGTCGGCTCTTCTTGCGGTCGATTTTTCAGGAAATGTATTTTAACGAACGATCGAACCATACAGTGGATTATTATTGCTCCCGGGGTTGATACGCGATGATCCGATCGACGTCGAACCGATGAAAGCGCTCGTTCATACTGGCCATACGTCTACGATCGATTCGGCGTTTTCTGTCACAATGGCCTGCTTTATGCCACGTCATCGTGTTTATTGGTTATGCTTTTTGGTAATTCAAAGTGGTGTTTAAAGATTTTTTTTTTTTTTCAAAATCGCATTATCCCTCGCGTGCTCCTACAGTGAAGGTTCAATAGGCTCCCAAGCGAAGTTCCACGGAAATTCTGGTTCTCCGATACAGTTGTCGGCGACTCATTAACATTCTCGGCTCGTCGTTACACGTCGGGGTGCTTCGCGAGGTAAACACGCGTCGCCTGCAATTTTCACGCGTGTTACGGGCTCTCTCTCTCTCTCTCTGTCTCTCTCTCGATGAAGATTACATCCACCAGGAATTGGCGAGAACAGGGTAACGAGCGCGTGTAACGAAAAGAAGAATTGCACGTCGAGCTGGAAGACGAGATGATTAATTCCTGCGGTCGGACCAGTAACACGAGACTCCTTCAGAGACGTGCATCGAAGTTTTTATCTCACGGATCGACTCCGAAAGAGAGACACCCGCGAACAGGTTCCTCGCTTGCGGGATACACATGCTCGCGATTTGCGCACGGAAACTATTCTTCAGCAGAGTTGGACAGTAATTAATTGTTTTGTAATCGATTTCTGTAATCGATTATTCAATGTAATCATAGTAACTAATCATTAATCAGTCAATCACCGTTGATATAAATCAGTAATCATGATTACCTTCTGTAATTCGTAATCATTAATCAGTCTTTTTTAAATTGTTCAATGATTAATTATATTTTATGCAGACCTGTATCGCAAAGAAAATTACACTAAAATTACAATAAATAACTTGTTCTAAGGATTTTCTATGCGAAACCATGTAAAAAATATATATATTTCTAAAAAAACGTACAGATTAAATCATAACCAAAAATATAATCATTTCATGATTAATAATTGGTAAAGCAATCACGAACACTGATTGCAACAACTGCTGATTCCTTTCTTATTCACTAAGCAACGATTACTGATTATTTAGTGATCAGTAGCCACGATTAACAATTAGATTTTATATTAATCGTAATTTTCAATGATTAAGCGGATTACCTTTAGCCCAACTCTGTTCTTCGGTGATTGAACAGTTTCCTTATAAGGTTTCAAGCTTGTCGAGAGTATAATAATAGGTTTTCGGTATGTAGTGGCAGTGAATTTTTAGTACGGCGTGAAGTTGCGTTCGCGGAGCTGGTCTCAGGCTTTCGGACCGTTTTAGGGAAACGATCGGCGCTTTGTTCTTCCACGAACAATTCCGCGCGACGTCGTGTCGGCAAACAGGATTATCACGGGGCTTGATATCACGGGAAGATATAAAACGAGGGACCTACACGCCTAACAGAGCACAAAGGCGGTAAAAGAGGATAAGGAGGAGTCGGATGAAGGAAGAACTTACTACGACAAACCGTTGTGGGGGAAGAGTTCACGAAAGAAAGAGTGAATGGGAGCCCTGTGTGCCAGATGGTCGGAGGCTTCGCGATCTCCTCCGGCCCTGTTCCATTACAATTTCCCCAATGATGAAGGAAGATCTGTGCCGGTGGTTTCACGGTACTCGGAACGATAACGTTCGGACCGCCTGACCCATGATAATTAATGAACATTTATTGGCCGATCGGGAATGAGAGAGGGAGAGATAGAGATACAACGCAAATTGTCAATTAATAGGAACAACGCGTCCTAAGGAGGGGGTCTTGAATGGTCAGATAGAACAGACGTAAATAGATCTCTGTCGATCCACCTCTTGCCTTCTGCATCGAACTTCATTTTATCGCAAAGTTATTTCAGTGTTATTGAGCTGCAACAAAAATTTTGTTGCGAATTTAGCGATGACTGTTTGTAAGCGATTACATTGCAGATTTCAGACTGCGTAGTTACGAAATCTTTATTTTGCATTACTCTCAACTTCTTCGAAATTATTAAAGCAATAATAACACTTTTTAAGTGGCCCCCACGAGTCTCGCAACTGACTCGGGAAAATTTAATTTTACATAGACATCTGCGGTCTGTTAATTATAAATTCCTACGCGGCAGGTACGCGAAACATTCTGATACCAAGCTGAGACCGGATTTCCAAGGAAAAGTTGACCGTGCCGGATGACTAAACTCGCGAATGAAACCATTTTCGCGGATACTCAGCGTGACTCAACGTCTCGACCGTAATCACGTTCTTACGAAACGTACACGTTTGTTCGGAGACACGTGAGCATCGAAATGTAGAGAGTAGGGAGACGCATGAATGAATCGGATAGGATGCTAACCATTGATCCGGGAATTCTGATGCTGAAAAGCTGACCGGATGAGAAACAAGGGTTCCGGCCAGCCGGAAGCGCCCATCGATGACGATGATGGTGGTCCTGCACAAACCGGACGGAAGAGAAATACACACATCGCTAATAACACGTAACACGCTCTCGAGTTGCTCGTTTCGCCGGCGAATCCTGTAAATGTTTAATTATAATTGGTTAATTGCACTGCAATTAGAAATCGGCTCAGCTTTCTCTATGTTTAACTAACTATCGCGACAGTGGCCTTTGTTGGCGGAACGATATTATTGAAATTTTTCATGAAAATGCATTTAGCAAATTATTATTCTTATTCTTTTGTAATAAAAATTACGAAATGAACGAGTGTTTAAAAAAAAAATTATTTGAAGAGTCCAGAAATATAGGGAAACACCAATAATTGTGCATTTTGCGAGACCCGGCAAATAATTTCGGAAACGACCGACATCCTAGTTGACAAATGACGAAGATCCAGGAAGATCTGTGAAGATCCAGGATCGCACAGCCCCGAGCCACGTAAACGGTAGTGATACAGGCGGCAATAGTGGCATCGTACGTGTTACGATGCATTATGAGTTAAACAGCGTAATGATAGGCACGGCGCCAGTACCACGGCGTATCTCTTTCATGACATATAACGGGTGTCTCACGGGAAAACGATTATGCGTGTCGTCAGGGGTCGCACGAAACGAGGCGTCCTCTACGGCCGTATCGTCCGTGTTATTATTCGCACCGTTATAAGCTCGACAGGCTATTTTTACGATGGTTTATGCGCGTCGACAATAGTTGAAACGTCGAGCAACAATTTTCCATTGTTCTCCGGACCCGATAAAATTAATTTCGTGCGATTACTTAACGCAAACACAAGCCGGGAGTCGCGTCGTTGATAAACGAGATCGTCAGTCTAGACAGTCTAGACTGTAGACGTCGCGGGGGCGCATTATCGGCCACCGTTAACTATGATAAAAAATGATAGAGATCGCGCGATGACTTCCCAAGTATGGCTAACCATGTTGCTGCTTCTTATCGCGGCTTTTCATAGTACTGTCGAGGGTCCGCGTGGTTCTCCGACGAAAGAGTTGGAAGCACGGACACGGAACTTCCGGTGCAACGAACCCGTTCGAGTCACACGCGGCTTGTTACGACACCAATATTAGTTTTACGACAGACCACTGGAAATAGGCCGATGAAATCGTACGTCATCGATATGTCGTTCGACGGACTATGAATAGAGACGCAACGGGACCGAGGAGTTCTCAACGAGGGGCAGGTGCACGGCTGCACCTGCAACCCTTCAACAGGATAAAATAGAATTCCCATGAACGTGACTTCCACTGACCGTGGTAATTGCCATTCTGCTATTCGCAGATCGATATCAACCCCACTGCGAACCGAAACGATCGATTTAGACCCAGCCCACCGATGGAAAAGGCAAACTGAAACCGATCCCGTCGTTGTCCGACAAAATTATTTGCTTCTCGATCAGTTCAGCTGTTATACGGTGGATTCTCTAAAAATAAGGTATTACTTTAACACTAAACCTATCGAGCACCAAAAGCGTTGAAAAATGACAAGGCTCTATTTATTTAGATTTTGTGCAATTTTTATTACAATATGCGCATGGAAATCGAAATTTATCGAATCAATTTCCATGAAAGCAACATTATCGTTTTAATAATTGTAAAATGAAAAATATGAAATCGATCGTTTGATTAATTAAGTGTATCTAGAATCGTTTCACGCTAAACAAACGACTGACCAACACAACGGTTTTCCACCTCCATCAACAAGGAATTGATCAACTACACCAATTTCTAGTAGATATAAACACTTTCTCCGGGAAATGAAAATTGTTTCACCACGTTGTCGGGCTAATTGATTATCTGGAATTGTTAGATCGGGGAAAACGGCAGGCAAAGGGTTCGCCTCAGTGGTTTTTTCGGTCTTGACATGGCGCGCGACTTATTGACACTTGGTCAAGTGAAGTCAAGAGGCCGGGTTAAATGAAGCCGAGCGTCACCGCTTGCCTTGCTCGTTTATTTTCGACCTATAAGTAATAATTTCGTCTGGCGTTAATGAGCCTCGCGAAAAAAGCGAAAGTCCTTAACAAAAGGAAGGTGCGGAACGTGCCGCTTTAACGAGCTTCCTCGTTTGGCCGGTGGATACCCTTTTTCGCTCGAAGGAATCCGCGTTTCGGCAAGAGTTAGGGCAAGACGAACGGTATTACGGAATTTCAAGCGGCTCCCTTTAAAATCTCGTGCATACATTTCGCGGCGGTTGCGCTCCCCTTTGAATTATTCATGGAAAGAAACCACCACTGTTCGAGATAACCCGCCCCCGTCGACCTTATCGCCTCGGTTACGGCAATCGTGGTCAGGTGTGCATCGCGGCGGGTTCTTTGCTACCCGAAGGGGGACTCCGATGGTCTGCTCGCAGGGAGACTGCTTCGAGAAAGCTGCGAGATCGCGTGACACGATAGAACGACCGCCATATTGATTTTACACCCCTCGAAATTAGCCACAGAACATTTCTTCGGAATCTTTCGCAACAGTTTCTACGCTCGATGTAGAAATTTCCATACGGTTGCAGTTGGCGTTTTGTAAATAAATTGCAGTGTAGAAAAAAAGTCAATTAACCATAAAAATATCACCTAACCTAATTTTCGAAGGAATACCTTCTCAAGAATTGCAATTGCTATTAAAATGCACCATAAATAGTCGAAACACTTAAAAAGGCTCACCCTCTATACGAGATTTAATATAGCTTAATACGCGGTAATCTAATACCGTGATCCAATATACTCTAGATTTAATGAATCCAACTTCCGTGGCGGCTCGCCTCACGATTTATGAAACAATAAATGCAGTTCCAACGACAGGGAACGCTGCCGACGAAACAATAAATGCAATAAACCAACGATGTAGAACGTTGGCGGTGTTCGATCGTTGGGAAAACGTTGACAATTGTAAAAAGCGCCGGTGGAAGTGTTTTAACGATCCCGTGGCCTACGAGGACCGCTTCCGTGACTGGAAATGACCGATGTTGCGTTTCTCAATGAGATTAGAATCGTACTTACCTCGAGTTAGCGTGGAATCGTGTTGTCACCCTTCCACGGCCCACAGAACCGGATGCGAGCGTTCCTCGCATGGTGGTTTGTGCCCGCTAATAATCGCGCGCGTGTTGGTGGTAACGGGGGACTTAAAGTTGGTCGAGTTGTTCTCGTTTAAAACAATCAGCAGCAGAGGAAGGACCAATTATACGGACCTGCGACCGTCTGTCACCGACCTCCTGTTCTCTTAATACCGTAGATCGGACAGCACTGGTAAATATAAACAACCAGAAGAGCAACCGCCGAAACATAATCACTCAGGCCCCCTTGAAAATCTTTCTGCATCCACGAAAAAAAAAGGAAACTTCAAGTGTACCTGCTCTCAATCTTCCAGCTCGTCGTTCAGGTCAATATTTATTTCTCTTGGGAAATTGGGTTATCTTTCATCCTCAAAAATGCACTCTTTAATCTCACCTGTCCGTTTCTTTTTTTGTGGATTTTTCATAATCCTTTCAAAAATTAGAACATGTGCGAAGCAGGTTTCCCTATGTTGCCCGGTTAAGTGCATCGTCTGTCGCGTCAGTTGTCTTCAGCAATGAGAACAAACATACAAAGCAGCCATGACGCACGCCGTGCGTGTAATATTTTTCAAAAGGTTGAAGCGAGACCGTAGGAAGACAGCGGAGAAAGGAGTGCGCAACAGAGGTCTGTCATTAAAACTGGAAATAAAACTTGATACGAAAGCTAACTATAGTGTCGCGCGGTGCAATTAGCCACCGTAAAGGAAGGATAACCATATGGTCATGGTGTACAGACTGGGCGGCTAGAGTACAACACGTGATCGTCGCAATTGCACGCTATACCGAGGAAAGACGTGGTTACGGCGTTTACCATCGATACAAAATATACATTCGAAGAATGAATTATGATGACCTGATCGAAGCTGATCACGTTGAGCAGAGGATAGAAATTCGAGAATTTGAGACGACGGGATGTCACATGATTGGATTGATACTTATTCCAGAGGACAACGAACAAGAAGTTGGACATTTCTGGGCCACATTTCGCCGAGTTGGGAACCCGCCGCCATTGAAAGGCGGTGTCCGTTGTTAATTGCGCGCGATCTCGCTAAAGTTTCTTTTCCCTCCCGAAGACGCGCAGCGAGTTCTTTCTTTTCCGGCGCGCGACCACGCTTTAATTGGAAGCCCTCAAGAAAGTGGCTCGCTTCCTGAACCGACACGAGTGGGCTTCATGTCTGGAGGCAGGAGCACGCGACTCGTCCACCGTAAACAGGAGGCTAGTACTTGTTCGCCGACCACTCGAGATACTTTAGAAAAATAGAAAACCCGAGATCGAACAGCCGTCTACCACTTTTCCGGACCCATAAAGCTCGTGTAAACAGCTGCCGAGTGTTTCCTGACCAGTGGCCATTAGAGTGTTAAGCTGCAGTGCTCTCGACACCCACTGCGATTGTTAAGATCGCTACACTTGGGAGTCTGCAATTTTTTTTCCGTTGTCCGATAGGAGTGTTGTGTGTAGTGGTTGAACATTGTGGGAGCGAGTATAATGATTCCCGAGAGAGATAGAGAGAGAAATTGTTCAAGTGAATTATTCTCGCCTGTTGCCTCTCGCGGAGACACCAGCGAATGGATACTTAGCTAATGTAACCGTGTTTCCGCGCAATCCGTTGCATAACGTGATTATCCACGTCGTGCGTCATTATTGCCGTTGCCGTGGCTACTGAACCAAAAAAATTGCCGCGATCCCACTGCGGGAAAATGTTTCCACATCTTTGCCTCGCGGCCTTCCGCTCGTCAATTAGTGATTCACTGCGATTGTCATCTCCGCAACTCCCGGGAAACCCTCGCGCTCTATGCATCAAATTTTTCCTGCAGAGACAATCGCCGTGCAACGGCGTGCGTTTCGACGAGGAATAAGGTTGATCTCCAAGCGTTTCCTGCGTGTGAGAGAGAGAGAGATTCGAAGATTAAACAATCAAACCAGATGGTTTCGATAGATTCTTCGTAGAAACTACCACTTTACATTTGCCCCAGTGACTGAACATTACAAATGCAACGCCCAGATCAGAGTGAAACAGATCGAGAAAATAATAATCAAAGAAGATCGTTCCGCCGGATTATACTTGGAAGATAAATCGAATATCGACCGCGTTCCGCGCCGTCCTAGATCTGAGGAATTCGAAAGAGAGAATGCATCAGCATGATCTCAGAATGCACCGTCGACTAGACCGGGCGCAGACGTTGCACCGGTGCTCGCATCATCGCGATGCATCGTCTGGCGTGCACACGCGAGCATGCTAGTGTCCACGGGCCGGTGGATCCCGTCCAGTTTTGCTTTCATCTCGCGAAGCCCGCGGGCCGGCGCGGCGAGGCCGATGCGGCGTGCCATATGGCAGTCTGGAGGTCCTGCTGGCAGCTCTCGCAGGAAGGAAGCTTTCCAGCGAAGTATTATGTTCCCGGGTATGTATACCGGGAACATATTGCGTCGGGGAGAAGAAGCTGGACGTAGGCGTTGCGTGCACGCACGTGAAAGCGGGCACGCGATCCTTCGACGGGGGCACGTGCCCCATATTCCTCGGGGAACCTCCTCCGCAAGAAGCGTCGCTCTTCTTTGTCGACGGGCCGGAAACGGGTGTCAATTGTCGGCCACTTGGACCATACCGACACCGGGTTCTTCCCGAAACGAATTTGAGAACGCCACTCCTCCTGTGTGTGGTCCTACGCGAATTATCGCCGCGACGATCGACTCTCTCGTACGATAAAGATGTTTAGGTCCGATCGAAAGAACACGATTGTGATTTCTATAAAATGCACGCAATACGCTGCGCAGGGCGTTACTCTAAGAGCGATCCGTTTCCACAGCGGACGCAAAGAAAATCTAGCATGAAGCACGCAATTCGAAGACTTCGGGACCGATTATCTGCCGTGGTTTCACTCGAACACGAACAAGACGGCAGCGTAACAGTCGTTCAAGATGCCCGATAAGAATAATTAGCGTCAGTCTGCTAACGAGCGGTTCATCGACGACGTTAGAGCATCATCGGCAGCACACTTTCAGCCAGATCTCGCTCGTCTAATGAATTTCGTCGATTACATCGCGTTTTGTGGTTAATAATCGTTTGCAACGAGGCACTAATTATCATCTCCGGCGAGCTCTTCGATGCCGATTAAACCGACGGCGCGGCGCGGCGCATGCGGCTAACTTGAAACTATCCACGCAGCCCGAGAACACAGAGTTGATTGGCAGGGTGATTACGATCCAGAGTAGAGACCCGCTTCTCCGCTTTGTAAACTCGATTTTCTTCTATTATTTAATCGTTGCTCGTTTGCATTCCGCTGCAAATGGATCCGTGATCTCCTTTGTCGAAGAGCAGCGCATCTTTTACCATTGCTCCCTTCAACTTGAACTCGAGGCCACTTGCAGCACACTGTTTCCTCGTGGACAATGGAATTATGGTCGTCTGGTGGGGTTTCGTGACAATTTCGCTGGCCAGTCGCGTGTCCGAGGTACGCAGATTTCGTGCAATTGGCCGGTTCGTTAAACGCGCGCAGAAGGAAGAAGAAGAATAAGAGGGGAAAAAAATGAAGAAGAGCCAGCAGCGAAGCGTAATCGCGGCCAGACAATTGTACGAAATGCTTGGCTCTTCTGCTGGTGCAAGGCGACAGTGATTGACCTTCGCGTGGAATTCCTGACCTCGCGAGGCTCTCGGTTCAGATGCGTACGGTTGACCCCGTCACGAGCGATTTAACATGCCAGAGCTCTTTCCAACAAAAAGGGTTCGAGCGTACCGGTAGCTCGATGATAAAACGGCGCCGCTCGCTATCGCTCGGTATCGCCGTTAGACAGAAAAAATATTGTAAGACTATTATACGACGGTGGCTCGTGCGCTGCCATATTTTTCTTGCCGTTGCGACACGCGGAACTCGGAGCGATAGCGGCTCATTCATGAAACGCGAAAGAAATGGTCACTCGAGGTTGGCGTATAGTGTTTTATTCGATGGAACTTTCGTTTACGTTCTGGACCGTTTTTTTTTACCCAGACTGGCTTGTTTTTGTAGTTATTTTAAGGTCGGAATGGAGCGAGACGCGCTTGCTTCTGGATTTCCCAATGGACCTGGAAACATTTCTTACTCAATTAGTCCTGGTGTGAACGATCCAGGACATCTTCAGAGCTCATGAAGAGAAAGAGAAAAGAGTCTACAGTATCATCTTGAATAACCAGAACTGTGATCTCGTTAAAAACAGAAATGAGACGACGAACGATAAAGTCGAAACAGGATTGTCCGCACAATGCATCAAGATATACAGTTCGCATCACTATCATATTGATTGCTGGTAAAGCCACGTAACTCCCTAAGCAGAAAAAAAGCTGTGCCGGTGCAAAAATAGCAGCTCGTGTCCCGTGGACGTGTCGAATGTCCTGAAACTACACCAGGAAAGTTTGCTGACGGGATACAATACGATCCAGGAGTGAGACGTCATCGGTATCGTGCAAGCACGATCAGCTAAAGCCAACGCAGCTCTCTCGTGTTCAACATCGTATCATCGCGGCGATCAATTTCTGTCGTTGACTTTCATGTTTCTCGAAAAGTAAAACGGAAAGCTCCAAGAACATAACAATGGAGGGGGGAGGGGGAGACAATCGAGCACTCTCTCTCTCCCCGAGTTTCCAAGTCCCACGAGGATCTGCTGCTTTCGGGACCGCCTCGCGATCCAGAATGATCTCTCTGTGTATTCACCGGCCGTGATTTGATTCGATGAGAAACCGGTGGCTCCTTGTTTCCTGCCTTGTTGTTACTTTCGCGCCGGCACTTTCCCGCGTACCGTCGAGACAATGCCTCCAGGAAAGCCTGGGAAGCTTAATTGTTACCGAACGAAGCACACTTCGCACGCTCGATGGAAACTTACACGCGGGCCCCAAGCCAACTTGCGAGCTCGAGTGGGAGGACCCGCTTCTGGGACTCGTGACTCCTTTTGTGCTCGGCCACCGAATGTCGCACGACCCGGTTTACATAACTGCCAGCGATATGTAACGGGAATGAAGTTGGGTAACCAGTTCCTGTATCGATCCGCAGACTCATTGGAATGCTCCCCGTATCTCCCTAATCAATCTCCCGGCTCCTCGGGCTCTTTTCACTGTCTTTCGGAAACTCTTTCGGCAATCCGGACGATGGCGGAATACCCAGGTAGCACGCGATGTCTTAAACACGGATTTTTTACGTCAATTTTAGGTCTGAACGTCTTTCTGGGAACGTCTGTTTCGAGACGTTTTAAAGACGTTTCGAGGCGTCTGAAAGCCCTCTTTTTTGAGATGTCTTTTGAACGACTGAAATACGACGTCTTAAAGATAGAGATGAAAGTTCTAGAGTGACAATCTCTAGATTTTTATTCATTTTTTATAACTATCAGAATTTTTTTCATTTTTTATAAGTATCGTTTATAAATTTTTTTCTACTAAAAGACGTCTTCGAGATGTCTAATAGATGTATTCGAGATGTCTAGAAGAGTCCCATTTGGTACGAGCCTTCAACTAGATAGATTTATTTTTTTCGTTTCTATATTGTTCTTAGTTCATTTATATTCAGCTTCCATTTTTTGCAGCTGATTTATAAACTTTTTATTTGGCATAAAGCTGCACTACTTATGGCATACTCTTAATCGTATACTTAGGATCAGATTGACGGACGTTTCTTGCAGGAGAGATTAAGTTGCGGATCTCGGATCTTTCGATCAGAGGCAAGCCATTACCTGTCGCTCGACAAAAATAATTAAAAACAAAGCCCCGTGACCTCCATTTCCGCGGAGGCCCACCGGTGCGGAACACAAAGATTTCACGGGGCTTCAGAAAGAACGCGATGAAAGGAGGAGCGGACGACACGATTCTTCTTCCTTGTTCAGCGGGGCCCCTGGGTTTTTGTTCTAAGCGTCCCGAGATCCTTCTTTTTCGGCCGGAAATCAGGCAGGGGACACGTGCTCGAACGGCAACAGCACCTGAAGACCCAACGCGGGGGAAAACACGGCAGCTGAGAGTCGGAAAGCACGTGCCACCAGGGAAAGGGGCAAAGAGGACCGTCGCTTCAGGATTCAATGGACTTCTTCTGGGATAAGGAATTTATTATGCGAGGGGGTCCTACCTGGGGGACTGACAGATACTGCGACCATTCAAACCGGGGTCTACGTGGCCCCGCATGAAAATTAATCGACGCCTCCATCTTGGCATCTCGATGTCAACGGACCCAGAGATAGACAGAAATGAACGGAGCCACTGTTTCGTTCGATATCGCATGCTTCCTGGCACTGTCATTTATTTAACCCCCGATCATTCTCCATTTTCTGTGGAATATATCATTTACGATTATTTAATAGCTTTTGCAAATCAAATTAATACATCGTATTACATTGTTTAGAAGATTCTCTGTGGCAAAATTGAATAAAATCGTGAACGCTTTTGGTTAATATACACATTTCCTTGTATGTGGAATTTTAGCGTGACCCATAAATACACAAAGACTCGAAGCCTAATTATTATGAATGGCGGTCAAACGCATGTGTAGATTTGTAACTATTCGTTATCTGCTTTCCGAGGAGTTCACGCGGCGAATAAAATAATTGCAAGGCCGTACCGTTTGATGAATCCAGTAAAACTGGGGGAAAAATGCGCATCACTATGCGTCGAGCGGCTCCATTAGCGTGGGACACAGCCAACCAGAAGAAACTCTAGACGATCTTCAGGCCCGTGGCACGATTTTGTTCGCGCTCTAATTATAAAGCGCGCCAGTTCTCATAATCCCTTGCCATTTCCGGATTCCGAAAGATCGCTCGGCTCTCTTCGACCTGAATGGAACGGTTGCGAAACATTGTAGCCACTAATTCTCACTTTTTCAGAGAAACTTCCATCTGAACGGGGGAAACGCGATTGCCTACTTATAGACCGAGGCGAGTGCATCTCATTGATCAAGTCAGTACAGTCTGTAATTGATGGCCTGGCCTGTGAATTATAGACGTGCTCGAAAACGAAGTGTTTGTAAACATAATCTGGAGGCGGATGATTCAGGAGCTATTTAGAGTTGGAGTTGGAAATGTTTGTTCAACGAGCTTCGACTGAAATAAGTTTGGAACGATTTGAATACGAAGTATGTTGTGCATTTGCGAAGAAAGTGAAACGAGTGCTCCTACGTCAATTGCGAAGATCTTGCACGTCCATCTTGGTAAACTATTTTTCATTAGTTTTAGCGCGGAGTAAATTCTAGAAAGCCGTTGATTATATGTATAGTGAGTATGTATAGTGAAACGAATCTAATGTTAGTCGATTAGGATAGAGGCAAGGCCGTTGAATAGGGTTTCCGTTGAAAGGTGTCGTTTACCTTGCTACGAAACGGGGATACGCGATATACCGGGTGTCGTTGTAACCAAGCTGGGTTTACTGTTCTACTCGTAGCGGTTGATAACGATAAGGACGCGATATCGTGCCTATTTTTAGACCCGGAATGAATCAACCGAGCAAAACGCGTAGATTCGCCATTGAGCCTGCATGTAGAATCTTCGCACGAAGCACCTCTACGCTGAAAAGATTCAATCTGGCCATGATGGACACGTCCGAAAACCCAAAAGTGCACCCGCATTCTTCGAAGCACGACAGCGGTTTACGGGACTCGATGAAGATTCCCCTTAAACCCTTCGCCCTCCCTCCCTTCATTACGAGACGCTCCGCCAGCATATGGCGACTTCTGTTCCGCCCCGTTGCGCGTCTTCCCCTTGATTTTTTTACACTTTACACTTGATACGCCAGATTACCGAGGATTTTTCGGCGCAGGACTTCCCCTTCTTCGAATTCCTCGCCGTTAACTTCCCTATTAGAACCGTTCGTTAACTGGCTTTTAATGGCTTCTGTTGGGGGAGATTGTTAATTTTCCATGCGTTCGCGTTCTTACTTCGGGTGCTCCTTAATTGTGCCCGCTGCAACCGGATTCCTCGAACCGACCGAACGCAGCGGGCGATTCTTTTAACCGGAACGAGCACCTCGTTCAAACGAAAATATCCCAAGGTGTGTATTTCGGTTCGCGGCCCATAGCCGGCTGGAAGATATTGATGTCTCGTAACGGGGTGGCATCGCGGCTGTACGTTGCTGACGAGCCGCAGACCTCCCTTTGACACTTCTACAACACGCTTTTCCTCCCCACCGCGTTGTTTTCTCTTTCATTAGTCGCCGCAGCGACGGAAACCCGTCGATCGATCGTTCTTCTCGAACGGGTCCTCTTCTCCGTGGACCTCTTCGAGATTCTCGGTCGACATTCGTGTCGCTTGTTTGCTCGGAATGCACGAGTACGTACCGTTAGGCGAAACCATCCTGAGGACGGTGTCTCGGATACCTGCGACGGAAAAATCTCTGATTCGCAACGGGTTCTCGGACGCAGAACTGTCGGACAGGGTCTTTCTAATGGTCCAGCAGGCTGCGACAGTAGCTTGCTCCGCGGGCAAATTTACTGATATCTTAGAAAAAGGCTGTATTCATTTTCGATACCGTAAGTAAACCTTTTGGGTTGCTATAAAAATATCCGACGTCCGTAAGAAATCCGTAAAATAATTTTCCTACGCAATCATTAGTCTGAAGGAACTCCGATGCACCGCGAAGAAGTGCAGCGGCCGAGGAAAATAAGGACAAAGATCTCGTTCGAGGAACACCTGAGAATTCCGCGCAAAACCGCATTCATGTCCGCGTGTAAGCGTATCGGAATTCCTCGCGATGAATCAGAAATCACGATCGCGCCTACACACGCGGGCGAGTTGTTTTCGCCGTGGCGCGAGAGGCACACGAATTTCGTGTATTTGAACGGGCGCCGATGTTTACGACAGCCGCCCCCCGGGCGTATACCGCACGCTTTTGTTAGGGCACTCGTCCGTTCTGAACGGAACACACGCCTCCACTATCGATTCTCGGTCCTCGTAAAACGCCACCGGGAATTCCACGACGACTGCCCGTCTAAGAATCCCGCTGTTTGTTTAGTCGGAGCGCAAATAGGGAACGACGGCGCCGAAATCGGACTCGATGGGGCATCGGGAATAAATCGTGAGGTCAGAGATAGGGACGCGTGTAGCCGCTTTCGGTGTTACACGCGCAATTTACTACTTGTTGAACGAAACACGAACTTTGCTTTCGCTTCTGTGAAATTATTCTCCCCGGACAGACGCGGATGTAAACTTCGAAAAGATGTACATCGTGGGAATGATCACTTCTTGCGTGAATGATCGAGCATTAGGGGTAGTGATCAGATTCGAGATAAATTGCTACGGAAATGTGATACTGACAGAAAATTCTTTTGGGATCTGTTGTCAGAATGCTTCGATAAATTTTATAGGCGACGATTGGTTGTTTATCAACGCCGGCTCGCGTTTAATCCGTTGCTGATCCAGGGCGGGATGTTTACGTTCGAGACGATTTAAGACAGAACGTGTTCTAAGAAAGGATTAGGCGCGACGTCACGTGGGCGGAAGAATAGCGCAGGAAGAAAAGGAGAGGAAGGAAGGCGACGTCCTGTGCCTTGTCGGAGGACGCGTAATAAAAAAAATATGGTAAAGACTCGGAGGCGCGACAAGAGGCTCGACAATTAGTCCATAATTAACTCGGAGACAGACGTCGGCCGCGCGTGCCGCATTAAAACGCTATCAACCCTTCAGATACGGTAGCGAACGAGGGGATGCGTCCACCGAAAATAAACCAGACACACCAGATCACCCCGTTCGCAGATGCGTGCGTCATGTGCGCGTGTCAAGACGCGTTTGTGCACCGGTGGTCCATGGCATTAATAAATAGTCGATCTTTTTCCTTTTTAAAAAACACCGTCGCTTCCTTTCACAAGTTCCAACCCCTTCTAAAACGACGGGTGCAATTTGTCGTGAAACTATTGAAAATTGAGATGTTCGGAAAGTCATTTCCTCAAGGGAAAATGAAAAGCAATTTTTTAATATTTAAAATAAATTTTATAACATTTTGTTCTAACTTAAATTTCTGTTTTTTATTAGCAAAAAATTGAGTTATATATATTCCGAACGATCTATAGATAATGACAAACCGCAGTTGTTAGGAATTATTTGGGAACGAAGCTTTTAATAAACACTGAATCATTATGTAATTTAATGGTTAGCTTCGTCTTGTGCAGTCTTCGGGACGTTCCGAGCAGATTTAACAAACCGTCCGATTTTTTCGACTTTACAGTCCACCTCCGAGCTCTCGATAGCCAGATGTTACAAGCCGAAGACTCGAGTCTGCCCGCCACATTCGCAACTAGCACTCAAACTTTCGGAAACACGTGTAGGTCGATTTTATGACCGCAAGCTGCGCTATATTTCCAACCGTAACGATCTATAGCCAAACACGTTCATGCCACGAGCCCCGTACGTGCCGAATAATCATTTCCACGGTGTGTACTTGCTGAAACCCAGCCGATCTCGTTCGGATTTTCGCTAAGCCGCTGTTACGCTGCGCCATCACGTTTCTGCGACAATGCTCGGATTATCCTTTCAGCAGCATTTACGGCGTCGATACGTTCCTTTTATGTCGTTCGCGTATCGTGCGTCAAATTGGACGTGAAACGGGGATTATGGGGTTCGTGATCTGACAAATGACGAGTGTCGTGTGCCAATTATGCCAGAAATCAATCCAACAATCCTCCGACGATTAAGAATTGATTACCCGCCCTTGTTTGTATCTGACGTTTGCTAAATCTTTCTCGTATCGATCGTGCGTTACTCCGGACTTTATATTAGAGCAAAAAGTAATACAAAATTTATTTATTAAAAAAATCTTAAATACTAATCAACAAAATAATTTCCATCATTTTCTAACACCTTTTGCCAGCGTGAAGGCAGCTGTTCGATTCCCTTTTTAAAAAAGTCCTTCGACACAAACTAAGTGTGAGCTCATCGAAGAAATTTTGATTAATTCTCTGTCCCCCTAGTAGTTTGGTATTTTACTGGATTGGTTAGGTGTACGTTATTTTTTAAACGATTTTTTTGTTGCGAATAAAAAAAATTGTAAAAAGTAACTTTTACTACTTTTTCGTAATTTCGATTATTCTAAAATTTTGCATTAAGTGTCATCTAGTAAATCAATCCTAGCTTTGCAGAACAAAAAAACGAGATCGATTAGTCCCATTATAAAATGGTTATTCTGATTAAAAGTAGGTGCCATCGATTACGAGGCCGACTGTATCTTGCTTGATGGGTAAGCATCTTGAGATTGGTGTTGATAGCGTTGTTCTTCGTTAATTACAGACGACGATCAAGGTGTACGCGAACTGTCTACGGCCGGACATCGAGTACAAGACCCTCAGCATCAGCTACGAGACGACCTGTCGCGAGGTTGTTCAGAACCTGCTGAACAAGTACCGAATGAGGCACCGCGATCCGAGGCTGTTCTACCTCACCATGGAGGTCACCGTGAGAAGACCGAACGTGAGGACAGTTCTGCCACTCGACGAGGATGCCAGGCCCGCGGTTCTGCAATCGTGCCATCCTAGGGGCGATTCCAGGTACGTACGATCGAACTACCGAGAGAGCAAGCACATTCTTTACGCTCCCCTTTCGGTTTCGGTCGGCTTCGTGATGTAATTTCAGGGCTCGCGACCGACCGTAAACGCGACTTCTTGTGGGTCGGTGAGCACGAGCCAACGAGCAACGTCCTTTCCAGTGATTCCCTTTGTTCCTCGGTTCAAGTCGTCTGGGGCGACCACGCGAGACGCCTTTATTTATGCTTGGAGAACCCTCCGTTGAGGATTTTTGCTTAACCTCCTACGACGTTCTCTCTGATAGGTCAGGCTTGTCCTCCTTAACCCCTAGAACCTGAGTTGTCGAAGACCTTCAGCTGGTAGCAATTGAAGCTGAACTTTCACTCAGGGGACCAAAAGTCTTCAACTTTTCTGAATGTAATATTATGCAATACGTCGAAAAAATGATAAAACTTTCAATTCAGCGAGCGGAATTCAATCGTTTAAATGTTATACTCTAGTAAAGTCGCTGGATTTAAAGCGCGTTTGAGAGGTGAGAATGCTGCCGTAACGGATCCGCTTAGGTCCTAGATTCCGCGTAATAGAATTTAAAGTTTTATCATTTTTTCGTTGAATTGTATAATATTACATTCAGAAAAGTTGAAAATTTTTGGTCCCCTGAGTGAAAGTTCAACCGCATTCCTCCGTATTATTCCTCCGTATTTGCCGCTGAATTCAATAAAGATAGTCATCCTCGACGTTCGATAGTACAGAGTACGAATGAGGGAACAGTCAGGCTAAATGGAAAAGAGCAGCAAGCAGAAGTGTGTAGAATGTTTGTGTAGGACATGTCGAAGCTACCGTCGCGAAGGCCTCGAAGTCACCGATGTTTTCTTGGTGGCTCGGGACTTCCGGCGAAGGTATACGTTACGTAGACCGGCGGTGTTTGACTAGAAGCCTGTGCCCCGTGTTTTTACGTGGAAGTAGTATTCCCCGATTCCCTTTGAGCTCTCGCCGACACCCACGATATCCAGGATTCACGGATGTTTTCTTGCGTTGCAGATTCTCGTTGCAGACGCGTCGCGGCGGACTTGTCAAAATATACGACAGCGCGCTCATGTCCGGGGTAAGTTACGCGTTAAGTTCCTTTCAAACACCCTATCCCCTCGCGAATCGCTCGACCTTTTAGAGTCGGCCAATTCTGCAATAGTTTATCCACACGATCACGCAAAGAACGACGTACATTGCAACAAGGTGATAAATGGAATTTCCTTTTGTAGTCGAAGTACAAGAGTCTGCTGATCTCCGAGCAGACCACCGTGGACGAGCTGATCCAGATGCTGTTGAGCTGCTACAGCTCGAAAGAACGAGTCGAGCAGTTCTCCCTGTACGAAGTCTGCGAAGGTGAAGAGTATCAAAGGAAACTGCATCCTGACGACTCGCCCCTGAAGGTGACGCAAAGATGGACCAGCGTCGACCGTCATCTTCGTATCAGGCGCAATCCCGACTACAATCCTCACAGAAGAAAAGTTAGTCTCTATCACAGACGAGGTATAGGAATCGACCAATCACCATACGGGATTTCGTGTCTCAAAATCTGAAATATCGATACAGTAGGATGCGACACGGAAATGGTAAAGGGGCTCTACGAGCCTCCCGAACGTGAGACAGAAAAACACATTCGGTGATTGGTCTACTCCTATAGGCGACAGCAATTTCATTCAAAATTCATTTGTAGAATTGATATAATGTAAGAACTTCTTTCGAATTTATCGTTTCGAAGAAAATTATTGAAATTTTGTTATATACACCTCGGTTATTAACACTAAACCTACCGAACACTAAAAGCTACAAAAATGACAAGACTCTATTTAGATTTTGTGCAATTTGTAACACATCGTGTGCTTGGATAAAGAAATTTATCGAATCAGTTTCCATGCAATCAACTTCATATTTTTCATAATTGTAAAATGAACAATATAAAACCGGTCATTTGACCTGCAGTGGTAGCTGTTATTGTTAAAAAGGCTAGGTTCCCTAGATAAACTGTTAACGAGTCGAACGGATCTTCGAATCCTTCTCACGCCTCGAACAAAAGCATTCTTGGATCTCCTGCGAAGACGTCGAAACGCAATTACGTGGCACATCTCTCAGCGCGTCATCCGTCGTCAGCGTTATTCATATAAGAATATAATAGAAAGTCAAATTCGTTACACAATCGTCGTTGTTTGCAGAGCATGTGGGCGTCCGACTCGAGCATCAGCGTGGCCATGTCTAGACTGAACCTGCACGGCAGCCATCAGGCTCACTACAACCAGCAACACGACAACAACAATCATCTGTCGTCTTATCACAAGGAGCCGGCTACTATCAACAACAATAATATCCACAAAGTGGACAACCATCATCTGTCTCTCGGGTCGCTGAATCAGCAGTCACGAATCGTTGTTCCTCACGCGACACAGATGCCTCAGGTGCAAGTGTCTCGGGTGCAACAATTGGCACAGAGTGTGCCATCGACGCCGTTGACGTCGAAACACGTCACCGCGTCCTCGTACGCGGATTACGAGAACTATCTGTTCATTTAGACGCTTCGGGAGCATGCTCGAATTAATTGTCTAGTGCTACATAGAACCTTAATGCAACAGCTTTGTTACTTGTAGTGTCCTGAGATGCTGAAGCTGTCAAAAGATTTAGGTGTTACCTTCATCGTTGTGTCGGCGCGTCGAACAGTATTCGATGGTTCAGTGCTAGCATGCTCGAACGAGTCGAGCACCTATGGTTTGAGATTATTTATTGCTGCAGCTGAGCAAGCTTGGCAGAGGGTTCGCGTCCCGGCTGAACCGCGTCGGTTAAACAGAACAAAGAGAATTTACGATCATAGTCAATAGCGAGGAAAATTGTACCAAAGGTAGACGTACGGAATTCTAGGTTTATAGTGTATTCAAACGTATATGTGTAAATGTTCTGCGTTAGAGAGGTATTCTAAGAGAGTTAAAACATAGTTGGGGATCCATTGCTGCCGATCCTCGACGTTGATCCTTCGAGACGTTTTATATTAGGGGGTGGACCAAAAATAATTTCCGCCTTTATTTTCCATTTTTATTTTGGTGTAGAATGTTCAATAATTGGTAATTAAACAGATTTTATTTCGTGTACAAGACCACAATTTAAAAAGCACATTTTGCAACAGAAACCGAGAGGAAGTAACTTGAACTTAACTATTTCTATAATTTTTCACTGCCTACAGCGGAAATTATTTATTACTCAACCCCAACATATTAAAAAATTAGTAATAACAATTAACGATTAAAGAACAATTGCGAATATTTGGACAATTTAAAGTGGCCTCGAAGGATCGGAAGTGTATGTAAGTTAACTGCATTTACTCGAGACGCAAAATACGTTTATTATTTATTTCTAACATCTGCGAAGCGTTTAGGAGGTCCAAGAGCTTCGAAGATTAAGTTATTACGCGAGTCCTGTATGTAAATTTCGTCGTGCAATCCGATTAAACAGGACTCGGGCTCGTGTACATAGAGATGGAGCATAAGTGGCGAGTATTCGAGTGTCTTTGGCGATCAAATCGTGTTATAAATTGCGAATACGAATGTTAATTTCGTCTTGTTGCGCGTCGTTCCGCTCGACCGTTTGAAATTACCTTGTTTCTTCCTGTTTTCGCTGGCATTTCAAGATGGAACGTGTTATATTTTTTTACGATACACTGTATATATAGGCACACGCCGGGAACGTTCTCCGAGTTCGATCGCGTTTTGTTGAAATAAAGGTTGGATCCATTGCCAAAGATTCGGTTCGATACGTATATTATATGAGACCTGTTGATTCAACGTTGCGACAAAACGCGCGCAAAAAGAAAGGAACGGGAACGTTTCGAGAACCATGGTTGTTCTCGATTATTTTTCTTGATTCAATTCGACCGTCACGGGATCGAGACCGTCGAGATCGACGTGACTTACCAGCAACTGTAACAAGTACAATGAATCTTGTATTATTGTAATACGACACAGTAGAGTGTACATATCCTTTTGTATCGTCGTCTATAATTCACAGAAGAAAATATCGTTTCACGTGGCTAAACCTCGTCTATTTTCTTTCAACCTCGTCGTATCTGATAGTTTATCTATTAAGATCAACCGCTAAGTGTAACGATTCATAGTGAAATAAATAAAAAAAGTGTGCGGCAAGCGCATGTTCGATACGATTACGAAGTTTTACAGTCACCGTTATATTTTCTTTCTGTTCGAATCTTGAAAAGAAATTGTAGGCGTCGAGAAATTACAACGATATTTAAAATGAAGAAGCCGTTTGTCGTGTGACGATAAAAATTTTATTTACAAATGCGACAAATATAGGAATTTTGGGCACCAGTGACGTATCGGAGAGAAACGAGCGGTTACGATTGGTCGATTATCGGATCGCTTTTACTTTCAAACACCCCCCACGCCTCCAGAGTCTTGTTACACGAACTGGATATCCCGGCTCTGACAATGTCCGAGATCCCGTAGTATAATGAAACGTTCTCGACTGGTCGCGTCACGTTCTCTCCGTGAGATCACTGATAGAGGAGAGAATCACTGAGATGTAACAATAATAAACTTTACATTAAATACGATTAGAATCTAGCTATTTTGTAAGGGCTATGCGGAGTGTTACAGTAATAGAAATATTCGCTTCTCCAAGGAAAAAAGGGGGGTTGGGGTAGGTTTTCTCTTTTTCTCGTTAATCCGGGGCTATTCGCGGGGTGAGGGGGGCCGTGTCTTGAGGGGGGAGGGAGTGGGCATGGGGTGGGGGTAAGGGGAAATATACTTTTTTTTCGTTTTAAGTTTCAAAGGATAACATCACAGCATTGACATATCAACATCGAAACGATCGGAGCATCGCGCCCGTCGAGAGTCGTCGACGAACTGCAAATTCGAATTCAGGCTTTCGCCTTTTTTTTCATGTTTCGTTATTAACATCGTTGTCGCCGAGGAACTCCCAGGGGGCGCGCTGCCACGGCCGTAGCACTTTTCATTTCTGCTATAGAACAATTTACAACATCTCGTTAATTAATCGCCTCAATTCCGTCTCTCCGAACAACCGTAGCTCGCACACACTGAACCGCGAATCGCAATCTGTTTACCCTCTCTCAACAATCTCTCTGTCATTCCGTACGTCTCCCTTTCTCTCCCACTCTTTCGCTCATTTTTTTTTTTGTCAACCAATCACTCACATGTGCTCCGTTTCGCCCTGTTCATCCGCAGCGCTCAGTTACAATTAGATAAACCGTTAATTCGAATAATGGCGATGCGATACAAACATCTCCGCCTTACTTTCTTGCCTGAACAATATACACACGCGCGCGCATTCTTCGCCGACGCATTCGCACGCTCCATCAATCCTCCGCACAGTGCAACAACAATTAAATAAAATTCGCTCGAAGACAAGGAATAGATCGCTCGGTCGTTTCGATCGCGGCCGGGCCTCGATTTATCTTTACTCGTTCGAAATCCTTTTGTTAGAGGTTCGCGATATTGAACGTGTACCACTGTACACGAGACGCATGCGTCGATTACACAAGCGTGTACGTAGAACCATCGAGGCCGCAATCGCGAGAGAATAATAATAGACAATATACACAGGGGAAAACCTTTGATCCAACGAACCAGCCGCAAAAAAGGGAAAAAAAATCATCACCGAGGACACGGTGCGCGCCCGCACTTTCAAATTTCGCGCCGCTCGAACCGCGGGAACTTCGAACGATCCGAGCATCGACGGGCGGCGGGACTTCGTCCTCGGAGCGACGCCGGTTGATTCGAATCGACGATCGTTCTTTCCTTTAGCTTCTTCTTCTCGTTTATTATTGGGACGGCGTGACAAACAGCGACTTGCCGATCGCGAGCGTCAACGGCGGCGTTTGACCAGCTCTCGTTTCACCGGCGGTCGGTATTGCGAAACATCGTGCAAACCGTATGACCGCGCGTGGTGTTTGGAAATCTTGAAAGAATCGTTCGCCGTTAAATATGAAACGCATGCATCACTAGCTGCCTAAGGATCTTTCCCCTAAGTCTCTAACGATCTAAATAAGTAGTTAATTCGTCTGGAAACTCGTTATCGTTCTTCTTTTCTGGCTGGTAACTGGTGGCAACCCCGAAATTTCCGCAAAGCAACACATCTCTTCGTTCAATATCCGGTACTTCGGGTTCTTTTTATTATCGGTGCAAGTTACTTCTCGATTTTCGGCGGGTTCCTCGGAAATAGTTGCACAAAAAGATTTTCAGTTTCGTCCATTTTCGTTTTGTACTCGAGCTCCATCAAGTGTGTTTCGCGCACATTCTATGCAAGTATACATCGATTTGCAACTCAGCGATAGAGAACAGATTTGAAACAGCAAATATTATCGTATCTGAAATAGAAAATGGATCAGTGCTTACTCCGAGGAACGTGTGAATGTTACATTTTTTTTTTTGTTCAGACTGGTACTGCAGCGTTATTTCTGTGGCATTTTAATTAGAGACTGGATTGTGGTCGTCTTTATGGAAATTTTGGGTTGCGTGTGATGCTGTTCGGACAGGAAAGCAGGAAATCGATGCATCAACGTGCCAATGATCTCGTGTCCGTCGATTCAGGCAATGTTCACGATCATCGAGTCAAACCGACAATGGCGTCCGCGCAAGCCTAGCGTCGCTCACATCTCTCCTCCGTATTATATACTTTCAAAACCACATTATACCGCGGCCAACAATATTATTGCGAAAGCCTTAAGGCTCGATACAAGGACAGGCGTTTCGCGATATTCTCTAAGCGTACCGAGACTGTCCGCATCGACTATAGATCTCCCTCATAAGCGATAACGCAACAATGGGACTTGAACATCTGGTCGTTGAACTTCCTCTTCAACGAAAAGAGAAATTCCAACGTGTTGAACTTGTAATAATTGTTTCCAAGATGTTTAGGGTCCCATCGATGGTTTCAATGATTTTCCAACAATGTTCATCGACGGTCGATGCTTCGGTCCCGTTTTGGACCTTCCAACCATATGGGGTTGCGTTCAAAGGAGGGCGTCGGTCGTCGCGACGCCACAAGCGGCTAATCAACAACGTTCTCACGTGCACACGGTGCAAGCCAACGAATCAACTGCCACGTAATTAAAGATCGATTCGCGCCCCTGTACAATGAACATACGCGCTCGAACACCCTTAAAGGCTCACCCTCGCTTCCGATCTTCTCCATTTATTTAACTTTTTTCGCCTCCCTTCTGCTCTAGACCCACGTCGCTTCACGTAGTCTGTCATCTCTCGCTCTCAGTTTTCGTTAGTCTTCAGAAAATTCGATTGTGTTCCCGATTGGACTTTCAGCGTTTCCGATCCGCGCGAACGCATTATTATTCCACCGTTGCGTTGCCATTCTCCGCTTTTAACCTCGGTCGCGCGCCGAACAAACGACGACTCGAAGTTTCCTCGTCCCGCCTGTCGATATCTAGAAAGATGTCGAACGAGTCTCTCGAATGATCGAAAAATTACTATTACACCATTGTTAGCTTGTTTTACGGAGACACTACGGAGCTTCGCGTATTCCGAATCGCCCTCGATTTAAGCTACGACAAATTTCTCCGTTCAACCGATCGCTAGGTTCTCTGACTTCTTTAATTAATTCAGCGCGCTAGTGTTCCTTTTTTTTTTTGTTTTTGGACGTTACAGAGTTGAACGCTACTTGATACACCGAAAACGAAGTAACGGACCGACTGGAAGCCGCTAATTGTTCTGTTGTCTAAACCGAAGTGTCAAAGCCGACGGAGATTCTCGCTGGTTTGTCAGCTTCGCGTCGTCTACGTGGATCGTTCCCTAATGTCAAAAGGAGATTTTCGACAGATACCGCTCGTGTGGAATAGTTCGTGCGACGTTCGTCGTGACAGCACGTCTTTGCGTGTACTCGTCCTGTCGCTAGTCGACGACTCTTACAAAATATCGTAAAAAATTGTCCGACTGCCTAAAGTA
This sequence comes from Lasioglossum leucozonium, assembly GCA_028454225.1. Classification (NCBI taxonomy): domain Eukaryota; kingdom Metazoa; phylum Arthropoda; class Insecta; order Hymenoptera; family Halictidae; genus Lasioglossum; species Lasioglossum leucozonium. The sequence continues at coordinate 8,230,965 of CM052222.1, forward strand.
GCTTGCTCGCCTGTCATCGATCGATCGATCTGATCACGTTGGGTCCGTCTAAGGAGAGAAATTGCACGACTATCAATTAAAATCCGTTCGGCTTAGAATCCTCGTGACCCTCGTTTCACGGTTGCCCTCGAGAAAGAAAAACACTAATTAATTCGACTAAAACCTGCTCGTTAGAAGAACAATGAATCGGACACTTTCTTCGCAACACAATGTACCATCCCGTCTACCATTTTCTCTTTCTTCCTAAACTGAAAACAAGCGAACACAATGCGAGCCTGCAGTTCTGTTTGCCGGGCGTAAAAGTGCGAATTTGCATGGACATCCGCGGTCGGATAATCGACGGGACGTCCGGGCAACATCGTGAGCGTGTCTTCTCGCGAATCCAAGCCCGAAAGAAACTGTAGCCGGCACGCGTGTCTCAGCCGTAAGCACACGCTCGGAACAACGATCCGGGCCGTGACAAAACGCGAACGCGCCGGAAAAAAAAAACTTTCACCCGAGCCGGACGAAGGGCGAACGTCGTTCGCACAGAAGTGGAAGCGTGAGTATCTTTAAGTAGAATCGTCACCAGTGATCGTGCATGCAAGTTTCTTTTTCTTTTGTTATCGTTATTATTTCACCTAGTATGTACAAAAGTTGGCTGCGAAAGGATTTTACAGTCAGCGACCGCTGCCGCGAGCCGATCTGGCCCGGGCAGAGAGTCGTCCCTCGCGAAACTCGATCACGAAAAATTCATCCTCGGTTCCCCTGTCTGCTCGCGGATCGCGAAGCGGAACCGTCGCTCCCCGATCATTATGTTTCTCGTCTTTTACAAAAGAAAATTCCGCCGGAAAAAAGCGGGAACCGCCGAAATTAGGAAACCGTACACGCCGCGCTAAGGAAATTTCGTTCAAGCGCGAATATCTGCACATACATACATACGTTTCCCTTTTGCGGCGCCGATAAAACTCACGCGACGCCGTTCGACACGGATATTGGAGACGCTTAACGATCTCCGGAACTTATCTAGTAACTCGGGCCGCCGATCAAAATTCATTCGACAGCTTCGTATGAAAATCGAAAGCCTAATTGTACTAAGTTACAAACTAACAAACGAACAGCTCGAGGAAAATTCATCGTAAACGATAGAAGAATCGAACGCAACGCGATCCACGTGTTCGAGGTTCGAGAAGATCGAGGCGTTCAACAACCATCGATCGCAAATGTGCTGAGAAACGATAGAAAAGTTCGCCTGAACGTACGCAACAAAGTCACACGGCGGTTCGTGTGAAGAAAGCGTGTCGCTCGAAAGAAAGTCCTCGTACTATCCTAAACGACTCTCACAGGTGACAACGTTCAAACCTCGCGATTTGTTTCGTACGTTCCCCCAATAAATTCATCGGCTTTCCGTTGCCTGTGACAAATTCGCTCTACTTAAGAAACAACATGACGCGTGCGCTTCTAAAAACCAACGGTACACGAGCGACCAGAAAAGTTTCGATCTGCGTGTATTTAGATTCTGTAGCCGCGTGAACGTCTCCATGCATAGGGCTGCCAACATTGTTCAAACATCACTGGCAATCGAATGGAAGAGTTACGAATAGTTGGTAGAAGAAGCTACCGAAACTGTTTACCGCGGTACCCGCGGAAAATCGTACGGCGTTTACCCCTAATCAAGCCTTATGCGTAGTAATTAATTCACGTAAAGTACGTTACATAGGTCCGCAAGAACCTGTAGAACTGTGTCATGCTGTATCTCTAGCTAGATCTCGCAAAATAACTGCGGAAACGCGCGATTATGCGAGCGCCGCTCGGTGACCTCGACGCGGGAGACTTCGATGCCTGCACAAGCGATGAAGTTTGGCGCGCGCGTTCTCGGCGGTACGTACAACAAATGATTGTTTTTTATTTTTTTTTTAGTACATTTCTCGGTGAACTAAATTAAAGTACCCGCGATACTTCATTCTTAGTACTTTAATTTATCGCTCTGCAAATATCTCTAACGTTTTACGCATGCATGTCGTGGAAACAACGAATTAATAAACATATTAACCCTTCAAGTCCCGACGATGCTTCTCGGTATCAGTTACTTCGAAACCGTACTCGAATAATGGGAATTTGTTAAAAATTTTTCTTTTAAATATCCCTATCTTGAAACACGAATTGTTGAACCGCGTCCGAGCGTTCACGTAAAAATTCTGACTGGAAAGGAACAACGACATAATCCAGGTCTTAAAGGGTTAACAAAGCGACATTCGCGGATTCGAGGCTCAACAACGGGATTCTCTCGAAGCGATGTCTTCCGGGCTGTCGTCAAACACCTTAGTATCTTACAAGCCTATTATATCGATATCTCAAGAGTAAAAAATGTGAAATTGTGAAAAATCTAAGCGTTAAGTTAACCTTACTTATCTTCTTCCAGCAAAAGATGTCCAGACAGCGTTTTCTTTTTTCTGTTTAATTAGCGGCGTTCCGTTGGGAAATGACGAGAGGCGGTGGCAACCCTAGGCACGCGATCGACGTGGCTACGCGTGTCTGTATTAAATCGACAAATATTTTACAGTTGCAATATGCCTGTGGTGCTTCGTAAAAACAAGAGTAGATCGCTCTTACAAATATTCTTGATAGATTAAACGCAGTCCTTGCTCCATGTTCACGCCGATGAACGCGGAGAGGACTCGTATCGAAAGGCTTCTTACAATATTTACACGTCAACTCGTCATCTATGGTAGTATCTTTTTGTTCATTTTTGTTTTTTACTCTTTTGTCTCTTTACCACGATCGGAGTTTACTTGTCTGTCGAGTGATAACGGTGTTTTTTCTTTCTTCGCGCGTATATACACAAAGTGTACAACCTGTTTCTTCTGTGTGTTGTGTGTGTGCGCGTGTGTGTTCGTGTTCCTCAGATAGACCCTAATAAAATGTATAAACACATCTACAATCGAAAAAACTTTCAAATATTCCGAGATATTAATTAATCTGATCCCAACCCATCGCCACGCACGTTTTCATTTCCTCCGATACAGATCCCCTACGGGATACTAGTAATTGATCATGCGATCGAGGTCTAAGTAATCGACTAGAGGCGATTCCTCCGTTCTCCCCGTTCTCTAAAGTCGAAGCAAAACTATCGCTGATCACTCGGCCGGATTTTTGTAAAAGAATTACCTAGACGAGTGTTCTCGGGTCGACGACGCTGCGTCCTCCGATCGTTCTCGCGTGTTCACCCGTGTTGTATCGTCTCGTCACTGCGAATCCATCGTCTACCTTAAATTTCGAGATTGATCGGTGTCCCAACGACACTGGCCGCCGATTCGCGAGATCGTCTCGCAGCTGGTCGAGCGTTTATCGATCGTGACGCTTCTCATGTGGGTGGGATTTTGTTCTTTTTTTGTTGGGGGGCCCGGGAGGAGTCAGCGCAAAAATTGAGGCCCCAGGGCTCTTTCTTTCGTTCTCCCTTCCTCGTTCTCTTTCACCCCGATCCCTTTCTCTCGCACTTGCACGCGCTCGCAGTCTCTCTCTCTCTCAATCACTCCCTCACAATCTCTCGAAAGTATAGTACTTTTGTTTGTTCTCACGTGATTATCTCGTGTCTACTCTCTCTCTCTCTCATCTCGTTCAGCTGGTTCCGCGAATGGGGGTTTATCCTGTGCGTACCGCATTGACAAGGACATTCAATGATCTGTGTGTGTTTCAACCCGACCATCGCATGCGGAATTCCTGTTGGAAAAAACGTCAGTGAAAGTTCTCGAGCGACTACACTCTTTTCTGCTCGGCTACTTGATCGTCGATGACGTCCGTTTTGTTTTTTTTTTTGTTTTCGTTTTTTTTTCGTTTCTCAAAAGAAGTCGTACAGAAAGCATCCGTTTACTGGTTACGAGACTACTTGGACAAGGTTCTACACGGCTCTATTTCGACGATGCTCGCAAAATGATAGCGTGAAATCAACTGGTCGTCTATTAGAGAGCAACGGGGGCTATGATAGAATCTACTAATGATGTTCTAATCGAAAAGGAACATCGGGGGAACTAGTGTTCTATTCTTACGTTCCGCCGAAGCTCGTACACGTTGTCCGAGAACAAGTGTATCGTGGATAGCGTGCAACCGACTTGAAACAGAGTTCGAGCACAGTACAGATTACAGTATACTATATCCTTGAAAGAAAGAAACCAATCAGTTAGATCCTACAGAGAAGAAACAATGAAATCTTTCCGGACAATGAAACGGGAGCCCAGCTAGGGGTCTACTAATCGGGAGCTTACGTCAAGGTATCGTGCACGTTTTCGACGACTAGATCGTTTACAAGAACACAATTTTACACGACCCAACAGTGACGGCAATTCAATGAAATCATTCCCGGTAACGAACGGTAGCGTGATCACAAGTAGACGTTCTCTAAACGATTAAAAAACCAAAAAATTTTTATAGAAAATTCGAAGCCGTACGATACCGAAAACAGTAGCTGCACGGTATCGCAACGACTACGAGGAGACAAATAGAATTTTTACGTTGGAAGGAAATTTTTTTTTTGGAATTCTTCGGTATCGTTAGGTAGCGCGTTCGCTACCGTTTGTGTAGGGTATCTAGCGTAACGACTCGCTCGTGGGTAGCGTGACCAGGTGGTGGAACGGTTTTTACAGGTAGCGACAGGAAAGAAACCCCACTAACAGACCAGAGCGACATCTCGCTAGGGTAGCGTAAGCAATTCGTACGTTCTGTAGCGTACCAGGAGGCGACCCCACTAAAGAGCAGTGGTGCGCAGGTGGGGACAGCGCTGTAGCGACAGGCCCCGGGGCCCCAGCTCCTAAATGCCGTTCGATGTGCGCGAGTCCTGTTGCTGGCGACGCCTCGATTCACTCCCGTTGTCGACGCCACCAACGTACGGTTCCTCCTCGGTGCCATAGTATCTTCGAGATCCCTCGGCCACGTGTCCGCCGCTGTACGAGCCCGATCCTACATTTCAAAAACAATCGTTTAATCATCCGCGTGCGATCAGTGGCAACCTACAACCATCGCCTCTGCCGACGTTACGATGCTTGTTCGATTTTGGTCGCAGAGGCTAGGTGGTTCAACGTTGACTGTTCGAAACTGCTGAATTCGAAAGACTCTCTGCTATTTTTCTCTAACGTGATCCACACTTTAGCTACCGAAAGCTTAGCGATAGCATGTTATGTAATGATATTTGGTCCCCTCGGGGTTTCAAATCCATTCCACCACTTCTCCCTTTACCAATCCTCAACTATCGCCTAATTTCCAATTTCAGCGGGACCTACTTTTTATTAAGGTGGGTTCCGAACCACCTATTTTGCCAACAACACGTGAAACGCACCCAGAGGGCCACTTCCCGGCTTTTTACCGAGCGGTCACCCATCCTAGTGCGTCCCCCGCCCTACGCCGCTTTACTTCGGTGATCGAACGAGAACCGGTGTTTTCAGCGAGGCAATGGTCGTTGACAAGCTTAGCGATAGTATTGACCGGTTTTCTTTTTACTTTTTATCAACTAACAACCGGTAGATAAAGTGTTGAAAAAGATGTATATACTAGTCTTTCGAATTTTCTTGTCGTGCAAGCTCGACGACGTTTCGTGGAATAGCAAACCCGCGGATCTGTATGTGAAAGTGAAATTTTGTAGAGCGATTACCAGAAGCAAAGTTTTGTATTTTCAAGATTCACAACGTCGAGCTTGCGATTTACTGATAATAATACTCAAAAAAACTATATCATAATAAATTGTGTTACTCCTTTAGTTAATATTCACTGCGAAACGGCAAGGGTCAGTCCACCTATCTACGTGTCACATCTAGAAACACCGAAACACCTCACTCAACAAGTGCATGCAAGCTAGCTATGCAAAAAGAACATGAAAAAAAGATGAAGAATGAAAAAGAAACACGCCGCAAAGACGGTCCGACGCGACGTTCGAGCTTCCTTCTGCGCAGAGATCGAGAAGTGGTGTAGTTGAACGATAGTTCATCCCTCGAGTGGATCATTTTCGTGTTGACGAAAAACACAAAAAAAAAAAAATTTGCAGAAAAATCAACGAAAGGGACTGACTGATCGTACAAAACAAACGTCCCAAAAGGATCACCGAGGATCGAACATGTCTCCTCCCGACTACGTCGTTAATGTCGAACTTAGTTAGAGGCTAGTCTATCAACCTAGTCTATGTGAGAAGGGTCGGTGAAGGGCTGGCGAGACTGAGAACAAAAAAGAAAAATAAAGTCGACCGAGGAAGTCAAGTTCTAGTGAGAAACAAAATTTCAATTAATAGAATGGGCCCCTGACGATCGCTGGATGGTTAACCTGTACAGTGTTCATCCTCCTTTCGCTGAAGTACATATTCATCGAAGTACACTCGAAGCTAAAAGTTTGATAAAAACGAAATTAAACCCTATTTTTCCACGGACTCAGCTTTGAAAAAAAAAAATGGTCAGTGGTGTAGGGGTGAAGACTGTACAGATGGCGGAGGGTTTTAGGCGGTGAACAAAGTAACCAGAAACATAAATCCGTCTGTTTGGTGACGAGAAACAGGTAGGTCCCGTTCACCGGACCCATGCACCAAACCCGTCAGTACTTACTACGCGGCCCCATAAAGTGTGTTTCCCTATTTACACAGTCTCTAATTCTCTGAACCTCACCTCCCCCCGTGACTAGGGGAGGACGACACCCCTGTACAATTCACCGGGGGGGATGTACACGCCGTGAAATCACATCCGCGGCGAGGATGGAGGAGGTAGCGGAAGAAGCCGGTCGTTCTTAGGTCGTCGAGCGAGCGTGTTCACCTAACTCGACTCTTTCTTGCCATCGTCACCCCGGCCATAGGTGAATTGGCCCTGTTTGCGGATCACTCCCGTGGCAGCCACCGCCTCCACGGCTTTTACACGTAAACAGAGACAAAACAGCGGAGTCAGAGCTCGTCGATAATCTCGCGGCCGCGTGGCGTCGATTTCTCTAGCTCAGAGACCTTCGATCAACCCCGCCGATTCGTCTGGCACCGAGTCGGAGCCAGCAATGGCCCTTCGGGGGGCCACTTTGCACGAAATCGTGGCTAGACCCCACGATTTGCGGTTTTATTCGTGAACTGAGTTTAGGGGAGTAGGTCGAAGGTCTCTGCGCTAGCCCCACGTTGCATCCGAGTGCATCATAGACGATTGAAAGACGAAGGGACAGGTTTCTGGATGGAAAGACTATTGGCATCCTCGCGAGCGCGACAACTGTGACTTGTTAGACTTGCTTAGCACGGGAACACGCGTGGATCGACGAGTCCGACTCCCAATTAGTGGATTGTGGTCGAGCCACCCCGGTGGAAATTGGCTGAAGCCTGCAGCGGGCTCTGTTAGTGCATTCGGAATTGTTCTTCCCCGGGGTCTTTTACTATTATCGAGTAACAACGATGTGCTCTCCGATTTGCGAATTATTCGTGATGTTAGACTAGTTAGAAAATTGAAGCGCCGAGTCCAATCATAAGTGACAGTGAACAGTATACAGGAAGCTAAAATTTAAACAGAGAATCGATCTAGTGCGATGGTGACGTAGAAAATGGCATACTCTCTACATTATGAATTATCTTTGATACTGTAAACGTTGTTAGAAGATTAAAAGCACGGAGAACGTTGAGAAACTGAGAATGAAAATTCAAGTGCAATGATAAATTACAGAATGGTATGTTCTTCAAGTTGCGAATGATTTGTGATATTAGACTAGTTGTTAGAAAATTGAAGCGCCGAGTCCAATCATAAGTGACAGTGAACAGTATACAGGAAGCTAAAATTTAAACAGAGAATCGATCTAGTGCGATGGTCTACATTATGAATTATCTTTGATACTGTAAACGTTGTTAGAAGATTAAAAGCACGGAGAACGATGAAAACTGAGAATGAAAATTCAAGTGCAATGATAAATTAGAGAATGGTACGCTCTTCAAGTTGCGAATGATTCTCGACGCTACTGTTTGAAAATTAAAAGCGTAGAGCAGGGTAAAACGCGACAGCGGATACGAAGAATGAAAATTGCATGTAGAGAATCGATCCAGTGCAGCGGTGGGTAATCTAAACGTGTCGTCGGTGCAGAAAGTTAACGTGTGCCGGATGAAATTATCTGGTACAAAGCGGCATCGGTTTCGCAATGAAGGGGGTCTGGAGTTAGACACCGATATGACCTCTTTCGGGAAACGATGTTTAAACTGATGAACGCGACGAGTCCACCGGAGCGAGAAGACAGCGGGCAGCGTGCATGAGATGCGATGAGATGAACGTGGTGGAAAGAGGAAAAAAAAGAATTGAACAGAACGTCTCTCGTTCGAGGCGAGAAGGAAAAGACTGATGACGACGACGACGACCACGATGATGATGATGATGATGATGAACAAAGAAAACAAGACGAGAGATGAACGAGACTAACGAGAGCAACCGCGGCGCCATTGTTTCGCCACGGTCTCGACAGTTCCGCGAACCGTGCAGTGTGCAACGCTGAAAAAAGAAAATTCGTTGCTGAGGCGCTGCAAGTTCTGCAGGTTCTGCAAAGTGCATCCAAGGTGGGACGTGCGTCACATCGAAATTACCGTTGATCGTAATCGGCAGGCCGGGAAGTAGCATAGTCTTCGGGCGTTCTGGAGGGTGACGCCTCTACGTTCTACCACGAATGCATGCAACGGCTACGTGCAGCTAATGACAAAGGTGTTGTAGCGTGTTTCATTACTAGCTTCGAATGTCGGCCGCGCTCGAAGTATAATAACAGTAACAGAAATTATGGCAACAACAGCGGGGACGGGGGACCGACGCGACCACTTTGTCAGACAAAGAACAAAGTCGCGAAGGCGGTTCCGGGTTTTCGAATCCCCTGTGGTCTCTCTACGGGGGGGGGTTTCTTTGGGGGGGGGGGGGGGGGGGGTTCGAGCAACACAAAGCTGCGCGAGACGGTGAGAAAAACTCAAGGATGGGGAGACGTGTGTGTAACAATGTTGCGCTCGAAGGAGTAGGTTGGGTTACCTCTTGGCTCGTGGCCGTAGTAACTCTGGCGACGGGCACCTGAGGGGGCAACAAGAAAGTGTCAAGTGTTAGTTGACGGAATTGGGGCTCGTTAGAGTTTCGAGTGAGCTCAGAGTGCCTCGACCCAGCCGACGCTGGGAGAGTACAGGGCTGCAATGAGGCTGTGGGGACCCGCGAAATAAAATGTATAATAACTCCTCGGTGAACCCCTGTCCACGTACTGGGTGTACGAACTAGTTCGTGGTCCACGGAATTAATAGATCGCGCTCTTTTCTCTAAGACGAAGTCTTTCGTCCATCGCACTGGACTTTGGTTAGTGTCACAAATTCGCGAAACGTCTTCTCTCCAGTCCACGAGCTAATTTGTACACCGTCGAAGCTGTCAAGTGGCGATGTAGCGACTCCATTCTCCGCGATAATGAAACCCACGTGGAATAATAGTACTCCGAAACATCCAGCTAACCCGATCGACGAATGTACCCGACAGCGACCTGATCAGAAAGATACCTGATGTGACGCGAGTTGTCAGCGCGTCGACAGGCGCGGGGATTGGTCGAGCGACCGTCGGGATCACTGGTGGATGCGTGGCCCTCCAATAGGCTTCCAGGTACTCGGCCACGTGGTCGCAGGCATCCTCTAATTGGTTCTCGTCCAGGATCACGTCGAACATCTCGGTAGGACAATGCGCCAGCTTCTCCGCCGCCACCATTTGTACGTTCATGTTCTTCACCTGAGACTTTCCCCGCGACTTGATCAGCCTCTGCAGCACCTTCGGCGTTGTGATCTTCAGGTAGACGATCGTCGGGGCCAGGCTGGTCTTCACTAATTGCGACGGGTGATTTATCGTGTCGCAGTCGAGCACCACCAGCTGAAACACGATTAGAATCGTTGCTTACTCGTGTTCTAGCATTACACCGTTGTATCATTTCCCTGGAGATCTTACCAATGAAAACTACCAATGTTAACACTACGTTCGAGAGTGGTAACGATAGCAGATGTTGGCTTATTACCTGCAGAGTCCTGGCAAGCTCGAAAATCCTCTCGATCTCAGTCTGCACCATGGCCAAGCAGCTGTTCCTGTTGGTCGACCGGTCCATGATCGCCCTTTTCGTGGGATTGTTCAACAACGATCTCTTTGCTAACGATATATCAGCCGCTACCCTGGTGATGATTATCCTGGAACCACGAAAAATCATTTATACCGTCCCCGAAGCAAGTATATAATGAATCAATCTCATCATTAGACAGCGGATTTCACGCGTTCATGACAAAGATTAGTGGATGTAATATAAAATAGTCAATAGAAAAATTTAAAGTCGTTATTTTGCATAGGGTGTCGTCGTACACTGTCTCCTGATCGCAATGAACGTTTCTCTAACCTGCCCTGGAACCGATGTTTCAGAAAGTTGAACAACGCCTTCTGCATCATATCCGTGACCTGATAACCCTTCAGCGAAGGCCCCACCAGGATCACCGGCCTCATGGAAGGTACGACGTCGTACGGTGTAGTGATCTCCTGAAAATCGAGGACGTTATCAGTGGAATCGATGATCGAGAGGAGTCCCGTCGCCACAGGATATCAGCCCCGGGATAGTCTCACTTACGTAGGACTTCGTGAGCACGGAATGCAGAACATTGAAAACATTGAAAACAGTTAATGGCCACTCGTTCGACTCGAGACATGCGACCTACCCTCCTGCACGGCCAAAGGACCTTCCAGTTCGTTCCATAATCTCTTCGGCATCCAAAGGCGCTTTGGCCAAGCAGTGTGTTCGACAAACTAACGCTACCAACGACCCCCTACGAACTATATCGTCTAGTTTACCGATCCAGTGAACCATTTTTCGAATCCAGAGCAAGGATTTACGGGGGGAGAGGGGGGTGAGGGGAACAGCCAATAATATCTTCGAATCTGATCTCGTACATTTGGCTGGCAGGAACCGAAACGTTTCTCTTATTCGCATTATTGGAACACGTGGCCGGTCTAACTAACGCCACATGACACTCTATTAACCTACTTGCGGTGTCCCCTGCCTGTCAGGCGTCTAAATCTTTGCTCTGGTCTCTAGACTGCTGCTCGAGACGTCTTTTGGGGATGAAAATGGTTCGCTCGGAACACACAGTTGGTTCAAATAATCTAAGGATTAAATTATGCTTGGATAAACGCGTTGTTAATAGACTGACGATTTCTTGCACTCGCAGGTTCATGGAGAAGTGGTTTGAATTTTTTTTTATCAAGATTTCCAAATTTTCGTAGCTGATCCTAGCGATTTTAGAAAATAACGGGGCTGCGTAAGATCAGCGGTCTGTTAATCAACGAGTGAGCGTCGCGTTCGACCAACTGTATAAATCCACGGCAATTATCGATCGATGCTAGAAACCGCTACTCACATCGACACCTAACTGACACACAAAGAAGAAAATGCGTTTATTTTCCACCTGTTCGTAGAGCAGTCATCGGGCTCGAAACGATTCGGTGCGCCAGCGAACCGCAGGAGGACGAAGAGGAGGAAGAAGAAGAAGAAGAAGAAGTAGAAGCGGCTCTCCTTGGTACGACAATCGTTGAAAGCACGCGCGGAAATTATTACATAAACTCGCCTCGAGAGTTACGAGGTCCCGAGTGCTCGATCGTCGTACTTTTTCAAAAGATATACACGATGCACAGTGTTCAACAGACCCACACATACAGCCGCAGTTATACTCACAGAAATAAATCTGCTAGTCCTCGCGTGGCCCACGATATTTTCTAGCACCGACTGATAAATTTAGACACGAAAGCCTCGTCCACGTCACTGGCGTTATCGCGGGCTGACCGAGTCTTTGCCAAATCCGCGGGAAAATCTTCCCGTTGGTTCGTCTCTGATCGTGAAGCTAGTTTATACGACGCTTGTCACTCTCCCGGCGAGAGTAGAGCACACTTCGAAAAGGAATTTATCATTCCCAGTTTTCTTTTTCGACACACCCCGTCAACAATTCCGACCAGCGTGGACGAGACTTCGTGGTTCTCTTCGTCCAGCCGACGGCTATCAAAAGCTAGATCGAAAAGTGTAACCGGGCACGACACGTCCAAGTGTACACAAAGGATTAAGGGGTCACAGACACAGCGGACCCGTCGAGATCGTTTACCGGCTTCTTGAAGAATGGCACCCGCTTGTCCTTGGTCGATGGTGTAGTCAAGGTCGCCTTGCCGCCCCTCACGTTGCAAACACTGTCGCAGTCGTCACCTGTCGAGGAGACAGAGCCGGGATTAATCGGGAGGCACTCTAAATCCTGTGCGAAGATCAGTGTCCCTCTTTCTCTCAAGGTAGCTAGTGAGAAGCTTCAGAAAACGCGATGCAATCTAAGTACCTAGGGTAACTAAGTCGATGCACTGATCCCGTCATCACAGAAGCGACTACTAGTGCTCGGACTGATACCGAATCGACTTTTAATTCTAATTGTTTCTTGCTGAAAATCGATTTTTTTTTTTGAAAGTCCAGAATATCATCTTAATTTAATTCTCGAAATTCACATTCTCCAGTGACTTCAAGACCCACCCCTCGAGGTTTCTATCTTTTGCGACAGACTCTGTACAATTGTCTACATTTTCTGAACCGTGCAAAATGATTGAACGACGAAGTCTACTTTCACATGTTTTAACTACCACTTTTCAACTCCACTATTTTTGTTGCAGCGTGTGAACCTAAATAGCAATGTCGATTCGGTATCATTCCCATTACTAGCAACTACCAAATATCTTGTTATAGCGGTACTAAAGTGTGTCACGGACGTGTGTACGTGTGGGGCGTGTGTCGAACTGGTCTGGTGTGGTGACTAGCGATGGGCATAACCGTAGCCGAATTCGCGTGATTCAGAAGCAAAGGACAGTCGGCGCTAAGATTAAGCGTGGGTGGACCGTCGAGAAGCTTTTCCAACTCTATAAAAATTTTAATCTCTACGCCATTATAATCTCGATTTATTCGCGCACTCCATAAAGAATTACAGACTCCAAAAAATTTCTTGCTGGTCAACCCGACGTCAACTAGAGTCCCTATGATGTCTATGCCGACCATCGCTTACCGAGCAACTATTGGGCGTGCAAATTAATTCATGGCTCTCCGCAATTAATCCATAGCAATAGTAAGTTGAAAATTTTAATAATTAACCTGCTTCGAGTGAAAGTGCTATAAAACATGTACAAACTTGATTCGTCTATTTCAAACTCCAAACGGACTTTTCAAAAGATAAAAACAGATGACAGAATTCTTTAAGAAATTTCAATCTTTAAAAAGAAATTCACGAGTTGTCTAAAGAATGAAGGAAACGTATCAGTGGCGGAACTACAATACCGCAAAAATTTTTGCGTTTATTGTAATTTTATTAAAATTATCGTGGCATGTAGTATGCTACAATAATGGAAGATGACCGCTTGTTTATAACTTGTCTTTATTAGGTACACACGAATAAAAATAACGTGTTCAAATTCTACTGCAATACTCGTGTGCGGACTAACTGTACACCGCGGATTTCCTGTCTATTTATCGTGATCTTCGAGGATGGAGTTCTTAGAACTCTTCGTTACCGTCTTATTTTGGTGGGCGTAGAAATCCCGGTCGTCTAATTTTTATGGCTACCGCAACAAGATAGTCGCCACGTGCGGAAGAACGACTTTTCTGTCTTTTCGGACAGGGCCTAATGGAACGCCACTGGCAGTGTTTATGACGGGGTAGTTAAAGTTTGCTACGCTCGTGAAGGCAATTTACCGAGGATATGTGACAACCCGAAATAACGGGTCGGGTGGAAAACATTAAATTTTTTCGGGATCGGGACGGGTACCCGAAAATGTCGAGATTCTCGAATTTATCGGGATTCCCGAAAGAGGCGAGACTTCCGAAAATTCCGAGAACCCACTAACCATTTACATTCGTTTTAATGAATACATTCATGATTTTGGGTTTTTTCCAGCTGTTTTCGGAAAATTATGTTCTCCTGCGTTTTACTTATTTAATTCAGAATGTCATATGTCGTATTCTCGAAATTTTCGGGAACCCGACCCCACCTCTTCCTGACTCGTCCCGATCATCGGGTTCTCGCACACTCCCACAATTTACAAATTAATGAAATAATTTGCCATCCTGCGGACACCAAGAAAGATTTCACTACCCTAGACCCTAACATCTGCAGGCGGTCAGTTTGAATTATCCCTAATTTAAATCAAAGTAAAATCACACTAAGACAAAAAAAAATTTTTGCAATTATTGAATTTTTACAATTTTCCGTCCAAAAAAGCATTAAAAAATCTGAATTTTGCAAAAATATCGAAAGAAAAAAGGAGGGCCAAAATGTATTTTGTAAAATTTGTAGATCCGCCAGTGGAACGTGTAGAAAACAAAGGAGATTACTTGAAGAATCATCCGGGAACGTCCACGAATGAATTTGCACGCCTAATAAAGGGCAGACATGGTGAAGGTTGGTGAAAGAAGCTCGCGTGTGACAGAAACGAAAGCCTACAGTGTGTCTGTGTGTTGAATGTTTCTCAGAGAATAATACTTAAGGCCGCAGAAGCGCATAAATGTGTTTCAAGTCTTTCGGTCACGGTTGTCTCTATGTTTCTCTGATTTTTGTGTCCGGCCGGAAACGAATCCCTCGGATTCCCTTCTGTTTTCGCTCGTCGGGCGTCGACCGGTCGAGATGAGAGGGTATATCCCGTACGGAACGGGACACACACCGTGGCGTATTGTCGGGGCGGGGAAAGAAAGAAGGACGTGCTAGGATACCTGGTGTAGGTGGTGTGGAACCACGTGAGGGCATACCACTCTCGCCAAGGTTCCCTGAAGAGCCTCCGCGCGTCGAGTAAAGGCTCTTCGTGCCACGCGCAGCGCTCGCCTGCTGCCTCAGGGCCTCCAACTTCACCGGCGATGGGATGAAACCGACGTCCGAGTCCTCTTTCACGAGCCTACCTATCCACCAGTTGTTGTCGTACTTTTCCTGTGCAACACAAACGCCGATCGTTAGCTCAGGACTAAGGATCAAGTAAGGAGATTACAAGCTCAGAGAAAGAGCTCAGGATCTTCAGGCAAAATCTAAATTTTCTACGCGAATCACAACGAACTGGAGTGAAGTAGAAATTTATTTCCTTTCTTAATATGTTTAATAGGTTGATAATGATATAACAGTATCTTAAACTTTTTCTAATAGTAATGCTATTTGGTCCCCTCAGGGTTTCAAATCCATTTTACCAACTTCTCTCTTCACCACTCTTCGCTATCGCCTAATTTCAGCGGGACCTACTTTTTATTACGGCGGATTCCGAACCACCTATTTTGCCAACAACACGTGAAACGCACCCAGAGGGCCACTTCCCGGATTTTTGCCGAGCGGTCACCCATCCTAGTGCGTCCCCCGCCCTACGCCGCTTAACTTCGGTGATCGAACGAGAACCTTTTGTTTTGTAAAATAATATTTATTATAATTATTTGTAATGGTCGTTCCCTTCAAGTTGTTCTAATATTATTACTTGTTTTGAATTGCACCGACTAATTTTTGACATAATTGCATAAGATCCGCTGTCTAATTATAACACCGGTTGGCTATCTGTTGCTTTTCTAAGCTAGAATTCGTCACGACGAGCTCGAACAGTCGGGGGAATGCTCACGCTATAGGCTTTAAAGTTAATGCGATTGTCTAAGTAACAGGTGCTTGGAACTTTCTAGTCATGGACTCGTTAAAATGCTATTGACTGGACTAATGCTTCTTCGATGCGAATAGAAACATTAGTTATCTGTCTGAGGGTTTCCTAATCAGTGGATTTTTAAAAAATTAGTAGGTGTAACTTAGAACAGTAAACAAACTAGAAGAATTTCACAGTACTGTTATGTGATTTTTAACTTATTGAACATATTAAGAGGAGAATTTTTCCACTTCAGGTTGATGCAAATTAGATAGAGAATGTTTATTCTTTAAGATCCGCTGTCTACTAATCAGGACACAGGAACCGGGTGAATTTAAATGATTTTCTGTCGTAGAGCTTGGATAATTCAAATAGACTCGAGCGAATGCTCGATTTATTCAGATTATCCGAATGAATCTGGGAGCACGTGTTTGTTCGGGCAGATTGCTATCTATTTACCTTGATGTGCAGAAAGTCCCGGACGTTGAAGCTGATTGCCAAGCCGTGCACCGGCGAATCATCGTCGACGGATCCGTCATAGCTCACGTTGGTCCGCACTGCAAACGCTACCGGTTTCGCCTGAATAATTGAAAGGTATCTATTAATAACGGTCCGACAACCTACAATCTCGAGCTATCGTTCTCGTGTCGCGTATGTGACAAATTTAAAAAAAAAAAGAAACCTTCTCCTACGCTAACCACCCGATATTTGCGACAATTTGGTTCATTAGACCAGCGAATCTCTTCGTTAAGGCGAACGGAAAAATGCCACACTCTCGATGTTTCCAACCACAGTGCACAAGGACTGCTCCACTTAATGATCTGCAGTGTACTTATTGTGACTGACGCATGACGTGGCAAGGTCTGTCGTGCATGATGTCGACACGCGTACGTATGTATTTGGTAATGCCACGGTCCATTAAAAACGTAGCACGCGCGCAACCGTAACGTAAGCGTGAAATAAGAGACAGTGAGATCATGGATGAGTGACGCGTTGTCAGAACTTGGTCTTGTGTGAGGCAACTCGCCCTCTCGATAAAGAATAAGAGCGTGACAAATCGACGGGGGGGGGGACCGATTGTATTTATTACGAGGCTCTGCTCGTCGAAGAACAGGGTTATGGGGAATCGATAGCAATGAGAATTACCAAGATTTCACCAACTCGCGAAGAATTAGAAGAAACATTGCAAGATGCTGAGAAAATAGACAGCGGTCTTATCCCGATGATTAGCAATTAGCCAATCGATGAGTCTGGGCGGGGGTGGCTCGTAATCAAAGGCAATAATATCATCGAGGCTGTGAACGCAGACAATGGAGCCGCGCGTCTATCGTCGGGACAAAGGATCCCGAGACGTTTAATTGGTTTCGCCGGGCAGCCTCTCCGGTGAAATCTCATTAGTCTGCCGCGCGTATTCATTGACACGCTTTTCATTCCGTCGCCGGCGACTTGGGGCGCGACTTCGGTAGATACGGTACTCGGACGACGTAGCCGAACGCTTTAAAACGAACGCGATGGATTCGTCTGGATTGCTTCGCGTTTATTCGTACGCGCGAGTCGTCGGTCGGACAGCGTGAAAACGGTCCGAGAGACGTCGAAAGGCAACGGCGGCGACGTTCGGAAGCGGACGATCGATAACGAAACGATTTACGAAAGGCCCTCCCTACGGCGAGGCGCGGCGCGCCGCGGCGGAAGAACGGCCTACGAACGAAAAGGAACGGAACGGGGAAGGAAAAGGAAACCGGAGCATGCGAAAGATCAATGACTTACCCTGGCTTTATCAAGTTGACTGAGGGCCTGCTTCTCCTTCTCGCGTCGCAAGTTCTCCTTCTCCTCGTCCAGCGAGAGATCCGAGCTCGGCTGCGAGTAGTTCGAGTCCGCCGAGCCCTGAAACGAAAAACAAACCCGTTCAAATTCCGCCCCCAGTCGGTCTCGTTACTTCTAAATCAGCGTTTCGTTCCCTCTGGAATAACCCTTTGAGAAAAAAAACTTTTTAATTCTTCTCGGAGCTCCGGGAAACACCGCGACGAAAAATATTTTAAGTCAACGCAACGATCTTGTTGAACTTCTCGTTTCATCCGTGCACTTTCATGGTAATACTGTACCGTAGACGGATTTTTTAAAAATATCACGTGTAAGATCGATTCGCACAGCAGAAACGAAGTGACGCGCGGTGTTCTTCCACGTTCCTTCGCTCCTATCTCCTTATCGATTACCGCAAACGGGGCGAACGACTATAATCTGGAAGTTGGAACTCCGCACGGTCATTACACCGTGTTCCACATTTACTGAAATTTGCCCATCGGCGAACGCGACGGCTCTCGGGAGAGCCGCTTTTTTTGCGAGAAGAGTCGCGAGACCCGCATGTTTTGTCTAGGAAAACCCTCGGAGAAGATCCTCGAGGACTGTCGGGGCCATTAGCTGAAAAGGGGAGGCGGTCTCGACCAGAGCCTGCAAACGTTTTCAAGTGGCAGTTTGTGTAACTGTTACTTGAATCGAATCCTTCCCAAAGAATGCATTGTGGCGCTTGTACACGACCATGGCGGTTACAAAAGTGCATCATGACTGAAAAAACGAGGTCGGCTTGCTTGGAAATATATTGTTGGACGGTATTTGGTACAATATGCCTGAGAAACAAGAATTTTTTGGGAACACTATATGCGTATCAGTAGAACAAGCTGCAGTAGAATCGGACGGCAGTGGTCAGACACGTGAATTTTTCCAGCCGCTCTGTAATTTACTTTTACCACGCATTCTACCGAACAAATAATATTCTAAACAATTAATTTAAATAAAAATATTTTCCAACACAACAATTTAGTAAACACAACTCATAATGCTTTCAATATTTCCTTGTATCGATCGTAAATTGTTAATAATAACTGTATTAATGCTCTCGGCGCACGGGTTGATCAATTATTAATTAATTGATAGCAAATTTGCAATTGTTTCTCGAGACTGGTCTGAAACAAGCCCGAAACGTTGAAGTTAAATAAGTGATACATTGCAAATTTCCTATTAATTAATTAACATTGCTCGAACTCGTGCGCCGAGAGCATAAATACATTTATTATTAGAAATCTATTAAATACGTCGATCTTACAAAAGCACGTTCAATAAAAGATAAGATTACAATCTTCTCGATCGAAATCTCAATTTCATTTTACCACGAATTCAACCGAACAAATAACATTCCAAAAATTCAATTTGAATCGTAAAAATATTTTCTGACACAACCCGTAATACTTTAATTATAAATCTATTAAATACGTCGGTCTTACAAAAGCAAGTTCAATAAAAGAAGAGATAATAATCTTCTCGATCGAGATACGCTGCACGAAGAATTAATAACAGCTTGGCCCCATGAATATTCACAGCTATCGAGTAATTTGGCTTTCGCTAAAAGTTCAAAGATCCCGCAGTGATTTTTAAAATGTTCGCATATTCATAGCTATAACCCAATTATTTGCCTTAACATTCACAATACCGGTGAAACGATTCTCCATTTAAATCGAACATTTATATTCAGCGATAAAATAGTATCGCGGAGACAAAGGCGGCAATCGGAACAAGATATCGGGAACGCGTTAACAGGATTACCTGGCGAAACCAATAAATCAGTTTCAAGGTGTTTCCACGGCCGTTCGCAAGGTATTAGTGTCACGATCAAGTAAACATCGTCAATTCCACGTTGGTTGCGCCAGGAATGACTCGCGACAAAAATTTCGGGTTCTATCTAGACGACGACGTCCGCGACGCGTTGCCGCGCCGCGTCGCGTCGCGCCGTTGTCAGCGGGCGTCCAATTAAGTGTCACCTCCGCATCTGTTGGCAACAATGTGGCGAGGTGGCTCGACTAATTCGAACGGGAATTAATTCGAAGTCTTATCGGTGCGGCTCGTAAACAAGAAATCCGCCGGGGCAAGACGCAATTTGTAGCAGTTTTATCGATCGACCCGATGACATTGACATATTGATCCGCCGTGTTGAAAGTCGAAGCCTCTGCATGTACCGTAATTAGACACTTAATTAAATGAGAAGGATGACTGAGGCGTGTCGAGCCCATCAGACGAGAATTTGCATTCTTCAGGCTCTCTCTCTCTCTCTCTCTCTCTCTCTCGGTGCTCGCGCAATTTCATTTGGGCATTCGATGTCGGTCAATTTACTTTTTCACGTGTACCGTGTGTCCGATGTCTGTGCACTTTCGAGACATTTTTCATAATTTTATCCGCCGCGTGACATTGACGTATTGATCCAGCCCGGCTCAAAGACGTCTCCGGCATCCGAGCGTTTAATTTCGTGAAAGGAATGGACGACATGCGTCGGGACACTTGGATGGGGATCTGAATTTGAATCTTGCGATAATTATCCTTAATCAGCCCACGTCGGAATCATTAGCTTCTTTAGCGTCGCTAGGAATTATTCCAGTCGAGGGAATAAATTTAACTTGTACATCTCAGCCAATCTTCTTTTTTCAATTCGAAATTTCGAATATCAAAGGTATTAATCGCAGAATGTTTTCGTCGATGAAAAAAATTGGCAGACACACGGGACAAAGTCAAAAAAATCGATGTAGACATTGTCTGTAGAAGGATTCTGAGTCGTCACGGTATCCCCTCGAAAGAGAGAGAGAGAGAGAGAGAGAGGGAGAGAGAGCTTGAAAGGAATTTTTTTTCCTCCGAGAGAATGAATTCATTCGATTGGGGGTCGTAGTCATGCCAACGGCCTATACTTAATCGTGTCTCCGCGGCTGGCTCCCGTGCGTGACTGTGTAAATTTGTCTATGCGTGCTAACGCGACCTTCACAGCCCCTTCGTGGCCCTTAAAAACCCAGGATGGCTTTAATCAATCGAGCAAAACAACGTTCCCCGTAGAAATTGTTGTTCCAGATCTGTTTCCCGACCCTTCGTCGTCTTTGTAACCCTAGCTGGAAGGTCGTTGATTACACTATGGTGTCTTTTCCCGTGAATTTCGTAAACAAACGATAGAGGCAAGCACACCTCGTATTATTTTTATCTGCTCGAGAAACAACTATTAATAAGAAATCGATAACGTAAACGCCGCTGGCTTCGTCGGCAAATAAAAAACTGATGATGCTGGCAACTACAAAAAGTTTAATAAACGACGAACAAGTACGAAATAAAAATTATTTCGTAGACAGAGGCTTCAAGCTTTCAGATCTTTTCGAGACACTTGGAGGTGTAAAATTTTCTTCATAAAATATTTCAACGTTCTGCCAGCTCCGACTGTCTACTGACACTGATGTACACCTTGTGATGATTATACTAATTTTTATTTTACAAAACTAGTAAGAGGAACGTTTATCGACAAATAAATTCCTTGTACAATGTGCTCATCGTTGTCTTCGATTAAGAAAGAAATAATATTTTAAAAAATAATGAGAGGCACTTTTTGTCTGTTTCACGGTAATCGGTAATGTTTAAAGGAGCGGTACGCCGACCGAACAGTAGAAAGACATAAACAAAGTGTAAAAAAAGGCCGGACAAGCGTGATAGGAAAGAATATCTATAACGAGGATGAAAACAACGGCTACCGGGGGCAATGGAGCATACCGGAAACGCTCGGTTTCACTCTGAAAACGTAAACCAGATCGATTTAGATTGCAGCGCAAAGGATCGAGGCTCTGCAACGATAACACGCCTCGCCGGGTTTATTTCACGGCAGGCTGATTAATGGAAAACTTCTATGACGCGTTGCGCCTCCACAGGGAGAGCCCTTTTATAAAACCGAGTAAGAGAAGAAGACGCGTACTTCCCTCGCGACTGATTTACTCTGCAAGCAATTCGTTGACACCCTTTCAACCCTTATCGCTTCGCAGAAAAAGGGAAAGACTCGGTGAACCGGGATTTAAATAATTAGGGTCAATCGACCGGAAATGCATCGCAACCCTTATCTCGCAGCATTTTCCGCTGTTCCTTCGATATTGGAGAAATGATTTTTCCTCGTGGGGGGTAAAATTTGCGTGATCTACGTGTATAGGGTTGCAGACGAAGTGCTAATAGCATTCACCCTCGGGAATCCCTCGAGATTGATCGACCGATTTGGTTTAAGGGCGTCGACCTGCTGGATCATTGACCCAGTTGCACTTTACTTTCACTTAACCCTGTCTTGCGGAGTTTGTTGGATGTTTTAGTTGGTCTCAGGAACGCGAATTGGCATCTTCGATTTCGCGGCAGTCGGTGTATTCTAAAGCGTTTCGCGGGAAGATTGCGTTGAAAACATTGTACCTGAATCCATAGAAAATAAACGAACCAAAGTAACTAAAAATGTATGTAACTAATGGATTGGTCACAGTCCGGCCAAGATACCTGAGTGAACAGCTTGTTGTAGCCAGAATTGTGTTGATTGTATCCGATCATCGCCGGAAACCACCGCCGTAGTCGCCAGGGCCGTTCTTCGAGTGGCAGTAACCCACTTCCGGCGGGGCCCGAGACTTTGTTGGGCCCAGTTTCGCTCCGAGGCTGGGTCTCGATCCGCTAAGCTCTCGCTTAGCACACGCTACCGCATTTCGCCCTAAGATTTGTCGAGCTTTGCCGGCGTTTCTTTGATTACTATCTCTGATTCTCCTTTCCAGCCAGAAACCGTGTAGACGCCGCGCGCGCGCGCCGCTACGCCATCCTGGCTGGCGCAACCACCAACCGGCACTGTTTCTCAGGCGCTCTTCCACGACTTTTTGCGCTTCCGTTTGCAAGCCATCCAAATGTCAGTGACGATCTAGCCCCGGCTTGACAGCGCTATCGCACCGCAACCACCTGGTGCCTCGATCTCCGTGTACATCTCGAGATCCGCCGAGAGATCGAGCCTCCTCGGGACGACTTCCGGTGACGCACCTCGGCCGATGCTGAACACGTTCGTCAAGATCACTCGATTGTTGCGCAATTCTCGCAAAGTTGATGGACGCAGGCAGAGATACAGGCTGGGTAAAAAGTTGCTCCCGCGATTTCACAGGGTCTTTAGGGCATCGGTTTTAATTTTAGATAGTGGATCCAAGAAGTATTCCTACACAAAATACACAATTCTCGAAAAATTGCCAATATTCAAACAGTAATAATTTCCTAAAAAATGACCACAGGATCATAAAATTTGACTCATTTTAAATCTGAAAACCTCCACTTTCGAAATCCATCGATCATTTTATTCCAAGATCTTTTTTCATGATGTAGCGAGCGAGAAACTGAAGACGCGTTTCTTATTGAAAATGTTACACATTCAAACGTCTGTGAAGACTTTGAAAAATTTTTCTTGCTACTGAAACTAACATAGATTTCGAGACTGAAGCTTCCTCTTTACAACGACACCTTAAAGATTGATGTACGATTTTTTTTAGCCGTTTCATCAAATTTCGAATGACAGCTGTGCCGTCAACTTTACACTAGTATAAGTTACACCAAGGGGGCTATGCACGACCGAACTTGTTCCTCATATTTGTTGCATAAAACAGTGAAAAAAAATCGTACATGAATTTTTAAGGTGTCATTGTAAAGAGAAAGCTCTAATCTCGAAATCTATGTTAGTTTCAGTGACAAGAAAAATTTTTCAAAGTCTTCACAGATGTTTGAATGTGTACCACTTTCAATAAGAAACGCGTCTTCAGTTTCTCGCTCGCTACGTCATGAAAAAAGATCTTGGAATAAAATGATCCATGGATTTCGAAAGTGGAGGTTTTCAGCTTTAAAATGAGTTAAATTTTATGATCGTGTGGTCATTTTTTAGGAAATTATTACTGTTTAAATATTGGCAATTTTTCGAGAATCGCGTATTTAGTTGAAATATTTCGTGGATCCGCTGTACATTTTTACATGTCGTATTAATCGAAGCGTTCGTTGCTCAGACTAAATGAAAATTTCATGGTAATTGCAGCCTGGTAGTAGCATCGCAATTGTCTCGAGAAATCTTCGATCGAGCACCGGTTCGATCGGGATCGACGCGCCTTGGCAGACAATCTCGTTTAGCTGTTATCACGAAATATGCCGATATAATTGCACCGGAGCGTCTTAACGAGTTACCGTCACGGTCGCACACGTTTTGCTTGTCTAAGGACGCCGACTCCCCCCGTTAATTACACTGTCGCAATTAAAGTAACGATCGCACGGCTGAGAAAGAAGATCGAGCCGTCTGTGTCCGACGCGACGCGGCCGTTGATCGATTGTCAAGTAATATCGAAACCGGCGGAGGGGCTCGTTCCATCGGAACGAAAACTTCCAGGTCTCCTCTTCATCTTGCTCAAGGCTTAAACAAGATTGAAGGATCGCAACGCGACGGGGCGATACCATTTATGTAAATCGATGGTGCGCATCCACCGGTTACGTGCCACGCTGTTACGCGATTAATAGCCGGGATCGTCGGCGATTTCGATTATGCGTGCCGCGGGAGGGATTAGTATGAGATTTTGCCTGGTCTTGTTTCATGAGGGAATCTGCTTCGAGCGGATAATCGTTGTTTCGGAATCTAAGACATTGATCGTTGATAGGCGTCTTGTGTAGACGGACTTTTCGAACTTCAAACATAAAAATAAAATAAATAAAATTAATGAGGTTTGAGACTAAACGAAACCATCGAGCTCCAACTTGGTGTACATTTTAATCGATAGGGCTTGCTCGAAGGACGAAAAATTGTCACCTAATATTTTTGACTCGTTCTCTATTCGCCCCATTTCCTGAAAGAACATGGCTCTCACCATCGATTTCAACCCCCCGCACACAATTTTCCCCCCTCGAACGGCTACGAGTTTACAAAACAGAAATTTCGATCACCCTTGTGGCTCAGAAAATCGTGCAACGTCTTCGAAACTAAATTTCCCCGCGATCTGCTCCGAGCGAATAATCATTGTTTCAGCTACAATCCAAGACATTGATCGTTGATAGGCGGCGTGTCTTGTGGAGACAAAATTTCCAACTTCAAACATAAAAATAAAATAAATAAATTTCAAGAGGTGTAAAACTAAACGAAACTATCGAGCTGCAACTTGGTGTACATTTTAATCGATAGGGCTTGCTCGATGGACGAAAAATTGTCACCTAATATTTTTGACTCGTTCTACATTCGCCCCTTTTCCTGAAAGGACTTGGCCCTCGCCATCGATTTCAACCCCCTGTACACAATTTCCCCTCCTCGAACCGCTACGAACTTACAAAACAGAAGTTTCGATCACCCTTGTGCAGCTCAGAAAATCATGCCACATCGTCGAAACTAAATTTCTCCGGGATCGTCATCGAGTTAACCAAGTTGGTAACATCATCGACAAACCCCGAAGTGCATTCCACCTTTTGAGCAGCCCTGTATCGAATTTTCCAGCGAATTGCCCAACGTGTCCTCAGCAGCAAATGGAACATACCGTTCGGATCACAAAAGGACCATGTCAGTCACGCAACTCCCTGATCGCCGGCCACTCGAATAATTAATTAACGGTTGCAATTAGCGCGAATCCGGTTGGCCGAGCGTACTGGAACGTAACAATTCTCACTTGAAGGAGGAAGAGAAGAAAAAGGCGGAGAGACAGAGAAACAGAGAGAGAGAGAGAGAGAGAGAGAGAGAGAGAGAGAGAGGGAGAGAAAGAGCCGAGACCTCTCGAATTATCAGCGGTGTCGTAGGGAGAGGGCAATCGATTCCGTTGACCTCTTTGTAACTCGGAGCCATCGAGCACAGCCGGGTTATCCTCTTGTAAACAGTCGTCGGGATAATTCACTCGGGAAGAATTGTTGGACGACTAACTATTTGCACGACGGCTAATATGCTTCTCATCGGGGCGACTCGTCGTGCGAGACGAACAGGCAGCGTATGTATACAATTTAACGTTTTCTTGGTACATAGTACCTTATTGCGAGACGGTGGAGAAATAAAAATTCTCAACCGCGAGGAACAAGAGCCGGACACATGCTAATTTCAGTAAATTTAGTAAATTCGGAATAACGTGTAGACGTTCCTAAATTTCCTTAATCTTTTCGAGCTTGTCTAAATTTTTTGCTCCACTGCTTTTACCAGCTGGAGATTCTTCCAACCTGAGGTTTTCCGGTTTAGTACTGTTTCTTTTCGGAATGTCCTCGGGGGATGTTGAAGTTGTAGCAGCTTGCTCCCCGCGTTTTCTAATTCGCTGAACTACACCCAATGGCGCAGTGAATGGGAATTGAATTAACCGTTTGCGGACAAATGTCGCCCCTACGGCAGCAGGAACTCTTATTCTCCGATAATATCGAACAAACTCTATTAAACCCAATATCTAAAGAGGAAATTGACGAATACACGTTCATTCGTGAAAGTTCTCTGAATGTTTATTCAGCCACACTATTAAAGATCGTCTCAAGATCATTTCAAACGGAACGAGTTAAGCGTTGATCCAGTGGTTTGACTGATTTGGTTCTTCAGATTAAATCCATTAAAAAAAGCCCAACAGAAAAAGTTGTAGCCGCAATTGGGTAATTTCGTTCTACAGAAACCAATTTCTGTAATTAAGTAAGAAGCATTAAAGCAACGTTCAGCAGGGTCTACTTAAAAATTGTAATTTGTCCAGGAGACCGAGTAATCTCGCAGGGCCATCTCCGGGAACGACAATATTAAAAAGTGGCGATTCACTTTCCCCGTATTGCACGGGAATAATTACCCATCGCGTCTAGACCGCATTGGTGGGAACAAAAGAAGGAAAATATGATCGCGATTCGCGTAAAGCCGGCGCGGCGCGGCGAGTGTCGTAATGGCAGCGTGTCCTTTGAGGTATAATTGCCCTTTCGCATCCGAGCGAGCATGTCCCCTTTGTTCGTTTCGAGTGCGCGGACAATTTGCTGGGGATCGAAAAGGGCGCAGGAAGAGCAACATAGGCGAACTGTCTCCTTCTCCTCTTCCACGGCGAGAACTCCTTAAAAAAAGTAAAAGGACTTCCTTTACCGGGATCAAAAAATCTACGAAGCGTTGGATCCTCTGAAAAAACGAAGGCTTTCGGGTCAACGACACGCGTTGATGTTGCGGTTGATAACGGCGCTGGCGTTTATCAACAATTCTGCCTGCGTCCGTCGGCTTGTACGCTGCTGGATACCTGTGCTCGATCTTCTCGCGCGGAAGCAGACAAGGAAAACAAATATCAACAGCTTGGAGGAAAGAAACTGGCCACGTTGCTGCGTGCCCCTCAACACCTCTCGGTTGACACGCGAGCGCGCGCGCGTGCGAACGTGTATGTGCGCGAGTGTGTCAACCCTTTCTTTCTTTTTGTCACAGAACGCGGGGACCGGTCTCCCGGGTACACACCGTGTGAGATATTTCGCGAGAGACACGCGCGAGAAGATGCGACGACGTTTCTCCGCGTACTGACACTCTACGCGAATCGCGTTCCTGGCCGGGTTAGTTGATACATCGGCCTAGGGGCTTGCCGACTCACCCGCTCTGTGGCGCCACCGAGGAAGCCGGACGACACCCCCGTAACTATATCGATCCGACGGAAACCCCCGCGAGACCCCGCCAACCCCCGTCAGATTCGCCACACGACAACGCCAGGCCACTGCACCCCGAAGGCAACGTGTCCTATCATACACCACGCGCGCGCCCACCTTCCAAGTGTTCCTCGACACGGGCTCTCTCCTCTTCGCGCCGGCCTTTCTTCGACACAACCCTCCGCAGGGTCGAAGGCAACCCTTCACTGGCTCGAGTCTCATGCGACACACATTTCGGTCTAGATAGTCGAAATTGGTTAGCCCATTTTCCAGAAGCTATTTAGATCGTCTACGATGTTAAATGATTTTTGATCGTGTGTTAAGAAGCTACATGTTGCTACGTGTTATTTATCGAGCAATCCAACAGCGACACGCGGCTTCTCGACAATGAATTATTTCTTGAAATTGTAAATGATTTTAAATATCCAAGGCTCCATATTTCACCACCTAAGATACACGTGTCTCTCCGAAATCAATGATCACGAGCCACAGATCACGTAGAGTCCGCAGCCCGTCGCTCTAGCGAATCAGCAAAATGCCGGGCCGGTCGGTAGACAATGCCGACACCCAATTAGGCGAATGCACAGATAAGTTCCGAGTGCATTCGTGGCCTCCCCACGAGCCCCGCGCATGTCCGTCTTCGTGGCCACTCGTGACCGCAAGCTGATCGAATTCGAGCAGCTGCATTCACGCGCGGTCACGCGTGTAGCGGAACATCGATCCACCATTTTCGAAAAAAATAAATAATGCGAAACGATCACCCGTCCGACCGGGCTACGAGGAAAAACCACGCTCGATCTACGAATCGCCGGGGTTGCGGGGAAGGCTGATCTGTCGAAACTTGGCGACAACGAGGACTCACGGGCATCGAAGGACGTCTCAGCTATTTCAGTGTAAACGCGGCATTAGAGCATCCTGTCGTTTGGTGGCAATTGCAAAAATAGAATTGTCGCGGATGCGACTCTCTTCTCGGGCGACGATCGATTGTCACCGACGAGCATTCCCTTCTCTAAATCAATCGATCTCGCGCGGAACAAAGACAGTTATAGGTCCGGTATTACAGGGTTCATCAACTATTAACGTAGGCCTGTTTATTTTTACCAGCGCGTCGATTCTCAGCCTTTGTCCCATTTAGCAAAAGCTGCAAAATTATCCCCCACGCAGACCGTCGACTGGCTTCGTTAACACGGAGTTCCTAGAGCGTCCCCGGAAAACCCGCTAGGAAGTAACAAGCCCGGAGAAAGGAAACAGCAAGAAATTCCCAGAGCGAGCGTACACAAAAATGAACCAGTTTCCAAAATGTTCGGGTAAATTGTCGGGCAAGTTGGGCCAAGTTTCCAAGCGTTTCATATTCCCAGGCGTGTTCGGAACTTCTGGCGAGGCTCAGTTCTAAAGTCATCGCCCGGCCCGTTGCTTTCTAGCGTCGCTCATCGAAATTCCGTTCGATCCGCTCGACAATTTATCGGCAGACGGTCTGTCGCACATTACGATCACATTTGATCTCATTTCGCACAATGTCCTTTTCACGGGGTGAAAGATTTGTTAGCGTCGGTAGGTTTCATCTTGAAACAGCAGGAAATACAGGAAAACATTGACACAAAGAACTCCCCAGTTGACTGAACTTTCATTCCGTGTAAAACAATCGACAGAAGCGAAGAAATTCCCAAGAAGCTTACCTTCCTCCTGCCGAAGGGCTTGTAAAGCTCCCTCTTCGCCGGCCGCCGAAGATGCGCCATCTTTCTGCGACCTATTCGCAACCTCGCGACAGCGAACCCGGGCTTATGCGAACCTGTCGCGAGACAACGATCGCCGGACAAGGTTTCGCGTTCGTGCAACAGTGTTCGTCAGCTTCGCGAGTCCATCGACTTCCGGTAAGAGGCACGTCGAGTTCTGGTTCGAAACCGCATTTATCACACGGCCGGCTGTCAGTTCGTTCTCACTTTCACGCACTCCGCGGCCGAGCTGGCTCCGGAAGCCGCGTGGGACGCATCGAGAACCTCCACTCGAGCCTAAATCGCAACGGGGCAACGACGGAACGCCAGCCTGAAACCAGCCTAATTAGTATTAACGATTAACGATTAATACGCGTCGGGGCACGAGCCGCGGATCTTTGGATCCCTGCCGAAGGGCGAACGCGATAGGTAGAAGTCGTAAAACTTCAACCTTGACTTCTGAACCTGCTGGCTTGAAGAATCTCCGAAAAACCGAAGCCTATACCGACGGATCTAACGATCGCGACAATTCGATCATAGAAGACTGGGACACTGATAAATGGAGAGCGGCTGTCGATGCGTCCCACCGTTCATAGGACATCCAGCGCGATCCCCTGCCAGAGCCTCCGGAAAAGCTCGCCGAGGGTCTCTAGCGTTGGTAAAATACTTTGCCACTTGGTCATCACTCGGAACACGGTTGAACGATCGTGTCACGTGTACTCCGAGTTGCGGGGTTCGATTTTTTCTTTTTTCGGGTAATCCGGATGGAGTTCACGGTCCACCGTTGACGATCGACGATCGATATCCGCGCAGATCGGCGTTGTCCGATCGTTTTGTGTCGGTCTCGCGGACAGATCGGTGGAAACTGGTACGAGACGAGCCCGGTATGCCTGTACGTGTGGTACTGGTGCGACGAGAAGCTTTTGGAACGCATCACGACCTCCTCCGCTATAAATAAAACGGTGGCCGCCACACCGAAAACTCTGCCAGCCGAGAGAGCCGAGTGAGCCTCGATTCGTCGTAATTTTCCTCGTTCAACGGAGAAACTCGGGAGGAAGAATGCGACCGATCTCCGCGCTAGACGATCCTCGCTCGCCGGATTCTGAATCACCGGGCCCGGGGCTGCTGTTAGATGTAACCGAATAACATCCGCCAGAAATCGGGAAACGAGCCTCGCTCTGCCGCGATGATTAATCGTCCTTTGTAACGTGTCAAGGGAACAGCGTTTTAACTCGTCCGGCTATCGAGTAAAACGCCTTGGACCACGAGACTTGCGCCTGTTCACGCGGATCGAGTATTTAGATCGTGATTCACTCGGCGAACGCGTTAATTATTGTCGATCCTCGGACCGTTGATCTTGAAACGAGCATAAGGTAGAGAAGACAAATTGCGCGAGACACCTTGAACGCTGCGATGGAAATTCGAACCTCTCGAGCGTCCGCGAATAAGAAAGGAACGCGTCGAGAGAATCGGCCGCGGACGCAGAAGATTGCGTTCTCGCTGTCGGGAAATTGCGTGGAGAAACGCGAGCGGCAGGCGAAAGGGAGAATGGCGTGCGAGCGGCTCGTCTCCTCGGAGGATCCGAGAAGTCATCGGCGGTGGTCAGGCATAAAGACCCTGTCCGCGAACAACACCGTGCATTCTAATCGATAAGTAGGTCTGGGTTGTGTCTAGGTTGCAATCAGGCAGCGTGCCTGCCTCTGAGATTTGTCGAAGCTGCGGACGCACGCCAAACAAAATAATCACCGAGATATCATCAACGTTTAATGGTGTTCACGTGTCGAACGGCCCGCCCGATCTTATCGGCGAGGCTGAAAATAACTCGTCTTGACCCGAGACATGTTATTCCGCTTTCGCGGGAGTTCAGTCAACTTTTCGTGGCTTTGATTTCATGACCCGAACAGGATACATCGAGATGGCGCGGCCATTGTGCGGCCAAACCATGTGGAAGTCGCTCCGAAAAGCCGAGGATTGCGAGGAAAGGGTGAAGAAAGGATGAAAGCGGTCGATAAATGGGGTGGAAAGGCATTGTGCTGGCGGAGGACACGTGCAGGTACATAGATTGATCCCTGGGACTCTCGCAGCACTGACGTAACATCGCGGTTGCCCTTAAACTCACTTTTCCACCCCTCTATTAGCTCACCTTTGCTCCCAGGGACATCAACGAACGTAGCAACCCTTTGGCAGCAAGCGGAAAGACGAGCAATTTATACGAAACCTATCAGAATTGTCTGACAGACGAACTCAGTTAATACCAACTTTTTATTGCAATGGCGAACAGAGAACAGGGGGCTTGGCATAAACGAAACTTCTTACGAAACGCCGAGCTAAGCGCGTTTCGGAAGCTCGAAGGGGCCCGTCAACTTTTTCCCCGGGTGTTTTCAAAAATTCAACTGGGTCAGCTTCCCGTTGTGTCGCTGCAGGCAAGACACGCTGTCAGTCATTTCCTTTTATAATCGTCGCTAATTTCTCCTCCGCCGGCACTTCCCCTACGAATCGTGCCGTTGCGAAAGATTTTTCCTTTCGATTTAGAGCGCATCGTTGCGGCGTTCCTCGCGGCTCGAAAGGGGGAGAGAATTAGCCGCAGCGTTTCGTGCAGCGGCGATGTTTAATATTTAAATGCACTGACGACTGTTTAGATAATAGAGGCGAGTGCAGGCGTACTATGCGTCGGCGCCTGAAGCACGGACGCGTCGATTTCTGTGCCAAGAGACGCTGCTCACCTTTGGCACTGTGCGCGTCCCGACTTTTCCGAATTCTTTTCGCTATGTGGTACAATGGCAGAAATTTTCCATTGGAAAAGTTCCACGGTCCTTAATAGAACGCCTTTTTTTACCGTTTCGAGAGGAGGAGAATTTTTCGTTAGAAATGTGAAATTGGTGGTTTCTCGATTACAGAAAATTTTTTTAATTGAGCATTAGAAAATTGACATTTTCTGTCGAGGTGCAGAACAGACTTTCGTGTCCGGGATCAGACTGTCTGCGACTTTGGAGCATCTTCTCTAGGAAAATGTTTAGCTGAGATTTTCAACGACGTCGGTATCTCAGCCCTTGGAACCCCACACGATGATCGGTCTACTTCTTATACCTCGTTTGTGCTGTGGTCGAGGGTAAGTCGACTTTTGATAAAGTGGGAACGCCAGGAACAGCTCGAAGCTGCCGCTTGCGGTCGACCAAGCAAACTAAAGTGCCGGACATTCCTATTCTCCGCTGAAACGGTATCGACCACAGAGAATCCTCTCTTACCGACAAGCGGCAGCGACGCCAGCAAGATATAAAGAGGCTGCGACCAACGGATTTGCCACCAGATGACGCTAACATGGCGATCGAGGGGGTAGTTTAAACATCTGGCGGACCAAGTTCTTCGTTAAATAATTCTTATCGGCTAAGAAAGATTAACGAAATAAATACATCTGCTAGATTCCTAGATAACGATACTGCATTCGTGATTTCAGAAAATTGAACCAAGGATCCATCAACAACCCCTAACAATTCCTGCCGTTTAATGTACAATTAACTTCAACGTGCGTCATCTGAAGAACAGTGAAGATGAGATACCGTAACATGTTTAACAATATTATAAAT
Source organism: Lasioglossum leucozonium (assembly GCA_028454225.1). Classification (NCBI taxonomy): domain Eukaryota; kingdom Metazoa; phylum Arthropoda; class Insecta; order Hymenoptera; family Halictidae; genus Lasioglossum; species Lasioglossum leucozonium. Next base: position 8,263,308 of record CM052222.1, read on the forward strand.
TGTATCGAAGCTCTGCTGAAATTGTGCAATCAATTTTTTCTGTTACGAATCTCCACCCTTTGCGCAAGGGTGAAAACCCCGATAATGAAAAGAAAAATGCATTCTCTCCGAGCGGACAAGTTCTGAAAACCTATTAGCGGTATTGTCATCGGCCCCGAGGCTCTTCGAATAATCGTCCATCAGTATCTCTCTGTCGAAAGAATTAATGCTAAATATACAGGCTCCGAAAGCCGCTGCATCTCCGCCGGATGGATTCGCAGTGTCCTCGAGCGCCCCTTAGAAAATCGTTCCACGTTTTAATTATTCACTGCCCCGGCATTTCCGCAGTTATTTTTGAATGCACGGACAAGTACCATCGTCGGGTTTTTTTATTTCCACCGGGAACATTCGTCGCTGTCTAATAAAAAAGTGTAACTCGTTGAAACTGCCTGGACGAGCCACCAAAATTTTTACATTCAGACCTGTCCACTAAATCCTCGAAAGAAAAAACAATCTCTCAAACTCATAATTATCTCCAGTCCGAAGTTATCTGAATTTTCTCGCCGGTGTCAGGAGATTACAAGAAAATTTAAACAATACTCACTGCCGGTCAAATGACCGGTTATATATTTTTCATTTTACAATTGCGTGGAGATTGATTCTATAAATTTTTTTATCCAAGCACAAAAATAAAAGTTGCACAAAATCTAAATAAACAGAGCCTTGTAATTTTTATAAATTAAAACATTCTAATCGCGTTTAGTGCTCGGTAGGTTTATCGTTAAAGGAAGCATACCTTACAAAAGAAAAATGAAGTCCCACCAAACAAATGAAGATTGTAGCTTTCGAAAATCATTTTCTTTTGAAACAACCTATACTCGCTCGATATAAATCCACAAATTTCGTGTCTGCAAGATTTCGATTATTCCTCTCCTCGATCCTCATCATCGGAATTGTGCAACCATACTCGATTGCCTAGAGACTCTAAGTTGCTAGAGCACATCGGCATACCGTTCTCTTCTCGCCTCGCGATTTAACCGTATCGTCTGTCATCCTAAATCTCGGTTTCGCGCGGCTCTCGCCGTGCACCCGCACCTGTTTCGCCGGCAGAACGGACTGCAGTTGCATCAGCGTTGCCTGCGGAAATGTAGGCCGCGTCTAGCCGCCTCGAGCGAGGCAGATTTAGCATCCATCCCCGTGTCCCGTTCGCACTCGAGCACGAGCATCGAGTTTTTCCAGCGACGTGCCCCGTTTAAATGCTCGTTTACTTGAAACACAATTTTTCATATCGGCGTTTAACCATTCTTCCGGTTCTGTTACGTTCTACCGGCGACGCACTTGACTCGTTCCATTTAAAATAGAACCTCTTCAAGGCCGAAGGAATATCGAGCCCGATCAAAATCATATCGGTCGTTTTACGCTCGATTTGAAGCTCTCTGCGAGCAAACGCACTTGCGAGAAATCTCCGAGATGAAAGGGTCGCAAGAGCCTGAAAACAGCTGTGTGTTTCGTTTGAAGAGCGTCGCGCGACGCCCGGCGCCGATTCCGTGACACGGAACCACGAGAGCGCGGGTGCAGCGGAGTGCAGCTGCACTCGGTTCGCGTCGCGACGCTGCACCCGCGGTGGTACCCGGCCCGAGCACGAGCCGTAAATTGTTCTCGATTGCGGCGAATTACCGGACCGATCGTTATCGGGCCTAAAATTATTTTCCCCGGCTCTCGGCGCCGTCTGTGCACGCCTTCCTCTCTGGTAACGAGCGCGCACGGACGGCACTCGATAATTGCTCCATCGCCTAACGCTCCGGCGCGGCGCGGTGCGGCGCGACGACCTCGGCGACTCGCAGCACATCTGCACCCCTTATCGCGCAATTAGGGAATTAAAAGTTTGTCGCGATTAGGCACCAGTCGTCTCGATACGAGGCCAGACACTGCCACACGAGCCCGCGCCGCTCGACAATTGCCCGACACGTTCGTGACAACGGAACGCAAACTGCGATTCTTTTCTACCCTAGCGTGATCCGCGACACGCGAATTTTCTCCCGAACAATCCTCTCTCGTGTCGGAGAATTGTGGAACTGCGACTTGCATTGATATTTTTTCTGCCTGAGCACGGCGATTTTTTAATGGATAGTGTTCGCGATTGGCGAATTGAAAAGAAGAGACGCGAATAAAAATTCAAGAGCATCGATATGTCCGTTGCACCGACAGATGAGAACTTGTCTGGAACAACCATAAATTCAACGACTCCTCCAGTTCCTCCGAGAATTACAGAAGAGAATTACGTCTCGCAGAAGTACCGGAGACAAATGGAGACTTAACCCGGCTACGCTTATTGGGTCCACTTGGACCCGAAGCATTCTTTGCGCGCTTGTAACTTCCAAACGGAATGGCCGACGAGTCTGAAATTTCTTGGCGGAGAATAATTTATTAAAATCTTTCTTCCACTTAAAGAAAATATTTAGAATCCTTTTTGAAATACTTGTAATAGAAATTGTTACACGTATGGTCACCACATTCGTGACCATAACAAGCGACGAACAAGAACTGAAGATATTGCACAACCATAAAAAAGGGTCAGAGGACGGTGTACTTTTTGCAGTGAGACCAATAAAAAAGATCGCAAATACGATGTATATTGTACCAACTGTTCAAATTTCATTTGTAAAGAGCACAGAGCCTCACTTTGCATTGATTGTACAAGAGACTCCGAACAAGTTAATTTAATTACGTATGTAATTTACGTTAATAACAACAGATAAATAAAAAACTTAAAAACATTTTATAGCTAAACATTAAATAAATAGATATGGGTCCAAATGGACCCAAAACAACTTATTAAATGCCTTTTTTTTTAAGCGTAGCCGGGTTAAATATTGAATAATACCAATCGCGCGCCACGGAACAGCCATAATTCATAGCGGTGGCTCCAATTGGAGTACCCGGAAGTCCGAGAAGTACCGGTCCCGTGTCAACTTACTATAAGACGGTCTCCAGTTACTTCGAAGAACAACAGGGAAGTTTTTCGGCGGTGAACTGGGTCGCCACGGGTTTCGTTCGTTGAAGGGCCGACCGTCAGGCAGCAGATGGCAAGCACCTGACCGCGTTCCCTTCGAAAAGGTTCCCGAGGTTCCTCGATAAGATCGTGAAATCGTTGAATTTTACATTACAATCGCACGATCGCCGGACTAGAAAGATACCGAGTTAGGGTACCGAGAATCGGAGCTGTATACTACGCGCCCTTGAACCGGGAACGAAGACGACGGAGAATCATGAACGCGAATTAGATCCAATCGAATGATTAAGGACGTCGGTCGATTGCTCGAGGTGGACTCGATTACCTCGAGATAGCTCGACGGGAATACGCGTCGACGCGTTTGACTGTCGATCGGGCTGCGATAGAGTCTGGTAGCTGGCAGCTATAGTAGGCGATCGAGCCTAAGCGTGTCTTTGCTAGCTGTTCGATTTTGTTTTGCCAGCACGAGTTCGTCTCGTTGTAGACGATTACGCGATGAACAAAATGTCTTGAATGTTTTTCGGTCGATGGAAAAATGTCCTTCGCATAATTTTGCAGCCGACGATGTCTCTTGCCGTTTGTCCAGTTAATTTTGGTACATTACAGTGTCCAGCACGCATCATTAATTGATGACACGCGTGGTTCCCCCGAAGCAGCGACGATAATTGTCGATCAAGGCTCGCGAAAGCTGATTCACGGCGTATAAATTCGAGGATTACAATGAGCCGGGGGTCGATAAAAGACGCCGGGGGACAATAGAAATTGCATGCATCATCGCCAATTATTCTGCACTCCCGATAACCTTACAGCGGCGGTAATTACACGGGGCTCGTTGAATCTCGCTCATTATCCCCCGCGCGCCGCGCAGCGCAGCGCGCCGTCGTCGCCAGGCGAGTTTTCACAATGAATGGGCCACAGTGATAATTACACCGGCACTCGGGGATCCCGATTTTGTGGGTCACCGTTATACCAGCGGGCCGTACAAGTTCTTGCTCACGGCGCGGCGATGCCACGCCACACTGTGAATAACGTAACATCGGATCGAGAAAGGTGGGAGACGGGCCAATAATTACGCTGGTCGTTGCTCTAGGCACACGACACGCCTGGACGTTAAGCAACAAGCTCTGTACCCGACGAGAAACACTTCGAGTAATCGTGGATCACGCTTTTACGGTCCGCGTTTAGGGTCTAGCTTAGGCCAAATAGGTTTTACCGCTATGAGAGAACCGGCAGGAAGAGATTAGGCACATTTCTGGCCATTTTCGGCGATCGCTTTATACCTCCGAGCCCGGTCAGTCTCTCCATTTTTTTCTTTTCTTTTTGCAAAGTGGAGGAGATAGATCATTTACTTGCAGTAATAAAGATTCGAGATTGGTCGGCGGGTGCCAGTTTTTCGGTACCTGGTTTTATAGGCTCGGGGAGAGTGGTTGTAATAGTCTTGAGATTTTCATTTCGAGGAATAAAGACTGGGGGAGTATGTCGGGCAACGTGGAGGTCGTTCACTGGTGCCATTTTTGGGCATTTGGTGTTGCGAAGTGTAAGTGAGTGGTAATAACGATGCTGTGATTTTTGCTTTCAGAAACAGAGTCGCAGTGAAGGTTGAACGTGTTCGAGTGCCATTTTAGATACTTTCTGTCGATCTTCTGATACCAATTCTGTCGATCTCCGAATATCATTTCAGTCCAAATTCTACTTCCGCATTGTTCACAGGGTTGAAACGCTGGAGATGAAGACCGTCTCCCGAAACTAGATGTTCCCAAGGGGTTGCATCCCCGATTAGAACCAAGAAGGAATAATTCAGATTTCTCCGAGTTGCCGAGGCACAGTTTCGAAGATCTAGGCTTCGAGTGTGAGCTGGTCCAGGGTTTTATGCAAATCGGGGGACCGGTAAGATCCTTTCTGTTCCTAGTATTCGAACGCGAATGATATGTGGCCGGCATGAAGCGTTCGTTAAACCGGCCGAGGGCACCTTTTCTTTCGAAAGAATCGACAAGGTAAGATTCCAGTCCCGGGGCCGGAACCTTTTATTGCGCCGACTTTGTACGAATTTCGTGGTTCGCCCGAAATTTTACGAGCCGCCTCGCGGGGCCCCAACCGATCCGTACATCGTATACGCATCGGGCCCCGACGAATTACATAAAATCCTCCAACCAGCCGGTCGGCCCCAAAAACCGAGTTCTTTTTATCGCAATTTCATAAAAGCGTATCCACGAACATTTTTATCGTATCGTTTATTTTCTGGGTAGAACACGCGGCGAATGCGCGCCCCGGCCCGTTAAGAAGCGGTCTTAGGATAATCCTGTCCTACGTTTTACAGCCGCACACATTCTCCACTTGTACACCCACTGCTCTCGTCTGTGCACGGATTATACGCACGCACGCACGCGTTTCGGTGTACACTGCTGGCCAAAAGTATGGAGACATTTTCTTAATTGCGATCATCTGCGAATACTACCGCAACTATCTCTGTAAATTACGATTTTACTACGTTGCACAGACTTCTTCAGATTTCTAACAATTTTTATTGTGACAAATATTTATAGGAATAGACGCACAGTGACCGTATTACATTTCCTTTATAGAGAGTGTCCCAAAATTCCTTCAACTTCCGGAAATGGGAGATTCCCGAGATTTTGCTACGTTGCACAGACTTCTTCAGATTTCTAACAATTTTTATTGTGACACATATTTATAGGAATAGACGCACAGTGACCGTTTTACATTTCCTTTATAGAGAGTGTCCCAAAATTCCTTCAACTCCCGGAAATGGGAGGATCCCGAGATGATTTGAAGCAACATTTTGCTTGTCAAAAATGGCCGCCACGGCTTCGGTTTGGGAGTTATTAACGAAAAACACGGACCAATCAGAGCGCAGCTATAGTGAACGGATTCCGGCTCGGCGACAGGTCCCGCTGAGCGTCGCGTTGCCGTTGGACGAGCCAGAGCCCGTCCGCTGTGGCCGCGCTCTGATTGGTCCGTGTTTTTTGTTGATAACTCCCAAACGAAGCCGCGGCGGTCATTTTTGCAAAGGAAAATGTTGCTTCAAATCACCTCGGGAACCTCCCGTTTCCGGGAGTCGAAGAAATTTTGGGACACCCTTTATATTTCTTCTTACGGTATTAACGTATTCGGAGGATTAGAAATGCTGACCATTTAATGCATGTTCAATCTAGGTCCTGCAATCTAGGCTACTTTCTGCTAATACCATTAATAGATACACGGTGGTCGGAGAATTCACTAATAAACATAGAGCAATAAAATAAGTTTATATCAAAGATTCTGACAAAAAATAACAACCGTCTACATACTTTTGAGCGACAGTGTATATGCCTCTATACCGTCCGGCTTTCTCTTTTTATAGCCTTCTAAGCATCCAGCCCGCCTCCGACGCCGTGGCTTCACACAAGTTAGAGGTGCCATTGCACGGACACATAGTGCATGCGTGGGTGTGATTCTACCACAAGAGAACACCGATGCATGGAGGCGGACAGAGGTCCCGTCGAGGTACCATTTTTGTACGAGTCTCGAGCACGCTCCACAAAATTTTGCCCCGGTTCAAAACATTTTTTTTCCCTTCCCGTATAGTTGAACTCTTTCCTAGGAAATCGACCACTCGACTCTCTTTGTACCTCGTAAAAGAAAGAAGCACCCGGTATAATTATAAGATACAACGACAAACAATATATTTATATAGAAAATTTAAAGTATTAGCTAATCCGCAATAAAATATATTCTCAGAGTTATTCAATTAAACCGCGGCGTATATGTCCGTGGACAGTACCGACCAAGCATTCGCAAGGCATTCGCTGCATCCACAAACAATAAAATATTTAGTCGGGGAAAATGAGAATAGATCTCCCGACTCGTACGTTTCTCATTAGATTCGAAAAACTGGGATTTCTCGTACCGTTCACGGCCGGCAACGATCAATTATTGCGAAGAACGAGGCTTTTAACCGGCACATTCCGCCGGGCATATTATCGGTGGCGTGGACGTTTAAACTTCATATAAATCTACCCGTGAAACTCGATACCCAATTAAAGGCCACCCTATATACAAGCGTATAATGGAATACCGGTGGAATTCCAGCGTTTATTGGAATATCCGGGTTCGATGGGAGCTTTTTACGAGCGTTTAACGCTCGGGCGCGACGCGAGAACGTCGTTGTGCACGGACTCTCCGTGTTTCTACAGGTAGATCGCGAAAGTTGGAAGGCAGAAGACGTAGAATCGACGTTTCTTCTTAAAGGTCCTTGTCACCTACGTCCACCTAATCGCAGGGTCCCGAGGAGCAGTGTCGCGGCCCGTGGCCGCAGTTTCTCATGCAAATGGAGCGACAGATAAGGAGCAAGTGGGCCGGGGCGCTGGCGCAGGCATAACGAGGCTATATTTTTCCCCCGGGCTCGAATTCTCGCGCGATCGACCCTCATAATCGCGACTCGCCAATTTTTATTTCTGTATTTAAGCCGATTTATCGCGGCCATTACGCGCAAGACACCGCTCGACGATAAACCGCCGCGCCGCTCCTCCTCCCCCTCTCCCCCTCGCGCGAGCACGCCATTAAAATCATTTTTCGTACGGATAATTAAACGACACGCCCCGCGCCGCGGCCACGTTACTGTTATCTTACGATTTTTAAGCTGTTTCCACGATACGCTCTCGCGCCGTATCGCTTGGGCCGCTTCGAACGGAACCGTGAGATCGAGCAAAATCTAGAATAAATAACGGACTGCGTGGCCAGGGTCAATTGTTTGCACGATTGTTCCCTTCGGTGCACGAATGCACGGCTGTATCCTATTGTTTAATGTGGAATGTATTATTTTTGTACGGTGCATCTTTTTTTTTTTGTGGTTCTAATTAAACCCGATTCCTGTCTTCGCTCGCTGTTCAACCAGAGAAAAATGTGAGTAATTTAAGCTCTGCTGTTTTCCTATTGTGTGGGTTAGGTCTGGCCGTTCATTTAGATTTATTCGTGCACGCGTTTTCTCGTATTCCAGAAATTTACATACACCGTAAAAGCATCACGATCCACAATCCAGCAATAAAGTTAATGAAGCGATAAACATCGGGGAGTAAAATCGAATCTCTCTCGGCTCTCGCATCCACACGAGAAAAAAAAAGAAAAAACAAATAGAAACGCGAGACTTTAGAGTGCCCCTCCTACAATCGTTCAGCGGAACGAGTGTTTGCAGTAAAATTGACGGTTTCCCATTTTCCGTATCGTACTCCAATTCAGTTTAAGAGGAATGGCGATCGGTAGGAGGCGTAATAATGGCGAGCATAAAACGATGGACACCTCTCCTCCTAGCCTGGGGATCATTTCAATAATTACCTCGACATTTATAATACCAGAAATATGGGCGTACGTGCGATTGGATACAATTTTTACTCGCAGCGAAGGTGCCATTTTTGTACAAACGATTTTATGAACTATAAGGGAGATTCCGGAATGATTTTTATTTTCAGAGATGAAATCCCCCAAAAAAAATATTGTTTCAGGTGCCATTTATCGGTTCCTTCGTTTTTCAGGTTGGAAAAGTGTTTCAATTGAAACCTCGGGGCTGTTGGTTGTCGGAACGGACGGAGTACTTCAGATTGCAGAACAACCGGTGGAAAAGCAACGCGTGTTGATCTCCCAGGTGCCATTTTCGATAGCTCGATTTTATAGGCTACGAAAGAGGCGTCGAACGATTGAAAGGAGGCGTAATAACGGCGAGTATCCAACGGCGGACACATCCTCCGAGGCAATTAAACCTTGAACACGCCGATTAAGTTATTACCGGGCACTTTGGTTACCGGGGCGAAAATGGACGCGCGCGAGAAATCGTTCGGCCGGCTCCTCGAATAACAGGAATCCGTTCGATACTCGTTACTATAAGTGGCACGAGTACTCTCCGGACACGCGCTCTCTCGCTCGCTTCGGCCCACAAATTACTTTGCTCGGCTGTTTACTGCGATCGGCACGTAACCGAGCGGCACACGCGCCTCCTCGATCATCGTCCCGCCACCGAACACGCGTTCCGACTATGGCCATGATCGCCGAAATTATATTCGCGACTCGACTCGACGCGACGGTGCACGAGTAGGTACATACGTGTGTTTGTTTCGCTCGACGAATTCGACGGGCACTCGAGACTGCTAGAACTTCAGCTATATTTGAAACTTTTAAACACTTCAGATCCACTGGCCCGTTTGTTGCCCCGTTCGCGGAGTCCGTCTGCGAAACCTGCTTGCGTTTGAGGTCATGATTTACTTCGGTCTATGAGCGCCCACTGACGTAAGTTGTTTTTACATTTCGAGAGCTGTTTGCACTTGCTACACTAATCTCCGCAGCTGTAGGCAGCGGCGCGCCGCGCGGTTGTTTCCTTCAGAATGCGTTTTCATGCCGGTTCGCGCTTGCCCGAGAATAATCATACTGTCGTTACTGCCGGCAGACCCTCTGAGATTTGTTTTTAATTGGTGGCACATTTTATGCTTGAAGAGACTTTGATATTAAGCTTGCAATGTTTCAGAGAAGTCTCTCTTTTGATTATTTTATTTAAAAGAGTTCCGTCAGCGAGGCAAATCCTTCTTCCGTTCTGCTTTTATTAAGAATAGTTCACGTGATTTGCATAAAGATCCGCAGTCTGCAGATAAAATTGACTCTGCCGGCTGAGTCTCGAAGGTCCACGCCGCGAGATTGCAATTGGATATCAAACATTAATTAACACAATGTTCCCGTTTCGAACGAATATATGTATCGTACGTTTGTTTCGCAGTCCGTGATAATCAGCAGAATAATTGACTCACGGCGCACTCTTTGCAACAAACTACCTTGATATCTCATGCATGACCTCGCCGTCTACTCTGTAAACACTATTTCATACTATTTTATGAGTCATTTCGGTTCACTCGGGTGATAAAAAGAACCCGCGGATGCTTTATAACGTCGGTTTTTGCGACTTCTCTTACCTTGGAAGCAACGACAGAGAACGTTCACAGTCGCATATAGGTGTCCGGTAATTTTTCCTAAAAGAAACAATTACCTTTTTCCTTTTTTTCCCCCCCTACGAATTAAACAGAGAGAAAGACGGGATCGGACGCCTACAGCCTTGCGTTAATAAGATTCTGGACAGTCGATGCGGCGATAAGAATACGCCGGGCTGCTGCGACACGAAAATGGCGAAGACTCGGAAACAAGGTCGCACGGTTCTCCCAAAAAATTACGTCATTAATAAAAGTAAACGGTGCGTGCTTTACATTGGAAACCTGGTGTAATTACTTAATCCTCCACGTACTGGGTGCTCCAAACGATTTCGACGAAACGAAGTTCTTTCATATTCAATCGTCCAAAGCTTTCCTTATTCAAACTGTATGTGTGTTTGTGTTCAAAGTATAAAGAGATACTTATTTCTACAATACTTTAGATTATAGGCGCGCACGGAGCCTTGAAATCATTTATCAGAATCGTTTCTTGCGTCAGACGCCGATCTTCCGAGGTCTTTTTCTCATTAAAAGTGGATCGCGGCCGGAAGTAGCCATCTTGGTACCGCAAGAACTTCCCATTTCTCGAATTCCTAATCTTTCCAGACCCGTGTTGTGTGACGCAACTCTCGATAGAAATTACGCTCGGCAAAGAGCGATGGAAAGTCGCCGTAGGCTCGGTAGGCGGACGAACAAGAACAACGGTGTAATAAATCAACGTGCGGGTTCGTAAATGTGCAAATGTAAATGTCGAAAAAAGACGGCCGGCGCTGGGTCCCTTCCGACGACTTTTCCTCTCGGTTCGCAGAAACGGCAATTAAGATCGGAGTAATTCCTTAGCGAGCTGCTCGCGCCAGTATTTTTCTTCTCCGCTGTTAACGAGCCTCCGTGAGAATAATAATTTAATCGGCTGGCTTGTTTGTCTGGGACCGGTAGCACACGCGCAATATCGGCAAACAGCTAGAGAGAAAGAGAGATCACACACAGACAGACAGTGAGAGAAAGAGAGAGAGAGAGGGAGGCCGTGTACGAGAGACTAGCCAACGTGTTTGTCCGGTTATCATTATGCGCAACCTAATTACCGGCCAATGGTTTCATGGAACGCCGTCCGAAAACCCAATTGACGAGATGTCGACGCGATTGTCGATTCACCGACGAATTAAACGGCCTGCGTCTGTGCGTGCTGCTGGCCCCCAGAAGCATTTACATATTTAATGCCAAGGACTTGTCGCGAGCTATACCTAAAATGTGGGCGGTGCCCGCCGGTGTATTTCACCTGCCCCCCCTCTCAAGTTTTCGGGCCCGTGGTCCCGGGACCCTCTGACGTCAGATAATTCGCGTTAATGCCGGCTATATACGCTACGTATTTCCCCCGTGTAATTAATAAATAAACATTAACGAGCGCAATTGCAGCCGGGCCCAGTCAATTTATTCAACCCCGCTCTGGGTGGTCTTCCCTCGAACGGTTATACAAATGCGTTTCCAGTGATTCGCAGGAAAAATTGCGGACACACAAGAGAGTGACTGGGTCTTTCTCGTGTTTCCATTTTACTGTACGCAGGATGAGCAACACTTTCAACTGAGACTCACTGTCAGTGAACTTTAATATTTCTCGCGGCTATGCCCAGATAGCACGCGACGTCTTTTCTGAGACGTTTTAAAGACTGTTTCCGGACGTCTCAGAGACGTCTTTAAAGCGTCTTTAAAACGTCTCTAAGACGTACCGTTTCCGAACAAAAGACGTTCAGGAGACGTCTCTATGCTGTCTGGGTATGATCGATTTCTAGAAAGTAAACGACGAAGTAAACGAGAGTGTAACTAATAATTTGTAAATATTCAGATCACTAATTCATCGATCAATCAATTTGCAATTATTTATTTTTAACAATAAGAAATTTTGAAACGAAACGAAAGGATATAATGTCGGGCTGAGGCAGGGCTCCGGTAGATGCGGAATAAATTAACGGTTGGAACAATGTAGGTTTAATATCACGTTGCAACGGATGAACGTCCGAGATGCGGCTCTAAAAATAATTCTTACCTCAGAGCCGAGAGTATGCGATCCTCTAATTATTTCGAGCAGCGTATTGCGTGGTATAAACGCGAGTACCGCTGTAAGTTCGATGACGAGGCGCGTTTAAATGACTCCGTTCCGTGTGCTCATCATCGCGTAAAAGGAGGTACGGGACTGACTGCCAGAGAATGAGCGAGAGGAAGAGAGAGAGAGAGCGAAAGGGAGCGCGTGTTGTCTGCACGACACTCTGTGGTAATGACGACGGCGAAGTCATCCTATTGTCAAGAATGACTGGACGCTTTATCGATTCTATTTGCGGATTGACGGACACTTCTACTATATCGTTTGTCAACAGAGTTGTCTCGCTACCAGCCAGTCGATAACTTCATTCATCGGAACCGCGACGCTGGAACCACGGTTTTCACAATTACTGACGGTTCGAGGAAATCATTCCCTTTGATTCCGCGGAGACGCAGCTGTCGGACAAGTTGAAGGCACTTTCGAATTCTGTCTGGCCATACAAATTGGATTACATATTTTCTTTTTTTGTTTTTGTGGAAGACAAACTAAATTTATTATTCATTCCTTATATCCGATAGTCGGCAATTCCTGCGGTCTAACAGTGAATAGGTTAAATTGATCCTGTCACCAGAGAAAAAGGACAACCGAGTAGAGACTGAAAGGTTGCGGCGACCAAAAATGGCAAGGCTTTCCACGTCGGGTGAAAAAGGTGAAAAAGATGAAAAAAGAAAAAGAAACACGGTAAAAGGTGAAGCGAGTACGCACACACAGAGTCTCCCGGTGATTGAAGGTTTAATTCGCAGAACCGAGTGTCCAGGACCGAATTTTTCTACCCGGCTCGCAGTCCCCTCAATAAACCTCGTTTTTCCCATCCGAGGAATGTCGCCGCACCATAAGCTCGCGGCTTGTACGTGGTATACAGGCGATAATAAACCTACAGGCCGCGATAAAGATAAAGAGCTATCGCGGGGACAGAAGCGTAAACTTATACGATGCAAATATATCGGGTAACGATACGGTTTTTAAGGCTGGCCATTATTTTCCAACTAGTTAACAACTCCTCCCGTTGAAAGCCGGTGGTATCGATTATCGGCCGTCGTAAATATCGCTACGATTTCTGTGGGAGAGCTATCGTTCAACGATCTTCGACTGTTCCCCGACGACGGATCGCCGGTTTGACACCGGTACCGGTGTACTCGGACAACGAGTACTCGAGTACCGAGAGTGGGCGTCCCGGGAATCGACTTTCACGGAGACCTAACTGCATAGCGAGCATTACAGACAGCCGGGAACCCGTTTACGGGGCCATTTTCTGCTTTCCGACTGAATCGCGCTCGAACTAACGCAATTAAAACGACCCCGGGGCAGACGAGACTGCCGCTTTTATCTTCGGCCAAAGAAGAAGAAAAAAATCGCCGTTACGGCTGTCCAACGACCGCGGAATTAACTCGTTTTCATCGCGAAGATACGCCGCTGAACTGCGTGCTGAACGCTCCCAAGCAAATGCACGCGCATACCGTTTCTTTATGTACTTCACAAAATTGCGAATATTTCTAAACGCACGGACAACCGCGGTTCAAATATAATAAAGCGGATCAATCGTCGCGCAATCTTCCAACGCAATTATCCCCGCGAATCCCCGTTTCACCGAGCATTCACAGACTAAAACGACGCCGGTCTCGCGGAAAGCAATTGCGACAGTCTCGGCACCAGCCGTCTCAATGCTCTCGAATCCCTCCAGAAAAGGCGGCGGCGCTATCAATCAAGTTCACAGTGATATCTTCAGCAAATCGTGGCCGCGTTATAAGACGCTCGTTTGAAATCGCGCTTTTACGGCTCGCAAGCCTGCAGGCGCAGTATTTAGACGTCACGACGAGAAAGGAGGATCCGAGGAGAGTGTCTGGCGCAGGAGTCGCGTTGGAGGAGCCAAAGCCGGGCGATAAATTCACCGGAAACGTTCTCCGAGCGACGAGCTCGTCCTTAATGGGGCGTTCCAGCGTAACAGGTCCAACGAATGCGAAAAATCTTCGCGGAAAAATATATTTTTGCACGCGCACGCATCGCGGGAGAATACAACGTTTCGAAAAGAGAAATGCTCTGGGAATTTCGCCGAAAATTGAACAAATCGATTTATAACAAACCGCATTAGCGTCTCTCGCTGGCTCGTTTCAGGGAGAAAGCGAGCGTGGAATCGTGCCGCGGCCGGTAGTCCGAGGCATTCTGGCTAATCGGGATAGCCGGTGGTTTATCCGTTATAGGCAGTTAGTGGCCTCTTGAAAGAGTGGCAGGCGACTCGCGACGAATCGCAAGAACCGAGCTCTCGGGTTCTTGCTCGTTTGCGGCGCAGGATTTATAGCGCGACAAACCGCGCGGCTCCTCGGGCCCGTCCGGATGATAAAATATCCGCCGTGGTCCACCGGTAACGATGATAATTACAAGCGGAGGCCATGTTTCATGCAACTCGCGAAAACGAGAACGTCGCCGTGCCGCGTCGCGCCGCAACGGACACAAAAGCGCGATATGCACGCGCATTCGTACAACACCGTTAACCGGCTGATTTTTCCGCGTTCTCCCGCGATTTTTTCGCCTCCCACCTCTGTACAGTAGCGCCGTTTCTTACGGATAGTAGTTGGGACGTGTTCGAGGATCGCGTGACAAACTTTCTAGCTGCCGGCAGCAGCCGGCCATTATTCACCTGGCAGCTCTCGATCGGAAATCGACGCTGGTACGTGCACGGTTTAGGATAGAGAACGCGAGAGTCGTCGTCGTCGCCGTCGCGGCTTACGAAGAAAAGGTACGTCGCTTAAAGAGTCCAGTCATCTCCGACTGCTGACCTTGATCTTGGGAGAGAGAGAGATGGACAGAAAGAGAGGCGAGTTGCACCGCGAGGGCCAGAAATAAAGGCGGCAGTTAAGGCGCGTTTCGCCACCTCCGTTTTCGACGCTCGCGCGATTCCGGGAACCGCTGTTAGCAACCTGTCAAAAATACCTTCGCTCAGGGAGATGCTGACGGGAGTCCTCGGAGAAGTGTACTGACCTTGCTGCACTGTTATAAGACGATTTTCGATACTGTAGAAAAGGGAGGTGCGGTTGCGAGTCGTTCAACTCACTAAGTAGCAAATCTCTGTTCTAAACGGTCACTTCGGACGATTTATGACAAAAGTTAAATTAAACAATCGATTATCGATGAATTGAAAAAATATCCTCGCTTTGGGACGAAGACGCTTGGAATGTATTTATCCATGCGCAGAATCCCAAAGGTCTAGGACAAGGGTGTTCCAAGAGGGTTGATCAGCGTAAATTCGGGAGCAAGGAGTCTCGAGCCCGGCCTAAAGTTGGCGTAGTCGTAGAAAGGCTGCGTAGCAGGCCACGGGCTTTTTTCATGGTGCTGCGGGGGCCCGAATGTCGGCGACTGTGCCTATGGTGGTGGTTGTTGTAGCCGCTGCAGTGGCTGTACACCGGCCGGAGCCTCGGAGAGAGCAGACGTAGCGTTTTCGCTCTCCTCTCGCGGTGCTCGCCGCGGTATAATGGCAACGTGTTTTCGTCTAATGTACTTTTTGTGATGTCCTTGATGGAGGAGTCTGCGAATGCAGAACTACGAGGCAGGCCCGGTGGGGCCCGACGAGACGAGCGAGGTGGGAGAGAGAGAGAGAAGGAGAGAGAGAGGGACGGAGAGAAACAGAGAGGACTCGGTGCTCGAGGAAGAAGAGAGAGGTGGGGGATGGTGGACAGGGCCCGGCAGCACCTCAACCCACCTCAACTTCGGGCCTAGTCAAGGTCAGTGCGGCAGGCCCCACCCTCCTTGCCCCCCTTCTCTGTCTTCTTCCTCCTTCTTGTTGGTTGTTCTTCTTCTTTTCTTTCTTCTGCCTCTTCTTTCGCCCGCAGAGCCGTTCAACGTGGCCCGTACCGCATTATCGCGTCATACCATGTTGGGACCCACGCCCTCCTCCGTTTTGCTTCACGTTTTTTCATAGTCTGTGCCCCGGGATCCCGCGAAATCCCAATTAGTGGGAGATACTCGATCGATACCGCGGCCCCGACGGCCACCGTATTGAATCCGAGCCGAGTTTATCCTCGAGTACACGCGATAATTCGTCGGACAGGAAGAGAGATAGGGGACCAGGGCCACGGGAGGACCGATGGATCGACGACTGGATCCTGGAGAACCGATTTTCGGGGCCCAGCGCAGGTGTGCTCGATCGTTTCCAACGCAACCCTACACGCGAAGAATATGATCTCGATCCGAGATCAACTGAAATGCAAATTGATAGAAATAACGTTGGCTCTGGATCATTATAGAAATTCAATTTTGTCTCCCCTGATTGTTAAAATTGTTTCGCGAGACGAAGTCCGGTCCGATGATGCGTATTAGAACGATCCGTATCGACGGAAGAAGCATTAGACCCCATCCCCTAATGAACCGTTCAATTATAATGGTCCGGTGGACCGGTCATGCTCTCTCGCATGATGCGCGTACATATGTATGTACGTACGACGGGCGCAGCTCGGGCGAGAGCGTGTTAGGTTTCAAAGAAATGAAAGAAACAGAAGCGGCGGACGTTGATGAATGAAGCTGATGAATCAGACAACCCCCGTGAGTATCCTCGAAAGACCTTTCTTTACGATCGCGGGTGTCATGATAAATAGACCGTTCTTTTTATTCGTTCGACGATATCCGAGGCAGCTATTTGGGCTGCGCTGTGCAGCGAGCAGCCCATACAAACCGAATCATCATCTCTCTCGACGCATCTCTGAAAGGAATCGACTCTGCGCAGAGGGCCCCGCCACGAAGACAATTGAGGGCATAGGTGCAATAAGGGTGCCGAGATTGTCCCGGACGGACTTCGGCATCATTCATCAAAATTGATCATTCCCTGATTACTGTTGCAATTGATTATTACCTGTAATCTCGGTTATCGCCATCATTTACACGTAGCCGAGCGAACACGACCAATATATCAGCCATCTCACAGTCGATTTCGAGCAATATTGAAAAACAGATATGAATTTCAATATCGTGACTGATGTTGCGCGTATTAGTCACACTGGTCTCGTTCGTGTCTTACCGCGAACGAATTGCTCCTCTTAGTTGCTTTCAATTGAAATGAATGAAAAATAATGCGCGAGCATCGACGAAAGATGAGATCACAGTTTATTAGAAAACATAAGGAAGAACAGTTGGATGAATAGTGTAAAAATTTCAGTTGGATGCGTATTACATAACACGAGCTAGCTGCACTTGTTAGCGGCTTCATTAGAGTTAGAGCACCATAAGACTCGGACCAGTGTGAACGTCGGACTGATGGCTTCGGATTGTTTGCGGAAACGGTATGATTTACAGTTAAAATGTTCATTGAACGCAACGTACCATCTTTATGAGGTGCTCGAACGATTTAATGAAAGAAAGTTTACGAGCGCGGACTCTGTGCGAAATAAAAATTTGCTCGAGGGTGGTAGGTAACGTATTAAATCGTGGCGTAACGGCTCTTTCGATTCTTGGAGCGTTGTTTTCTCGCGACCAGCATTTTTGCACTCGCTGCGGGCAGATAGCGCCTCAATTGTTTTTTCGGAGCTAGCTCGAGTGGTCGGGGGTCTGTTCAAGGACCGATGGATCTGCAGTCAGACCGAGCGAGAGAGAGAGAGGGGGGGGAAGAGAACGAGAGCGGGAGGAAGAGAGACTGTTCACCGGTAATGCCGCATTTGCGCTGCAGATACATCTCGGAATGTCTGGCGATAATGATCTACGAGGTGGGGATGGTGCTTTCGAGGAGAATCGAGGATGAAGTGGCCACGTAGAGGGGGCAGAAGAGCAGCCAATAATCCGTGGCTCGGAGGTGAGTGAGCGAAGGCATGCTAGTACCAAATGAGATTGGATCCCGACCGTGTAGGACGACTTTCGGGCCCTGCTAGCCTGCGAGTCCTTTAGATTCGGCGAACCCGTGTCTCCCCATTCCTCCTTCGTCTCTTCTCCCCCTCTTCTTCTTCTTCTTCTTCTGCTTCTCGGCTCTCTTTCTGTCTCGCCATTCCTTGGTGTCGAAGTTGCATTACCATCGACGCCATTCGAATCTGGCCGCGCTTAAAAATTCTTTCGGCCAAAACCGATTTACATTTACACTCTGTGGCCGAATTTTATGTTCCCCGGCAGCGGCGCAGCGAACGCTTGTAGGAAACACCGGCTACCGTTATGACGAGCGATCGTAAAAAATTTGAAGATTTAAATCGGTGATTTATGCGCCAGTAAACTAGCCGCGCAATCAGTGGCCGATCGGTTTAATTGCTGCGGACCCGCGGCTACCGGGCCCACGACACTTTCTAGCCCCTATCCGGACTCGGTGTTATCGGCCCTCCGCAATTATTCCACGAAATTTCTGGCAATTGGATCTATCTGTCGCGCAGAGTCGACTTCCATCGATGCGAAGGCGCAGGAAATTTTTATTTGCACCCTTAGCACTCCGAGTCACCGCTGAAAATTTCTGTACCATTATTTAAAATATTGTTTACATTATTAAACATGTTGGCATCTAATCAATTACTAATTTAATTTAAGTATTGTATAAGGTCTAAATTCGTACCCATGAAAAGTAAAAATTCTTATAGAATGGAATTATTCTTAAATTATTAAAATAGCTCCGAATGCAAAGGGTTAAATCTCCGATCCTTACTTCAGCGAATAAATTACTCTAATTCTATTTGAACACTAAATCTACCGAGCACTAACAGCGATTAAAATGTTTCAGCTTGTAAAAATTACAAGGCTTTGTTTATTTAGATTTTGTGCAATTTTCATTTCAATATGTGCCTGGACAAAAAGATTTCATAATTTTAATAATAGTGGAATGAACAATATAAAACCGGTAATTTGACTGGTAGGCTTAGTGTTAATGAATTTTTGCAGATACTGAATGAGGAACAATGTCGGAATATTGGACGTTCGGTGGAATGAAATATTTGTGAGAAAAGGCGAGCCTTTGAGTTTCGGAACGTTCGATTTTTGGTGCTAGTAAAAATCGAAGAATGAATCAGAGACCCCGGCTAAGGCCAGCTAAGTCGGCTTTTCGACTTTTAGCCGGCCTTAGACGGTCCTCTATACACACGGATACAAAGAACCATTCCTCCCCACTATTGCCATGTGGTTTACAGCGTCGGTGCTGAACTTGTGGCATCGGGTTACCCACCCCTCTCCTTTCCTCCTCAAAAAGTCCTTCGTAATGTGGCAAATGCATTCTTTGTCCGGATGCGAGTGTGAACACGGACCGGTGGCATGTATTCTAGGCTGAAGGAAAAATATTTCGAGTCACCAGCTTCGCGCGGGAATATAAGGTGAAATGCCTGGGCAGCATTTTTTGCTACCTTTAATTTTACCAGTTTAGATGAACCAACAGAATTTTTTAAGAGTTTTAACATAAAATTCAGATTTTGTAAAGTCATTCAAAATCTCAAAATCATTGTTTAAGTTAATATTTTAATTGTAGTAACAAGAATAATTCTAACCTATAGTTGGGCATATTAAATCCAATCCAATCCAATTCACATATAATTATATCTGTAACATCGAACTTTATTAAATATTTAATCATTTATATAACAGAATATTGTTGTATCAAATTCTACCCTGTTTAATTTTAATTTTTTGTTGTACAACAAGCATTTCAAGAGGCAACATATCACGTCCCAGTATGGATTACTTATATTTCCAAATAAAAATATTGCAAATAAAAAAAATTCCAAGAATAATTATTATTTAAGTTACGTCTCATTTCCAATTTATTTTAAAATATCAATATTTTTGCCTGTAGGCTTAAAGTACATACATCTTTTTTCCAATAAAAGTTCAAACTATAAATGCACATGATTCGCATAAAAATAGACTCTTATGTATACTCTTTTCAGATAAACTTTGAATATATTTTTAAATTTCATTTCTTAATCAAATAATATCCACACCTACTTGTAGCTAAGACCTCAGAATAAATAAAATAATTATTTAATCCCTTAATTATTGGTTTTAGTATAAAAATTCAATTGTCCAGATTTAGACATCACATTTGGCTTGTCCACACTTAGGGCATTTCACCTCATTACAAAATCACGGATATAGTGGTCTCCAAAGTTTTCGCTTGCACCATCAAGAATCAATAAACCATAATAACCGTCCTCCAATATTCTCCACTAATTACATTGATTTTACCATGTCCCCGCCAACTTCGAATCAACAACGCGGCAATCTAATAGAAAAAAAAATCTAATCAACGTCACAGTCGAATCAGATCAACGCGAGGGTTGGTTTCCCCGCGAAGCAAAGAGGCAATCAACTCCCCCTCCCGGCTTCTCCAAAGTTCTCTAAACCATCGCCGCGTGCCCGCTAAACAAATTCCAACGGAGCTCAAACAGAAGTTCGACGTTTCGAAGTTTATTGGCACGGTCGAACAAAACATTTAGAAGTTCCCCCGCGTGCCAAGAACTGCTCCAGCAACAGCGGCGCATTTGCAACCGTGAATTTATTTACGCTATCTGGCATTAAGCGTGTTCGAGTTTCGCCTATATGCTCGCGTAAAAATACGCGCAGCTGCTAGTCTAGTTTCTTTTCGGTTGTTCCTTTTTCGAGAAGAAGAAGGAAGGAGAAGAATAAGAAGAAGGGACGTCGAAATCATTCCGAACAGAGATTGGATCTAGCTGGGATCGAGCTCGGAGGAATCGGGGGCAGAAATTCCTGCTTCACGGCTATTTTTTCGGCCCCCCGGAATCTAATTACCCACAATTCCCTTTTTCCGGGTAGCGTGCGTGAGTTCGCATTAATTGGTCGATGGGGCGACGGGCGCATCTGCGCGTTATGGCGTGCGTCATGAGAGAAAGAGAGAGAGAGAGAGATAGAGAGAGAGAACTGTTGCAGCTGCAGGTACCCGAAAACCCACTGCAACGGTTTCAATTGTCCGCAATATGGCTGCCGCCTCTCGGCCTAGGCCTCATAGTCGTTATCCTTGAGAGGCCCGTGCAGTGTTTTCGTTTTGTTTTAGCGCACAGGATGCGCGGAGAGAACAGAAGAAAGAAAGAGAGACCGAAAGAGAGGGCACCGAAGAGGCCAGAGGGGCACCGGGAGGAACCACACCACAATGAGGGCCCGAATGTTGCAAAACCGCCTATATCCGTGACTATACCAGCACCGTCGCGCCGGCTCGTACAAGAAATGATAATTACCGGCGTCCCCTCTATCCTCTCTATCCCCCTCTGTTCCTCCTCCGTTTCCTTCTCGTCCTCTTCTTCGCTCGTGAGCAGTTTCCTTCCTTCTTCGCCAATTACTCGTTTATTCTTCTCGATCCCGAAGATCCGCCGGATAGATTGCGATCGAATACGTTACTATCGAGACGACATCGGACAACTCTCCTACGACCTCTGCCGGGGAATTTATTGAACGTAATTGGACCAGTGTTTAGCCGGAGATCGATTACAAGGTTGCTGTCCCGATCGAAAAAGTCGGACGAGAACGATTTTCGGCTGATCCGAGATATCGTTTCTGTGCCAGCTGTCGTTAAAATTGCTTTCGCATTGTACCGTGGAGAGAGAAACGGAACCACCAGACTTCAGACGAAAACTGGAGGAGTTACCTAAAGAAGCTATGTCATTTTGAACATTTTCTTCGAGGTTTCTCACGGCTGTAATCATTTTTGTAATGTGTTATTCCTGGAGCGTGCTGTTTCGAGAAATTTGATTTGCTTCGAAGAAGCAAACGTTCCTTACAAAGACCATTGATCAGCACGAAAATAGTTGAAGGCTCACAGGAAGAGAATAAAAATATAATAGAGGCGCACTTTTAACATTTTTTCCACGGAGATCCAGAAGCTGTGACCACTTTTATAATGTTATTCCTGGTATCTCAGGAAACATTATTTACTTCGAAGATACGGCACTTCCTTTCCGGGAGAATTAATTAATACTAAACAGCAGATTGGCGACCAAAATATTGTAACCGCACGACCCTTTCATGAAGCAGTTACACGAACAAATGTTAAATATGAGAAAAAGATACTGGACATCGGTTAAATTTACAAATTTCGTATAGTATCGCGCTCTGCTGATAGTCTTAAGTATTTTTGTACGGTTCTAGGAATGTAAATTTTCTTCAAGCTGGATTCCATTAGCATAGTAATGGATAGAGGTACCCGGGAAGCAAGTAAACACTGTAAACACAGTTTTTTGGTAAAGTAGCTTCATCCCAAATTGTCCTAAAGATTGCCTAACTTGCAAATTTCTGGCGAGTATAATTAACGACTGACGTCGCTCGAGAATGTTTAAAGAATGAGAGCTTAATCAGCATAGTAATGAACGGGGCGAACAGAAAGAGAATAAATTTCGTATTCGCAATTTTTCCCGGAGGAACATCCTAAATTGTCCGAAAGATTAACTATGTATTAGAAATTCTTTATCTAATTATAATTGGATACCGATGCTGTTCCAAGGATTACCATAGACTGTTTCGTTCAATGGGAAAACAGGAAGCGAACAAAAATTGCAAATGGAGCGGCCAGGTAGCGATGTCTAGGGAATGATGAAACCCGAAGAAGCGTTTGTTCGAATCGAATGCGTCTAACTAGAGAAAACCGGAGCCCGGCTGCATCACAAAAGTACTCATTATCCCGGGCAACGGAGGATAGACGTTTTTACCAGAACGGTTCCCATGAAAAATCACTCCGGCTCCTACAATACTGCCCTCTGTGCGGCCAGTCATCCCGATTCAACCGCCAGGAGCCATATGTTCCTGGCCGAATGTGCTAAGAAGTCATTGAAGGAACCGCCGTAATGAGAGACCACCCAATGAGAAACAGAGAGAGTGGTTCGCGGCGATCGCCGTCCGACCGGAAACTCGAATCGAAACTGCTTCGTTATGCGATCCTCTGCTCCGATTTTAACGTGCAACTTCTTTTGTACGTCTTCTTCGCAATTACCCACCGCCTCGTGATCCTGGAGGAAACGCAGCGAACCGCACTCGGCTGCAGTCGGTTGCGACGCGAGATCCGAAACGTGTTGATGATAAAATTAAAATGTTAATCGTGATACGTCTATATTACATTATAGATTATAGTAGACTATACGTCTACATTAGATTATAGATTATAGTAGACTATACGTCTATATTAGATTATAGATTATAGTAGACTATACGTCTATATTAGATTATAGTAGACTATACGACTATATTAGATTATGTCTATGCTATTTATCGAATTGTCGATTAATTTCGTTGTGGTAGGTCAGTGAGAAAAATTAGGTTAAAAATTTTGCATCAAATACAGTATCTTCTCTCTTGTTTCATCCAGAATATTAATTAGAGTATGGTATTTCCCATTTATTGAATTGTTAATTAACTTCGGAAGGAATGATTAATTTATTCTGTTCCTCGGTTATTAACGGTAGAAATCGATTAAACGTTATAATTATTAATTTCTCGGACTACGAATTAATTCTGCGGGAAATAATTTATTTTTGTGCCAGTTTCACGGTTAGTTAAGTAACTATCCTCGCTCACGTTGCGTGGATCACCTCCGAAGTACGATGAATTCCTCTCGTGCCTTCTTCCACGACCCGAGCCTCGGTAACGCAATCCCAGTAACCAATAGCGTTGTGTGTCTTGTCCGAGTGCCCCCACCACCGCGGAATCAGTGGGCCACAAGGCCCGAAAATATCCACGAAGCGTAAAACACGGCTTCCTCCTCTCCACGGGGCCCGTCTTGTCCTCTACACGCAACAGTCGCGAGTGTGCGTCGCTCTTGCTCAAAAAGAGAGTGGGACAGCGACAGAACGAGAGAGAGAGAGAGAAAGGGCGAGAGAGAGAGAGAGGACACGAACGAAAACCGAACCGGCACCAGGACCGGCGCTTTCTTTGTGCAGCAAAACGTGGCTCTAGCGAGTTTAGGCGAGTTTTAGGCGGACGCTGCGGTCCGATTCACAATGCGGCCGCTAATGTCCACTTACTTCTTCCCCCGCGGGCCCCTACACAACTATCGGGCTGTTTTAGTGCTTTACGGCGGCCATAATACCGTCTTCCTTCGACGCCAGGTAGAGAGGAGAGACCCCTTACAGCCCCCAAAGCACGACGATTCGCTACAATATTACCCACGCACAATAATCCCGAGAAACCAACCGAGAATTATAGGGACTTGGCTAGTAACTGTTCTCCAAAACGGCACCGAATTCTGCTAGTGAACCGCGGATTATTCCACGGGGATAGGCGAACGAACGGGTTTCGCTCTTTTACGGACACCGGCGACAGCACGGTCATTATCTTGGACCTCGGTAGCCCGACGATCCTATCGGTCGACCCGCAGAACGCGCTTTCGATATTTTAGTGGAAATACATCTTGCACTAGTCGTGACTTTGTTGTACCTCAATATTATTATAATATTATGTCACTTTCAATTTCTCTTTAACACTTTGACTGCCAAACTAGAAACCTAAAAAATTCCATCAAATCAATGTAGGTTATTTAATGAAATAAAAATTGAAAAAAATTATATGTATGACATGGAGTAGTCCTAATAAAATTTGGTACGATTAATATATTAGCGTAAAAATTCATTTTAAAACTTGGACAAATAGTTCCGTCACCCACATATGGGTGACATGGCAGTCAACGTGTTAAAGCTTCTTTAACATTTTTGTTGATAAACATCGAAATTATTGTAGGTTTTGTGTTATTGAGTCATTTATAGATCAACCTATATTTTTAACGAATAAAAAATATGCATTGAAGATATGAAGTAGAACATCATTGAATAAGAAATGTTGGTTATTGACATAAGGGTTAATAGCACAAAATTAATTGACAATTCGATAAATGGACAATTCTATAACGTATACGATACAACATCGATTTTTATCCCGATCTTTCTCACGGACCGTTTTCAAGGACTCGCCTAGCTCGCGCAAGAAAGAGCGCTATCGCTCCCACAGGACAATCATAGCTAGCATAACTTGTCGTCCCTCGTCAAAGGCTCTGTTATCTCGAATCGAAGATGCAAAATCGACCGGGTCCTAGACGGTGATCCAACGTGAACCAACACGCGACAGGTACGGCCGCGTTATTTTAAGAGATTTCGAGATTTACAACAAAGGGCCGTTGGACTGGACCCTTTGTCCGGGGTGGGCTTAACTTTCCGGGCGAGTACTTAAAGAGAAAAATCGGCAGGTCGATTTTTCTTGCCTACAAGGGGGGGAGGATAGCGAAGCCGGCCGCATTTGCATCCACCACGAAGAGATCACTCGTTTGTCAGAAGGGTCAAGCGAGAGAAGAGTGCACTTGCCGGCGTGGTGGAAACGACTCCGGAGGGTTTCCAGTCGTTTGCACCCGGTGGGGATGGTCAAGAGTTAGGTTAGGTTAGGTTAGGGCCAGGCCTGTGCATCTCGTTCAGGAATAAATGCTCCCCGGGTAGAGCCTCAATAGAGTTTCACCTGACCCTCTTCAGCTGCACAGAGGACGCGCACACCTCACGCCCTCGGTATAGTTTTAACTTTTGTCCCACCGGTGAAAGGGCCGGCGTCCCTTCGCGGTAAGTTATGTTTACGCTTGTCCTCCTCCTGTAGAATTCCGCCGTTCCCTTAGCTGCGTAACTGCTGGAGATCGCTTCTCGATTCGCAACGATCTCGCCAAAAATTTCGCGGAAGGTGCACCAGAGCAGATCCGAGAGGGTTCCAGAAAGATAAGATCGACGTTGAGGAAGCCTGTTACAGTTCCAGGACCGTGTTC
The DNA here is from genome assembly GCA_028454225.1 of Lasioglossum leucozonium. Lineage (NCBI taxonomy): Eukaryota > Metazoa > Arthropoda > Insecta > Hymenoptera > Halictidae > Lasioglossum > Lasioglossum leucozonium. Next base: position 8,289,035 of record CM052222.1, read on the forward strand.
CTCTACTTTTAGGGTCCGGAGGGTCATTATTTTTTAAGAATCATAGACTGTTCTCAGCCTTCTCTTGTTCTCTCTCCTCAGATACGATCCCGTGGTTGGGACTTCGGGGCATCAAATCGGCATTTCAAAAATTTTATAATACCATACTCGGAGCATGAGTCCCAGAAAAGGACACGTAACCGAGAACGTCTTCCAGCCCCCCCGAACCGAAGTGTCCAGCATGTAATACCATCGATTCTGCCAAATGTCCGGAGAAAGGTGACCCAGAAAACGATCGATAATCGAGTTCCCGGCATATACGTTTGAAATTCAATAGGCGTGCGGGTCAGGCGACCGTGTGTTACGGGAACAGGTTTCCCTGGCGCGGTGGATCTGTCCAAAAGTAAGTGACTATTAACGGTAGAACGGCTGCGTACAAAACTTATCATCCCCGGGGCTTAATAGCCCGGCCGATCTCTCGTCCTGTGCCGATAATAAAATACCAATGAGCCCCGAGACCTGTTTCCACGTCCTCCACGCTCGCCAGACGTTAATCCGTGGAGAGCGTACGTAGGTGGGCGCACGCACCGTGGTACCTGTCAAAAACTGGCGGTGCAACAATGCCCGAGGTCCGGGGGGCCCCTTGGCAGAAGTTAACCGCAACGCAGCAGGGCTGCAAGGGCCAGTTCGCCAGCTCAGGATGGGCCTTTTGCGTATCGCGAGAGAAATAAGTCACCCACCGGCGTAGCAACACAGAAATCGCCCCTTTCTTTCTTTAGAGTAAACACATCCAGGAACGGTACCTGCATCTTCCACCTAACAATAGACTCGGAACCCTCTCCACGTCAAGAACTTGGACTTTGCTTCTTTTTTTTAGCACCGGAAGGTGTTGGAAGTGTTGGATCACATCGATGGTGCAATTTGTACGGAACCCTTTCGTGATTGTCGGCAATTGACGCTTTAAAAACAATTCAGCAATGCGAGGATTCAAACGGGAGACTAGCAGAGACGCCTGTAAAAATCGTCCAGCTATAAAATGGAGGCTGCAGAGGCTGAAAAAGATGAAGGTTCGACGCCATTGCGGAGCAGGTCAACGCTGCCGTAAGGATCTCGGTGAGGACAAAGAGATCCTTCCCCTGATCCTGCCTCCCGCATCAGGATGCTCTCCCCTCGCTTCCAACCCTCGTACAGCCGTCATTGCACTAATGCAAGCCGGTGCAACGCCGCACTGCACCGTACCGGTGCAACCTCGCCGCAACGAAAGTTCGGCAGCTGTCGAACGAGCAGGCCGCGCAGGTCGCCAGGTATAATTGCCGGGCGCGAACATCGCGAATCTTCACTGTCATCATTGTTAACAGCGAAGACAGAGTACGAGTGGCCGAAGAGCGGACGCGACCTGGCGCACGGTGAAAACGAGAGCGCGACGCTGAAATTTACACCTGAAAGGTCGGAACCGACGCTTTCTTTTTCGGCCGTTTAGGGGCCTCGTTAGCGCCATTGTCGCGGGTCCCTTTCCCCGAAAAGAATTAAAGCCCGGTGCCATTATTCCGGCGTGTTTCCTTTTGCGTGCGTAGACCGCACGTTACTTTGCGGTTCCGCTCGGTCTCGACGCTCGCTGCCAATCCTAGTGCATCTGAAGCGGACGGGTGCCTGAGAGAAGGTCATTCGGTTGCAATCGGTGCATCGTAGCGTTACCATTTGCCTGGCCCTAGCTGGCAGAATCCTCGGATTCGATAAAAAATTTAGTGTCGTTTTGCTAGACAGAAGCATCTTAACCGGTCGTTAGAGAGCGAAACGTTCTTTGAAGCAGGAGAAGATACGCATGGCTGTAGAGGATGATAAATTGTTGCTAGAGACAAGGCGACGGAAACGACACGAGTGAGAAGACGGTAGAAGCGTCCGAGTGTAGTGCAGAATAGAGAGGCCATCGTAGGTTTGCGAAATCCTGTGCGAAAGCGTCGAGTTTTCGTGAATTGGATCTACTTACGACGATCGTCGATCTCGGAGGCACGCACAGATTGACTAATTGCAGTTCGTCGCGACCCTCGTGCAGCGTGGCTCTTCCGTTCGACCTTTCCTGAAAGTCCATTAATTCCTTAATATATCGGGACTATCCTCGCGAGGCAATCTTTGTGATGGGATTAAAAGAGAGTGTTGAGTTCGATGATGGAGCTGCAAGATTACAGATAAGATTACGCCATCGATCATTTCTTTAACGGACCGTTGAAGAAACGCAGTCCCAAAAACGCTCTCTAAAGCATTAATGATTCTGCCTAACGCTTGCTCATTAATACTTCGTTCTCTTTTTGTCCGGAGCCTGTTCAAAGTGGGACGTTTATGTATTCGTTTTATTATAAAATATCGAACATTTGCTCGTGTTTCATTTTCGTTTTGTCTCGGAGTCCGTCGAACGATAGTGCACGAAAGATCAAATTCGAAAATCGACTAGACATAATCGGAAATGATCTCGAACCCCGTGCACCGCTCCAGATTCCCAGAAGCAAGATCTCGAAGCCTCTTAATAATGCGCCGAGCTAATGATGATTACAAATAAAGGTGCACGCCCACCGATTCCAGAGATCCACCGGCATGAATTCGAAACGATCCGTCGGGTTCGGGATATTCTTTACAAAGATCGGACCCCACCCAGAATTTCGAAACTTCATCTTCCTATTCGCGGGTCAGTTCGACCAATGAACAAAGACACGCACAGTAAAAAAAAAAAACGAGGCGAACTTTCGCACAACGCCTTTTCATCCCCTTTTTACAATTCCGAAACGCAGAGCGGGTAGATAGAAAGAGAGAGAGAGAGAGAGAGAAAAAAGAGGAAAAAGATTTAGGGTCAAGCTGCGGAGGGTACTTGCGGATTCCCGAACAGTTGGTACTAATGATCCGACCTGGCGAGGTACATCAACGGTATCCGGTGTCGTGTAACTCGCTAAGTGAAAATACGCGTAGATCCTCGGGAGATACAAGATCAGCCTCGCCCCGCCGGCTTTCTGCCAGAGCCTAGGCCCACCGGGAAACAATAAAAGCATGAACTGGCGCGGACAAAATCCTGCAGGACCCGCAGCCTCCGACGATCTCTTACCGACTGTGCCGAACCCGTACAAACATTTTTACGTCCGTATCTCTGCTAATCATACCCTTAACGTTATCCTCGAATGTTTTATAGGATTAATTATTTTGCGAGACTAATTATCTAGTGTCCAGCAGAAACTTTATAGATCCCGAAGGCAGAAGAAAAGTTTTTACGAGCCCGGAGCATGACGGGCTCCACGACCTTGCAGAGAAGGCGTCGGCGCAGTTTTTCGGGGGTGTGCAGCGTGCCTAATCCTAATGCCAGGACCTCGGCCGCGTATGGTGCTGGGACAAAGGATCCGTGGCTCGAAGGATCTATCCGCCGCCATTTATTTCCCGAAGCCTCGTCTCGGCCAGGCATTGCACCTTTATTTATTTACGATCGCAGCGTTTCGTAAATCCTACTCCGAGACGCTCCCGTCCTACTTCATCGTTCGGGGTTTATTTTAGCCCCTTTGTTTTCCTGGCTCTTCTTTTTCCTATAATTGCTGGCAGACTCCTCTTCGACCGCGGCTGGTAAATTCGTTTCGATCCTAGCAGCGGAGGGAGAGAGAGAGCGAGAGACCGGAAGAATTCGCATGTCATCCTTTCCGCATTAAGCCGCCGATTCTCGGAGACTTCGTGGGGCTGCTCTCTTTCTACGAACTTTTTGACTTTCGTGCCGGACGCAGGAGTAAGCTCTGGAAAATTTATTTCTCTTTGCTCTCGGAGTAGCCAGAGTTTCCCATGCGGAGGGAGAGAGAGAGAGAGAGATTATGCCATCGACACGCTGGAAACGGGCTAGAAGCTAAATGAAGAATAGACTGGGTGGAAGGGAGAGAGGGGCGAAGGCGCGGGAGAGAGGAAGACAGAGGGACGCGCAGAGCAAGTGAGAATATATACCTGCTGGTGGATATTAAAGCGAACATCATACCCTCGTCACTTTTACTGGCCCTCTCTCCGTCTCTCTCTCTCTATCTCTTCCCCTCCCTCTCGCTCTCTTTCTCGTTCTTCTTACCTCCAGACGTTCTCCCGTCGTCCTTTTCTAGCTCTCTCGACCCTGTCTCACTCTGTTGTTCGTTCTTACTGTAGCCAGCAAGTTAAACACATCGAGAAGAGGATGCTGCACAACTGCAAAGTCAAATCCAACGTTCTGGCCCCCTCCAACGAGCGACCCAACCTAAGCCGGTGCTCCCCCGTGCACTTATGCCGCATTCCAGGCTTAGACGGCCGTTCCTACTCTCCATTTTCATCGTTCTCGCTTTAGAGGGCCGTCGTTAGCCCTAAAAGCAACCCGTGCCCGGAGCTCTTGTTATATCGTATGTATGTATACTATACTCTTGCTCGATACGAGAACCTCACCTGCCCGGCGAGAAGAACTCGGCCGTGTTACGGGATCGGGAGAACCCGCGCGGAAAAACACACCGAGAGAAATTCGAAAAATCAACACCTCCCCCGGGGGCGTGTTTTGCAACTAAATTTAGAACGGGCGAGATCGACTTCCTGCTTGTTAGCGCATCCCCAGGCTTCGATATTTCATCGGCGGTGAAAAAGAGGCCGGTATTAATAACCGCGGAGGAAATAATATATTTCCAAAGGCCTCTCCGCGCGCATTATAATTACAGTCACACGCTGGATACACGGAGCTGCAACCATTTCGAAACCAGTTTCCCGGCGACCAGTCTCCAATTCGAGCGCTGAAACTCAACACCCCGATCCAATAAAACACCGACGAATATTTGTAATTGGAAACTTGTTTTGTTAATCCCGTCGCGGCCCCGGAGATTGAGCAAGTGACGCCTGTAAATCTTCTTCCCTAACCCTCCCCCTACCCCCGCGTACTACGATTTCTTTCGTACGATTAGCGCCTCTCGATCTCCATGATCCGAAGACAAAACGAATTTTCCTAAGGTAATTTTCGCGCACGCTTCGGAAGATGTTGATTCGCGAACGAAAAGCGATACCGAAACGGCGCTTTCTATACGGAAAAACAGGGAAGCTCTGTCGCTCGCTGAATCGAATAATAATGGCGCACGATTGATTATTTTCAATCAAGCCGGCAGACACGGAAGCGAAGCGAATAATTGAGAAAAGTCGAATTCGAACGGTTCCATTGTGCCGACATAAATGAGAACGTCTGAGAACATTATACTCAGAGCGATGCCAGCAATTACGGTCGCGACGGGGGGCCGGGTACGAGCGAAGGGGTTATACCGGGTACGGCGGAGGCACGCGGTTTCATCTCTGATTGCGCCGGCAATCAGCGTAATGAGGTGGACGTGCGTGCCGACACTCGGTGGCTGCGCTTCGTCGCCGAGGAAACGCATGATCGCGGAGAATGCTTCCGCCCCGGGCTGACGCGCCGATGACGAGCTGATGGGGTGTAACGAGCCGATTCCGTGATGAGGGATCGATCTCTCGAGGAGCAATCCGGGCAACCGGGTTAAGTGAATCCCGGTGAAAGGGACTTTTCGACAGACAGGCTCCTATCTCCTTCCTACTAATGATATTGGTAGGTTGCCGGCCTGACGTGGGACGAACGTCTCGAGATCGACCTTAACCCTCTGCAATCCTTGAACCTGGACACTTCGATTCCGAAATTTTCATCGTTTAAATTTCAATTGAATCGTGCAAATTAATCGTTTCTTTCAACTACGGGAACTTGGAAAACTCGCAACATGTGGCAATCGGGGCGGAAACTGGTCTCCCGCTGTTCGGGGTGCGCTACGCGTCTCTCTCGTCTTTATGCCCGGTGCGTGTCGCGTTTGCAGCGAACGCTCGTGCCTAAACGATCCGGGCCACCGAATGCTTCCTTTTCAGCTTCTCGCGAGGCGCAGCAAAGGATTCGGGTAGCGAATTTAGGGGATGGGCGTGGACCGAGAAGTCACGCGACGATCATCTCCTACTCGGTACGTGACGCACCACCCTTGTCGGCAGATTATCGTGCAGCCGCGTAAACTGCACTTCTTCGGCAGGATATTATTATGCAAGTGGACTGCGAGTGTCGGCCGGCAACGTGACTGCGCAACAGCGGATCGAAACGAAAATCATTTAGCCGACCGGTCGCATGTCGAAAGCTATTTCATATACGCGTTTATTGCCCTCCTCCTGGATACTGCTATGTAAATCGGCAGTATACTTTGTCGCCTTAATGGCCACCTGCTCGGGATATAAACAAGCCACGGCTGCAAAGACTCCGAGTAATTCGATTATTCAGCTTCGCATACGTAGGAAGATCCGATTTCGTGCTGCTCGAACTCCACTGGTTAATTGATCGATGAAAAAGAGAATTAAGTGGCGATAAGTGCGCATGAATATGGAGCTTGACGCGGTTCTCGGGGGTTTCATAGATCGAGGATTATTTTTCCAAGTTGAAGCGGCGGGCCAGCGAACGAATAAATTGCAACGAAACGGATGGTGTATATTAAGAAAAACGTAGTCACCGACAGTTTCATGGGCACTAATCTAATGGTTATTCGGCTCGAAATGCAGCAGGCGAGATCATAGTTGCTAAACGAGCAAGATAATCCGATTAGGTTACTCTCCGCGTTAATATTAATGCCCGATCGATTAGCTGCTTTCCACTCTTTTCACGTCGAAGTTTGCTATTTTCATCGGGCAACGAGTGCGTTCGAGATTACCAGTCGAGTCGCGCGCAAGTCGATAAAAACCGCAATGGAGTACCGCCGGTATGCGAGTACACCAAGACCGAAATTTATAAACGTCGATCGGGCTTAACGCTCCGTGAATACCGGCGACCGATCGTTTAAGGAGGAAAGCCGTCGCCGCGCCGGTTCGTTAAAAACTAGTTCTGAGAGCCGACCGCTACGAGCAATGATTTTCTTACAACACGGTGCGTTTCCTGATAACGCAACCAGGACCGATTCAAACGCACCGATCGATCGCCTGCATTTCATACGGCTAGTCTAATTATACACCTCGAAGCCGAAACTCCTACGCAAGCTCGGCCATGCTTGACGTTTTCACGGGGAAAATCGGAGAAGCTTCCTCCGCCGCGAATTAGTTTCCAGGATAGTAAAACACGAATCGATTTTCAGCCGCGTTAGGCCGCGATCACAGTGGAGTCCGGCTTCGCCGCACACGCACAAGCGTTTCCAGGCATGCGTTGGTGCCCGTACGCCGATTTGGTTGAGACCAGAAGGGTCTCGCAGACGGGCCTACCCACACATTTGAAGTGTCGGACGTCGGACGAAGTCGGGTCCACTGTGATCGCGGCCTTACGCCGAACAAGCCCGCGATTTTCCGTTGCGCGCGAGCTCTGTGGGGAAAGGTGCCAATATCAGACCGCTTGGGCAGTTCTGCGTGATTTAGTATCCAGGGAATGGAAAATGTTCAACAGAAAATTGTGGGAGATTTAGTGTTAACACACTGGAACATATAGTTGAGGAATTTCTTGAAAACTGTTTTATACGCTTCTCACAAAAGTGAATAGATCAAACGCAGAACGATAGATTAAATTCATATGATATTGTTTATAATACTGCTTATTTTCAATAAAAATTTATGCAATTAACGCTGACAATTTGTATTTACCATAAAAATTCACAGTTCACTGATTGTACATTTATAGTATCCAGGGAATGGAAAATGTGCAACAGAAAATTGTGGAAGATTTAGTGTTAACACACTGGAAAATATAGTTGAGGAATTTCTTGAAAACTGTTTTATACGCTTCTCACAAATGTGAATAGATCAAACGCAGAACGATAGATTAAATTCATATGATATTGTTTATAATACTGCTGTGCAATTTTTATATTCAATAAAAATTTATGCAATTAACGTTGACAATTTTTATTTACCATAAAAATTCGCAGTCCACTGATTGTACATTTATAGTATCCAGGGAATGGAAAATGTACAACAGAAAATTGTGGAAGATTTAGACTGAAAAATGTAGTTGAGGAATTTCTTAAAAACTGTTTTATACGCTTCTCACAAAAGTAAATAGATCAAACGCAGAACGATAGATTAAATTCATATGATATTGTTTATAATACTGCTGTGTAATTTTTATTTTGCATAAAAATGCATTTATTTTTTGCATTTCCATAAAAATTCGCAGTCCACTTGATTGTACGTTTGTGGTGAAAGTTACGTCAGCTTTATCTGATCTTTGACTTTCAATTTACACAACATGAACAAGAGCACATTCCTGTGAAAAAACCGATCGTAGATGACGTAGATACGAGAATAATTGCTACATGTTACGTGTGCAAGAAATAATAATGAATTAGTTCGCGATTTAGATGATCGGAACGCATTCGGCTACTTTCCCCTAATAAAATCGGAATCGATGTTCATTGTGCGCGCATAACTTACGCTTTATCCTTGTGTTCGAGAGTTGTAGGGGAAAGTTGCGAATATCGATACCACTTACAAAATTTCATGTAATTTATTATCTAAGAAACGGAGTATCGGTAATGCAAAAATACAGGACACTCAACGAGCAAATACGAAATGAATAAACTGCTGATCGGCAAAACCGTGTTCTACAAATATTAAAAAACATAATATACACTTCCTACTCACTGAAATTATTGTGGAACGAAAATTATTACTATGAATAAATAATTGTGTCCTATAAATTATTATAACCGTCTCTAGACGTGCGCGCATGTTGCTGCACGGTGCATATTATAAATAATAACAATCTAATTTACGATGTGCGCTAGTGGCCAAATCGATTTTCATCGGGCACGCGTATCTCAAGCTTTTTCCTTGTCTTCGGGGCCTGTAATTAGTAGATGGTGGCGATATTGCTTGATCATTTTTCCCTCGGATTGGAATATCGCGATTAAATTTCTTGTCGGTTTGGTAAAACACGAAATTCTGGCCTCCGTTGCGTGTTAGCTGTCCGATGATGTCGATGAAGGCAGTCAGGCAGGCAGTCAGGCAGGCCGGCAGGCAGGCAACGAAGAAAACGAGAAAGAAGAGGCGCGAGAGAACAGTTTGCCGCGTTAGCGCCGCAATGAATGCGCGAGGCAGCCTCGCGCCTGCAACTGCAATCGGAGCCGATCGGTGTGCACGCTCGAATGCGCCCGCGTCCACCGCTGATCTTAATTACAATCGCAAATGAGACGGCGAGCGGATAATTGCGGCGCATGTCGCAAGTCGCTACAATGTCGTCCGGCGGGTGTCCCGGTCTTATTGGTGTGCGAACATGACCGCGTACCCGACGCCCAGCACACGTTTATGCGCCCGAGAGAGGTGCATTATAGACCGCGCGCCGTTTGATCGATCCGCGCGCGCCCCGTGTTACAACCGATGCATTTCTGCTACCGGGCTTCCGGTTCAATCCGGCCGAGAACGACTCCCTTAATAATTCAGATTTTATTTGCCCCACCGACTGTAATTGCTTTCTGTAATTGGACCTCGTAATCCTTCGGAAATAATTGCACAGATGTTAGATAGTTTACCCGATTTTGCCGTGTTAAATTAACGCTCGCCCGGCGATCTCGTATTTTTATGTTGACGGTACTGAAAATGTAATTACGAAAAATCCCGATCTAATAGTGCAGAGGTGGGGAACCTTTTTACCATTAAGGGCCGCATTCAAATTATGCGGTAACAAACGAGAGGCCGCTGTCACCGTATTTGTATTTATTTAGGCATTCTACTAATTTTCAAATTGTCGTAATCTATATAATCGCGATCTAGAGCAGGATTTCCAACACTTGAATCCAGAATTGAGTATGGATTAATTAATCCAATGCAATTTGCACACTTTGTTGTGATTTATTTTGTACGTAAATTCTTTTTCTATTAATAAAATAATATTATAGTAAATAATATTATAATAAAATAATAATAATAATTAAATATTAATTAATACAAGAGCTAGCTTCCACGAAGGCCGCACGTTCCCCACTTCTGGAATAGTGTGTCTACGGAGAAATGAAGGATGTCGCGAGATGTTCTTCGGCTTCCGCGTCGCTCAGCTTTGAAATTTTATTAGACCGATCGGCGATAGCGGAAAAGTCGCGGGAACATCGAAGAAGAAAAATCGCGAGAGTATCGGGCGTCCGATATAATTATTGGTTTATCCCGGTTTTCGCATGCAACTTTCCGCTGGCGTACACACACGTACGTCGCTTTATTAACTGTGCTGGCCGGGTTGTGCATTGTAGCGACTGCAGTCGATCGATAGTTCGGCAATGCGTTTCCGTTGACACCCTTCTACGGAATACGGTTGCACCCGCGTGTAAATAATGTTTATATTTAGCCGTGTGCACCACGCGACACCGCTTTCGACCCTCTTTTCCTTCGGAACCACTGTACCCCCGATCTTCGGAGGCTCATTTCCGAGTATCGATTGCATCAACCGTCTGAACGATTACGCGAAAATCGCTCGTAGTTAATTGCGGAACGAGTACCGGCTACCGCGAGCTCTTAAATCTCGTTTCGTCGCTCGGCCGAGAGACTTTCGCCGCGTTTTTCTTCTTCTTTTTTCTCCACGGATTTCGCTAATCGAACACGTGTAAATCACCCGGGCCGTCCCGTTTTATATCGCTCGTCGCGATAGCCGCGTTAATAATTCGTTTGTTCGCGAATTTATGCGTTCGACGAGTATGCAAATCACTCGGGAGCTTTCGTTTTTCGCGCGTTATCGGACGATTACGCTCTCGAGAGTCGATACTGTTGCTCGATGTTTCGCTGGAACAGCTGTACGATGGAACACGATCGATCGATCGGCGTTTCCGCCGCGGCGGCGGCGGCGTCGGCGATATCCTTATTGCCAATCGACATTTTTTCTTTTTTCTGAAACGAAACCTCGCGTCGTTATCCGAGCCGATTGCATTTTCTACGCGGGGCGGCTTAATTGCTCTCTATCCGCCTGATAATCTCAGTTACAATTATTGCCGTTTCGAGCGGCGCGGCGTTGCTGGGCGGCAGATACCGGCTCATTATTCTAGCTAGACTCTATCTTATCTAGCTTGTAAAGCTACACGATAGACGGGGAAACAGAGCTGCCCCGTTTCTCATTCGCACCGCGGGCGAAATTGACGAGGCGAACGACGAGCTCGATCATTTTCCTCTTTAATGTCCGTCTGATAGGCCTGGCTCCGTAGTGGGGATGCCGTGACGTCACGCATTCCCCTCGAGCAGCGCCGCTCGAGGAGAAACGAGCCGGTGGTGGAGGGGGAAGCGTTCAGCGGGGAATACGCGTCGTTTCGGTAACCCTGTATCGGTACGCTCAGACGTCCCGGAATGCCGGCGTGTATAAAATGATACACGCATATGTATACCGGGCCGATCAAAAAACCGACTATGTCGGGGCCCACGATTTCCGGGAATAAGAGAACACGAAGGTCCCAGCAGCCGGTCCCTTCTCCGGGGCCCCGAATACCCGCGGCCCCGGCTGTAATGAGTATAATCAAAACGATTTAGTAGAAAAGCAGCCGCGAGCTATACGGTGAACCGTATACGCGTCGGCCTCGTGCAGTTCAATTTGAATTTCGCTCGGGACTCTTACCCGGGCCATAATATTCGCCGGTCACGAAGACGCCACCTGATGGACGACCAAATTGCCGGTCTCGGTCTACGATCTGGCCCCCGTTGCCTATTCGTCCCGCAGAAAATCTGCACTATTGTTGCCCCCGACTATTCTCTCCTAGCTTCCTCGAGAGGGGAGGGAGAGAGATTATTTTTGTGTGATGCTACACAGACACATCGTCGCTACCGGCGCGGCGTTGTCTTCGCAACGAACGCCAAAAGTTCGCAGATGTCCGCCGGTGTGTCTGCGGATGGATCTCTTTTTGCCTAGCAGATTGTAGAAACTACGCCGCGCCGCATCGGAACCGATGGCGAATAGACACTCCTCGTTAACCCGGTGAATAGCGTCTGCCACTCGAGCCAAGAGACGACTTATCTAGTCGCCTCCTGTTCGACTGGACAGCTCAGCAAATTGCCGGTCTAGGCTTCTGGGGACTTTCGAATTTTCGGGATCCTCGGTTTCTCGAGAAACAGCATTTCGTGGTATGAACGTTTCGTGGTTAATTTGCGAGTAGCGCGCGGTCAAGGAAGATGTGTTGAAAATTTACAGTTCATGAAATCGCTGGTATACATTTCGCACACCGAGGAAGGTATTTTTCGTCGGAAATTATTTACGGATAAACGAATCTGCGAGTGCCGCTACTGTGGACCATGTTATGCAGTTGCATCTTCGGTCGATGACTCCCGAGCAGATTGCGATCTGATCTTCTATTTGTACATGTGCTTATCGGCTGATCAATTGTCCTGTATTATGGAGCAATTGAACTTTCGAGCTATACTCCAGAAACAAGCTCCTACACTTCCTCCATAAGATATATGTAGTGGTATCGTTTTATATATAAAAAAACAGCAGCTGTTTAACTGGCAAACTAGAAACCTAAAAAATTCCATCAAATCAATGTAGGTTATTTAATGAAATAAAAATTGAAAAAAATTGTATGTATGACATGAAGTAGTCCTCCAACTTTCTGGCATGTTACAGATCCTAATAAAATTTGGTACGATTAATATATTAGCGTAAAAATTCATATTAAAACTTGGACAAATAGTTCCGTCACCCACATATGGGTGACATGGCAGTCAACGTGTTAATATCAATCTATATTACGATATTAAAAAGAAAAGCCTTTCTTTGGACTTCGCGTATGGCGAAATTCAAGAGTTCATTGAAGAGCGTAGAAGCGGAGTCGGCAGCTACCAAATACTTTTGGGCGTAACTGTACAGAAGTATAGGTGAAACCATGGGACCCGAAATTACAGGCGACCATTGCTCACGGTCGGACGAGAATCCCTCGCAAGGAAAAACCGTGGATCCTCCAATAATTTCAATCCCGGCGGCTTTTGACTCCGAACCAGGTATAGACAGCCTAGCGGAAACAAAGAGAATGGGTGGTCGATGGAGAGTAAAAGACACGGATAGAGAGAGAGAGAGAGAGAGAGAGAGAGGGAGGGGATAGATAGAAAGAGAAAGCGACAGGGCCACATCGGAAGATGGAATTACCTTCTGGTCCAGCGGTACCAGCGTATATATTGGGAGGTAGTAGATTTATGTAGCTGCACGGCCAGGTATTATGGTGGATAAACTTCGAAACTAGTGACCTGTCCAGGAAGTCGAGTTCACAAGCTGAATTTTGTTCCAGTACCGCGATACAGCTGTAGCCTTCAGCCAACCAGGCCGCTTACAATGTTCAAGCTTTACAACAATGCTTGAGATTGTGGAACACTGGCCTTGATACTATAATATCGAGGCAGACTCGTGGCGAAGATTTCGAGGAAAATAGCTACTTGTATGTTATTAATAGACTGCGGATCTCTATGCAAAATGAACAAAATTAAGCAGCGATTGTGGGAAGCAGGAGTTAAATAAATATTCATTTCATAACCTAACAGTTTTTTTTTTTACTGAAAACAACATAACACTATTCTTAGATTTTTCGAATTTTTCACTGTTTTATGTTTCGTATATTACTGTATACTATTATAAACTATATTATACTAAATTATACTAAACTATACTATTATAACTATATTATTATATTTATATTTTATGTATTTTCATATATTATATTTCATTATATGTTTTATATTTTGAATGCATAAAAATCCGCTGTCCAGTTATTAGTTTTCTCGAAACCAAAATTCATATTTTATTGTCTGCGCACGGTATACGTAGGAAACAGAAAGACGGAATATACGTATTACCAGGCGATGAACGAAGGGGTCAAAAAGAAGAGAAAGTCGGGACTCGCAGGGTCAATTTTCTCGGCGAAATTCGCGGTTGCTCGGGCGCCAGCGATCATGCAGTTCATGAAACGGGTGTGTTTAACTGGCTGGGCGTAGGATTCGAGCAATCATGCTCCTGTTAAAGACATCCTCGGCAGACCGTGCGGCAGACAGTCCGGGGGATAAATACATACACCTTGAAAGCATCCTCGCCGTTATTATGTAACTTTCCACCCCTTTCTCTCGGTTCCCTTATTTTTAGAGGCGCAGGTAAGCGGCCCGATTACTGTCTTTAGCGGGTAGCCTGATCCTCCTCGGTGGGCCGCGGGATCTGTTCCGTTTCGTTTGCGCAGCCACGTTCGGGAAAACTGAATAGCTGCCGGATGGAAATTAGCGGCGGAGTTCCGGTACTCGCGACGAATCTCGCGAAAGATTTCAGAGGCTGCTTCGATGGAGTCTGCGGCAGCTGAAGGACTATTGGGGCGTGATCCAACGGGGTTGCATCGGTATAATAAACTGTGGAAGGGGTGATCAACAGCGGGCACGCGCCACTGGCTCGGAAGAGCAACCCTTCATCGGGTTATCCTCGGCTTTCCAGCCCACGAACGATAATCTCGACCCCCTTGGGCGAGAGACGGTCCTCCCTCTCTCTCTCTCCCTTTCTCTCTCTATCTTCCTCTTCGTTGCCTATTTGTTACGTGTCAGGCTGCTGAACCCTTGGACGACGCTACTGTCACGTGACGAAACGCCTCGCCGTGATTTTCCTAGCCAGGGCCACGTTATTTAAAGAAGCCCGATGAGAAAACACCTCGCGGAACAATCACACGATTATGGATCGATGGATCGTCATAATTCCGTCGAGGATCGCGGCGAGGGAACGTTTTCGTTGGGACAGTTAGGCAGACTTTTACGTAATCTAGTTTCTGGGGTGTGGGAGCTGGTGGCAATGGATAAAAAAAACATCATTCGCTAAAAATACTCCAGCATCGAAGAAATAAATCGCGATAGGGGTGGAAAACTGGAAGACCCCATCAAGATCGAAACAAGAAAGAACAACGGAGAAATCACGATCCAACCCGAAATCCGCGAAATTGATTAGCCGTTCCGCGTAAATAAGTATTCGGGCAGGGATTTGCAATGTAAACGGTCCCGTTCGCCACGATATCCAGGCTCGACTTCCGGTCCGTCGATAACGAGCCTCCTTTTCCTGCTAGCTCGCGTGGAAGTTCGCCGGGGCAATAAAGTTTCGCGTTCCCGGCCCGCGATGAACGAGAGCCGCAAACGACGTGTTCCCCGTGGCACGTGTTCCACGAAACTGCCTTGTGTTGCCGCGTTGTTCACGCAACTCTCGCCGACACCTGGCCGTGGCTGTCGGCCGGGCCAGAAACGCGGAATAATCCTGGCCCCGCTTGTATTTCCGCCTATTAATTTGGCTAAGGCGATTCCGTCTCCTCTTTCCCCTCGTTCCTTTTTTTTTTCCATCATCGCGACCGAGGTAACTCGAGCGCTAAAACGGGGTCCCGGGGAGCAAGAAGTCCCTTTACGCTCTCTAAGTACTTAATAAGGTCCGACAACCGCGTCCCCGAAGCCACTTTAACCGTGTGCTCCCCTTTGGGATTAAGATTCCCGACATGCCGGAAGAACCGGCGCAGGGAAATGCCGATAATCATTTCCTAAATTATTCTACTTCCCCTCTTTCCCCCTTTTTTTTTACATATTTTCTTTTATTTCAGAACTTGCTTCGAGTTGCTTTCAATACCACGAGAATCATTGTAAATAAGAAAATAATCTCTATTAATCTATCAAAGGACACCAAGACTGCATTCAGCAATTCTACAAATCGAAAAATTAACTTTCTCATGAGAACGTCGTGTCGCTGTATAATAGCACGAACTCCTAATTAAGCAGGGCAGCCTGCAAGACCGGCGAGACGGCCGAAGTTAATCTCACAGCGTACGCCATTCCCAGAACAAAACTACCATAATTAAAAAGCTCGGTAGAGCGGGATACCGTCGAAGACAGATCGCGCCAGCAACACCCAGAAAAGGTGGCACTTAGCGGAGTTGCCATGATAGAAGTCCAGCCGGGCAGTTCATTAAATCAGGCATTCAAAACAATTTTCTAGAGACGAATGGCGTTCTGGTTGCGGCCGAGTGGTCAGATAAATCATTCCTACGGATCGAATAGAATATTCCTTTGGAGGAACGATCCAAGTGCCATGCCGGGGTCGTGGAACGATCATCGAGCAACACCCAGACGAAAAATGCGTCCTCGGTGCGGGGCAACGTTTTAATCGCGTCTTTCTCTACTCCCGTACACCTAGGACTATCGTGGGGTCCCATCCGGACTGACCGCATTCTCACCCGTGTGACGTCAGCAACGAAAAGAGATCCTCTTTACCCGCTCGGGTGGATCCTCGCCGAAGGAAGGCAGTGGAAGCTCATGAATTTGCGCCTGGCTACATGTCCGCTCGGACGGCCTTAAAAATTCCCGGTGTTCGTTTATGGCCGGCTAATTAGATTTTTATCTTCATTAACGGCCCGCCCGACCGATCCAGTCCCCGCTCCTCTTGTCCTCACGCATTACTGGCCCCGGCTGTACCGGGTGTCCCGCAATTAATTCGCATCGATTACCGGACCCGGCCAGATAGCGATTTTAATTTATTTTCGAGGCACGCACTAAGCTGGCGTGTTTCCATTACCAGATACAGCTACGACGGATTCCCGGTATCTTCGCGAGACTCTACTTCTGTATACAGCGAGACTGCTATAATAGGGGTGGGGCCCTGAACCTCATTTTCAAACCGAAGATAAAAACGTTAAATATTTTACGGTTCTCTCTCCTGTGTACCTGATAATGCAATGCCGACTTCCAATACGGTTTTACTTCCAGCTGCCTCTGCTAATTGAAGAACAATTTTTTTCATTCTTCTGACACAGGATCGACATTTTAGCGTCGGTTTATGTAAGGGATCATAATTTCTTCTCATAATTGAGACGGGCGGAATACGAAAGTTTAATTACAACCATTAATCCTTACGTCAATAATCAAAATTTCTACGATATTGGAGGATCTGTTTTATAGTTTCGATGCATATTTTTTACTCGTCACATGTAGGTTAATCTATAATAATTCAAGAACATAAAATCTACAATAATTTCGAAGAAGCTTCAAAGAGAAATTTAAAGTGGATACCCGGGTACCCGGTTATTAACATAAGGGTTAATCAGTCCCTTTATATTTTAACAATTAAGCTTTGATTACCGTTAAGTTTGAAAATATTAATTTTTTTAAAAACTGTAAGCTACGAATTTAATTTGATTTAATATAGCCTGTGTACGTATGAATGTGCGTACACTGTACTTTATCTTACTTAGCGCAGCAGAAATGGATCTCAGTTGAGATCTGAAATGCTTAAATGAAAAAAAAAGGAAAAGAAAAAATTGTACATGATTCAAAGAATCATCCACCGTTTGTTTCGGTCCCAGAACGCAGCCACGATGTCTTTCGATCCTCTATCGAAGTCCGCGCACGACCGCCAGTCGAAGCGTGGCTTCCCATCGAATTTTTCTCGGCCAGAAATACATAATCCTCGCCGATCGTCGACCTAACGACGTCGCATCCATTCCAAAGATACCGGATTCCAGGAAGAAGCCTCTCGCTCCGTCCCGTGGACGATCCGCGGGAGAGATCCTGCGTCCCATAAATCCTAGCCGAGCGTTCATAAAACGCACCGAGGCTTCTTCCGCGTGAGACAAATTCAACCGGTAGAAAACGCAAGTCGATAACCGAGGCCACGGAGCGACGCTTTACGACTCCCCTTTTAATTTCTGCGATCGTCGATCAAGCGCACGGTGTTGTGGCCCATCTACCCGGAGAAACACCGTAAGATAATGGGGAAGAAGGTGTCAGCGTTCGGTTCCATCGGCTATCTTACGAGCTCGAAATAAATTCTGATGGTGGGTGTCCAAGGGGGCAGAAATAAAAGAGGGGGACGGGAGGGGGCAGGTGCGTCGAGTCGAACGGGCTTAAGTTATTCATGAATTCGTTTAATCGGTTTCTGCGCCTATCTTGTTTTCTAGGTTTTTACGCCGGCTCCGGTAATCAACGTTAATTCGTAGAAAACCGTACCAGTAACGAGCACCATAAATTCTTTATTAGCATCGAGACGCTTTCTGCTCCCTCCTCTCTTTTTATACATATATATGTATATATACATATATATATTCAGAGATCGCGAAACACTGCAGGCTCGACTACGTGGCCTCGATTCCGGAGATGGAAAATGTGCATCCGGATAAAAATCTGGCATAGAAAACCACCCCCATTTCCTAATGACTCTTGAGAACTCGAGGAAGATAATTTTACGAACGTTTTAAGATGTTTCTAAACATCGCATTCGCAACTGCTCGCGCACAGCATTATCCGCTCTGTTTCTAAACATGCTGCTATAGAAATCCATCAAATCGCTCGAGGGTTGAATTTCCGTTGGCACATAAGGAATTTGAAAAGTCGGTGTGCCCGGAGACCCATAAAGTACAACACTGTTTATCGTATCGCGACCATACAACTTTTTTCCCTATTTCCCCCGTCAGCGATCTTGTTGAATCGGACATGGTATCGCGTTCGAAAGCAGTTCCGACGAATAAACATGAATTCCAGTGCCGGGAGAGCTACTCCGGATTTTAATGCGGCGAGACACGGGGCGAGGAGAGAAATCATTTAGCAGTTCTCGAGATTCGAAACGATTTCCACGGCGGAGCCGAGAGAGCCCGAGAGCTCGGGCTAGGGCAGGGATAATTTATAGTATTAGGTAATTTCTGTCCGGTCCGGTGCCCCGCGAGCGAGGCGTCGCGTCGTTCACGGCGCGGCGCAAAATACGGGCCAGAAGAATGATTCCATAAGTCCGGCGAGTGTATCTTTATTGCGACAGGGGAAGAAGTCGATCGCTGCTCGATCTCTCTCTCTCTCTCTCCCTCGTACACGGTCACGATCCAGCAGAAGGGAACAGGCGTCGTTTAAATTCCGTCGCGTTAGATCGCTCGCGATCCGCACGGTATCAGGAAGTCGTGAATCGAGCGAGCCTAGGCTCCCGCGGCGAGACATTTGGCGATTTAAAAGGTTACCCAGTCTCGCTGTAAATAATCTTGTTTCAAACGGCGCGGCGCGGCGTTTCGTCCGGGACTAATCTGAGAAACTGTGACATGATTCAGTGCCCGAGGTACGTACGTTCCTCGTTACTTCGTCTCGAACACAGAACGGGAAAAGGAACAGTAAAAATCTAGTCGTAAACTTCTAGCTCATTGATTCGATGCTGCGCGAATCCTCGTTGGCCATTTTCTCGGGAGGAATTTCTTAACGACCAAGAGGAGCTTGTTTCAGAAGCTAAAAGTTATGAACAAGATTTGAAAAATTTCCTGACGATACATCTTTCCTTCAGTTTTCCCCAGACGGAATTCGTTAAGTTGACGGGGAGGGTGGCCTGGCAACAAGTAGGCAATAAATTTATCAATTCCCGGCGATAAAGGCGCATTAAAGAATTAGCAATCGCGATCTTTTTAACTGGCCGGATTGAGGAAGAATCCGCGGAATCCACGGGACCGTTTCTTCGGCCGTTCGATCGAACACAATTCAAGAGGCTCGTCTTCGGCATTAAAACGCGATCCCCCGATCGCGAGCCGAAAGGCAGACGACCCTTTTTGCGGCGAGTTCACCTCCCGTTGGCTTTGCAATTTAAGAATCTCACTTCAGGATTCCTAGAAGTTCCTAGAAAGTCGCCGTACGGATTTCAGCAAATTTAACGACCCTCTGGAATTCTTATTGCCGCAATGAAAGCCGCTCGGAGGAGCCCGGGTTGTCTTCTTCTCCGTCCTCGATCCTAGGCGATCGAAATGCCGCGGAGGCGACGGACGGACGGACGGCATCGCTCTTTTTGCAAGCGAGCCGAAGAAGTGTGGTGAAGCGAGTTGAAGAGAAGTGGAAGCCGCTTCCGAAGTCGCGGTTTCTGGGAAGAGGGTGGCACCGGGACCAGAGGAATGCGGAGGAAAGGACGGGACGCTGCTCCATATTTATCGTACCGACCGTCAAAGGCCTCCAGAAACGCAAAACCCCATCGGTAGTCCCATGAGCTTCACCCCGTTCTACCAGCAAGAAACAAATCAGTCTTATTAATTAATTTAACTGGCCCAAATGACCGAAAGAACCGCCACGCGGTGCGCTTTGCGCGCGTGTGAACGGCCAGTGCGCAATTTTTTCGAGGGAAACCGCGCATTCCTGATCTTACTCGATGCGAGACGCAGCGACCCTGAGAAAACGTGGATGCTCGAGAGCAGATCCGTTTATTTGCTACTAGGGGTGTGTGAGAACCCGAAATATCGGGAACCCGATGGTCGGGACGAGTCGGGTCGTGTCGGGAAACCCGAAATTATGAATGAATTAGGTTTCCCGAAAATTTCGAGAATATGACATATGACACTCTAAATTAAATAAGTAAAAAATAAAGTAACATAATTTGCCGGAAACACCTAGAATAAAAATTCCGAAACCATGAGTGTATTAAAACGAATATAAATGCTTAGTGGGTTCTCGGAATTTTCGAGAATCCCGATGAATTCGAGAATCTCAACATTTTCGGGTATGCGACTAGATCCCGATAAAAGTTCGGGTTCCCGAACCGACCCGATATTTCGGGTTCTCGCGCATCACTGTTCGCTATTTTTCGAGGCGCGAATAAAAATTCTCGACCCGACATTTTCAAGTTCTCGCACCGAGAATTTCGAGAATGTCACCGGCGATTTTGGAAAAATTGCGCGCAACGGGACGAGTGGTTGGTAACGAGGATGACGTCGGCGCGTCCTCGTGCGGGGTTTCGCTAATCTAATTCATTTCGTGGAACAGATTATCCGTCCGCTTATGTATGGACATCTATCTGTCCGAGGTGAAACGCAGCTGCAGTTTGACGGGGACGGGTTCCGTGTCTTCCCTTTTGCCGACCGTAATTATTAATCGTTCGCGAAAGGCGATGCAGAAGGAGAAGGGGGACGAAGAAGAAGATGAAGAAGAAGAAGAAGGCCCCGAAGAATGGCGGTTTCGGGCGGTGCGGTGCGCGAAACACCGTTTGCCCGTTGCACGAAATTGGTCGGTGACTAGCAGACGGAGGCGGCTAGCTCGCGAGCAATTTGGCGGCTGGTAACGAAGGGCCTGCGAAAACAAAGGATCGTCCTCGCTCTCCGGCCAATTGTTGCATTATTCATGCGTTTCTAGCAAGAAGCGGTCGTAAGCCATGCCCGGCCCCGGGAACTCCTGTTCTCTCTTTCTTTCTATCTGTTCGTCCCGCTGCTCTAACCCCGCGCTCTTTCCTGCCTTCAAAATTCATTTTGTTCCCCTTGGGTGCCTTAGACGCACCATTAGTGCGCCAACAGCGTGTATACGCTTCCTACGTTCGCCGAGAGTCCCGGGCTACCTCGATTACCGGGGAAACTAGAAGACCTTCGGGAACTAGTTCCCGAAACCTCGTGGAGATTCTGTCAAAAATTTGACTGAGGTCCCTTCGAAAGCTGATAGGCCCGATAGAGTATCAACCCGCAGGAAAAAAGCCTACCAATGAAATTAGGGTGCTCCTTTATTATGTAAAGCGAGGCGCGTCTCTCGGGTTCTCGTCGATCCCCACGAAACGGTCGCTGCGTATTCTAGTCTAATCCAGGAGCATTGTTTCGTTGTTAGTTCGATACACCGTGGAATTTATTATTTTTTCGATGATATTAGAATTCATACTCTATTATTAGATTTTAAGTACGCATGTTGTATGTATGTATGCGCGTTAACAGTCAGCCCGGTGTATAAATAAATTTATTAAAAAAGAAAAAACAGAAAATCAGGAATAACGATTGAATTGTAAAATTACAACCGCCAGCAAATTGCAAACAGAAGATCAAATCGAAACACGCGTCGTCGTTAACCGTGTGCTCAATTTCGCCAATAAATCCTTTTCCTCCTCACGGCTTTTCCTCACACTATGTATCCGCAAAAGGATCTACTAATCACCGTATAATCAATTTCAGCATCGCCACTCTCAAAACCGCTCCCACCGTCCGCGATTCGTTCGCGAGATGATCGAAAGCGAACAAGATCAACTAGAGAGTTCTGCAGTGACCCTGAAGAAGAAGAAGAAGAAGAAGAAGAAGCAGAAGCAGAAGGAGAAGGGTGAAGAGGGAGAACCAGCTTAGATCCTTGCGTAAAATATCGCTATCCGCAGGACGGCCGGCCGAATATTATTTCGCCTCGTAAAGATCCTGATGAGCGCCTGGGCCAGGATTATTTAATGACGCGTGTATCTCCTTGTCGCGTCGTTGCAGGACGTGGTCCGTGGCAGGTATAAAAGTATAAAGGTAAGTAGGAGGCGAGGTATGGCAAGTTGGAGAGCAGGTATGCTCGCCCGGCAGTACCACACCGTCGAGATTTACGCGTGTATGAGTGGGTGGAGGAATCGTAGACGTTGGTTGTGTCCAGAGATCCTGAGGACTTGAAGCTCGCCAGCAAATGACAGGGGATCGGGAGGGCTAACTTTGAACGGTCCCTTTCTATCCGTTGGAAGAACCATCCTCCTGTCCATCCTTCTCTCTCTCTCTCTCTCTCTCTCTCTCTCTCTTCGGAACCGTTCTTTCCCAGGTAAATCGAAACAGGTACCAAGCATCTTACCCGGACCAATACCATCTCTCGGTGGATTCTATCGATGAAGAGACAGAGAGGGAAAGAAAGAGAGAGAGAGATCCAGGATGGATGAGGGGGGCGTTTTTCGGGTTCCACCCGCTGCTCGCGTCGATGATTTTAGCGTGTGTTTACCGCTCATAGACGGCCGCGGTACCTGGCCGTGCTAAAAATACACGTGCACAACGAGCATCTTCTCTACCTGACGAAAGCGAACGGCTTTCTCACGAGGAGCTCCGCGCCGCTGTGTGTCCATGGCCCGCGTTCATTAGCTCGACATTCTTGGCCCCGGGTTCCCCTTTTTCGGGCCCCCGGCATGATGACAGGAATTGAATCCTGCGCCCGGGCCAGCGCCGCCGCCGCACCACCACGATTTTCAAATAATTATATACTAGCGCCGGAATAAATTACGAGCGGTCTCGTTGAACGCGGATCGTAAAATCGGTTACCGAACCACGGACACCGCCGCCGATGGTATTGTCGGACTTTATGAGCAGCTAATGATACCATTCTGTCTCAGGGAACGATGAATTTACCGCGTTCGGGGTTTGTCACCGCTCGCTATCATCGATCCACGGATACGCTCGATGTTTACGGTCCCCGGGCCGCGGATCGAATTACTTCACCTGTCTGCCCGCCTGTCCGCGCTTGTCCGCTTCCTTGACCGTACGCGCTCGGCTCTCCTTGCTGGACTTCCCGGCAAACTCGTTGCTCGCTCGCTCGACTTTCAAAGATCTCTCGGCCCGGTCAGATCGCTTCCCGAAGACGAAGAAAGACCGGCCGGCCACCTCGTTCCAGGATTCCACGGACACTTTATCATAGGGAATCTCGTCCCCGGTGCTCGCGGCCCCGACACACAGCCACACGGCTACCTGACGTGCCAGTGGATGAAGAATCTCTGAAAAGATCTCCGCTCGAAAGAGAGGAGCCCTCAGTCTCCGGACAGCCGTGGACATTAGTGACACTTCATTAAGATAATTTCGACGAATCCCGGTTTTCATCTTTTCTACCTTGCCCGCGGACTGTACTCCAGATTCCCGGATACCCCGATCGGAAATGGTTTAAAAAGACTGTGTAGCTCTGCAGCCTCTTCTTCAGTTTTTCCAGCTGGTTTTTTTTTTATTTGAGCTTGCGTTATCGAATCTAGAGTATTCGAAACTCTCAATTTTTATGTCCCCGCGGAACTGAAATCGATACTTAGCGCCGGCTCCTCAAGATGGCCGCCTGCTTCTATGTCGCGACGCGTGAAATGGGTAATTTGTCTGCCGTCTTCCGACAGAGAAATTGAAAAAAGTAGTAATAATTTTACAAAGATTAGTCTCCAAGAACAATTCCAAGCGCAAAGAGCTCTAGTATCTCTGAGCGCGTTCTCCAATCGTAAAAGAGATTGCTAAAAGTTACGATCACTTTTCCGACTCGCATAATCTGCTCGCGACTCTCGGTATTCATCGTTTCAGAACGCCATAGCGCAAGAACGCGTGCGAGAGATCGCCTCGATCAAGAACGCAACGAGACAAATTCTCGTCCCGTTGTCTCGAACAGCGAAAAAGCGAGAAAGAAATCGCCGTGATCGCTGGAGGGAAAGAAACGGTCTCCTCGCAACGCTGGATGAAAAGAACGAACGGCGAAAGGAGAAGTATGTGAAGTAGGAGGAGGAGGAGGAGGGACGAAGACGCGATCCCAAAGGCAAGACCCAGGGCCTTTGTTGTCCTAGGCTGCTGGCAGGCTTTTTCGGTCCACTTCTAGACTGCGTTTTGTTACGGCACGCCATATAGTTACACTCTTTCTTCCCTCCCTCCACAGGGCGCGGCCCTTAAACACGTTCTAAACCGGCGACGTCCTTCGGGTCTCTCGGTGCCCTTCTAGGACTGCACGCAGACGCGACCGGGGGCTACAATTAGCGATGGCCCGGCAATCGCTTCGGCCGCCGAATTTATGTCTCTTGGTGGAAATATTTCAGCCGCGGAATTTAATTTTAGAAAAAGGAACCGTACACCGGCCTCGCCGGAGATTTTATGGTGTCTGCGTCGCTTTTTTTTGGAGGAGCGGCCCGCCCTAAATGAACTGGATTTTGTTTCTAGCAAAATCCAATAATAACCACTAGATCTTTAACCCTTAAGTGGGCGCGCAATAGCACTGAGTGCTCCGTTTGTAGTATAATTTTTATTACATGACATAAAATTTCATAAGAAACTGATAACGAACAGTGATATACGTAGTTTTAAAGGATGGTGCACAAAGTGCTCCGCGCGCCCAGTTGTGTAACAAAAATAGGCGCGCCCACTTGAGGGTTAAGCATTTCTAGCAAAATTGTAGGGAAGTTTTGAAAATTCAAGATGTCGATACAATAATTTCTGATCTATTAAAATTATTGAGGGAATAAATAACATTCCATTTAGTTTCAATTCCTTGCAATCGACACAATTTTTATGTTGCATAAAGTTCCGCAACAGACACGAATTCAACGAATATTATTTACTGAACACTCTGCCCGGACTCAGACATATGATCGAAAAATGTCTGCACTCGATTCAACGTCGCCTACAATTTTCCACAGACCGCGCCAGGCGAATTTGCATCCGTCTCGCCCGCACCAACACCAACTCGCCGGCGCGCCACCTGATCGTTTCACTGACAGTCCCGAAAAAGGCGGAGAGTGAAAATCGCCGGGCAGAGAGCAGCTCGCTCCGGTACACCTGCGGAATTAGTCGCGGAAAGGGGCGAGTAGACGAGGAGAAATAACCGTCTCGCCGGTTTAGCCGCGTGCCTTCGAAATTGCAGAATTATGATTCTTCCCGGAACGCTGGGTGGAGTGTCGCCAGCCTGTGGAGAGGGGGGCCAAACGCGCAGAAGAAGAAGACGAAGACGAAGAAGCCTCAAACGACTCGGAGCACAGTGGAACAAGAACAATAAGAGTCTGCCCCGAGACCCGTCACTTCCCTTTTCCATCCCGTGGTGCCCCAGGGCGACGAAAGAGGAGGAGACAGGGGGACGGGGCACCGGTGCAGTCTCTTCCTTTGCACCTGATCTGCCTCCTGCCGCCTTAATTGGAAAGACCCACGAAGATCGAACATTGTTTGCGGACAAGAGTCGCGTGAAACACGCGAGCCGGGAATTTCTAGGGTGGTTCCTCGATCGTGGCTCGTAATAGAAGTTAACGCCGGTTCCGACCGATGGCGGACGGAGAGGGAGCGGCGGTTGAAGAGGGCGGAGGGGGGGTGGGGAGCCATTCGATAACGCCGCCCGCGATCTTGGAATACTTATCGGGGGGCAGGTGGCGCGACACGAGAAATTGGAGTTTCCGGTCCGCCAGGAATGCAGTCCGGCTGAACGCGGAATAATACCTGCGGCCCCGCTGCAAATGCAATTTCGATGTCGACGACCCAGCCACCGAGAACAACCGCGGATATATCTGCGGCCGCAACGCGTAACCGGCGCCCGGCCGCATTCTCGTGGAACGAAAGGAACAGGACGACGCCTTCTTCTGATGTCCGCGCAGTTCGGACGCCGCGTCGCCGGACAGAACGCGAGCCCGGGCACGAGCCACCAGCCTTTTTAGCGCAGGTGCAGCCGATCTGATACACCCGATTCGCAGTTTAAGGGCATTAGCTACCGGGTCTAATGGGCTTTTTAGCTAGACGATTCTTCGAAATGCCTCTCTTGCCGGTGTACATTCGAGAGAACAGTTTGTTGTAATAATAAATCCGTGAAAAAGCGATCGTACACAATGTTTATCTGATTTAAAGAATTAACGAAAACATTCTGTAACGCAAATAGCGAACTTGCCAGTCCGCGCACGTAAAAGAAAGAAAAGCAGCCAATTAACGTTAGGAATTAATTGATACATGTTGTACACCATCCTCGGAGACACTATCGGGTTGCTCCATCTTGAATGCTCGTCGCGTCGCTAATTAAAAACTGTATCGAAGCGCGCTGACAACTTCGCGATTTAAGAACGCTAGGAGATATTCAACGTTCTTCCTGTACACAGATAGAAACTCGTACGATAAATTCACCGTCACGATCGGCTGAACTTCCGTTTCGCTGCCACGGTGCTATTCATTAATCATTATCGGTGCGTCGACTCGTGCGATTGGCGCAGCTCGTGCAACGTTCGTTTCTCGATCTGTTTGTTGCATTTCGGATTTTTCAGACGGGTCCGGTTGCACCGTTGCAATTAAGACGTGTGTCTTCGCGCGTCGCTATCATTGACGCATACAGTGGCTCCCAAAAGTATCGCCTCGGAAAATTTATGATTTACCGAACATCGACGTTATTCGAACAGTCTTACGATAATAAACACACGCTCATTTTGTACTACATTTGCGGTGCGATTCTTTTTTTTTCACGAAATTATAGCGGATCTACCATCTATTCTCGATAATCGGAAATTGCGGCATTTTCGGAGCCAATGTGTTCCAAAGTCCGTGGCGAACGCGTGGGAGTGAAAAACAATGACGGGCGAACAGAGGGGCGATTAATTGGCTCGTCGAGTAGCGTTCTGTCCTCGGCTGAATGGCTTGTACGTGGATACACGAGTGAAATGCACGCGCGTCGAGCAGAGCGTGCAATAGCGCAATAGAGAAGCCTCGAACGCCGGATCGAAATCGTGTCTACAATCGCCGCTGATGACTACGCCCACGTTTTCCGTAGAACTCGAATCAAACGGGGAACGTGTGTCTGGAACGGCCGGGATAGAGGATAGAGAGGAAATAGAGGAAAAGGCTCTGTTTTATGGGTACCGAAGATCCAAGCTTTACATTTCGTGTTATGACCGGCTGAGGAGGATGCAAAGCAACGCGGCGTTTGCGCCATGTTTGCGGCCACGGCGCTTCGCACCTCCTCTTTAATTCGTCATAACTCTAAAAATAAAGATCCGACACGGTGTACAGGCTATCAAACGTTTTAACCCCATAACATACTTCGATTTCGTATTTCGAAATTGGTTTCGGGAACGCGGCGGAAATCTTCCTGGAAAATATCACAATCATAGATGACGAAGCGACAATTCCTTTGAGAAAATTTACCTCGACCCATTCGATATGCTTGTTTCTGATTCACAAACTGAACTATAGTTCCCTTTTAAGCGGAGTTCGGCAACATTGCACAGGGACGAAATTCGAATGCATTTTCTTCGAGGACCGCTTTAACACAATTTCCGGCGAAGACGAAGTTCGTGATTTTCTTCTCGGTATGTTAGAACTGTAACGAGAATTGTCGCGATGTTAGCAAACAGAACCACTGACGTGGTGAATTAGACAAGTAGATTCTAATTTCTAAATTCTACAGATAGACCGTGGTCGTGGCATGCAAATACACATTTTTATGGGCCAATTCACAGAAGTTAGGACGTGTAAGCTTCCAACCATTAGAGAATCTACAATATTCCGAACAGGATAAACAATTTTCAATGGTCATTTTCCTACGGTGAATTTTATTATAGATCAGAAACGCTCTGAATTTATACACGTCGAACACGATGATGTCACAAAATTTCACAACAGCCACTCAATACGATCTTTAACACTGATTAAAATTTTTCATTTTACAATTATTAAAATTATAACGTTACCCACATTGATTCAAATTTTTTCAACCAAGCATATATTCACATAAGAATTGCACAAAATCTAAATAAATAGAGCCTCTTCGTCACCTTTACAAGCTGAAACATTTGAACTTGGTTTAGTGTTAACCGCTATTCCAGCCGTGGCAGAGGCGAAACCATAGTGAATCCTAGTTGTTAGTCGGCGAAGAAGCGAGGACATAAAATCCTGAGGAGTCAGGAGCAGCTGTCCCGGTGAACGTAAATCCGAGCAAAAAGGGGTATCGCGTACGAGACAAAGGAGCATTTAATTACAGCCGCGAAGGATCGTGGTACGGGTTGGATGCATTATAGAGATTCCTGCGCCTAAAAAGGACCGGTCCGTCGAGTACAGTCTCGATACAGACCGCGAGCGGTCCATTAACAATAATTTCGACAGTGAATCGGCTCGGACGACTGGTGGGGGGAGGATGGGAGGGAGGAAGAGGCGGACAGGGGACGGAGGAATCTTTTCGCAGCAAAAAGGAAACAGGAGAAAAAAGGAGGAAGGGAAGCCGCGTGTGCAAACCCGTTTTGGCCGTTAGCAGTATCCGCGGCGGGCTCCGGGACGATCGGGTCCGCGCCTCACAGCTAAAAGTCCGAGAGAGAGAGAGAGAGAGAAGCTGCTCTTTTGCTCCTGCCGGCTTGTACACTGACCTATATTCGATGGAACCGGGTCTGGAGACCGTGCAACCATCGCAGAGACCCACTACCCTGAAGAAACTCCGAGCCAGCTACATACACGCGCCGGGGCTACCCTTCATTGATCGACGGTAGGGTGGTCCTTGGCTATAGGGGTCAACGATGTTTTTTCACATTTTTTTTTTCGCTTCGACAGTGTCGCAATTCAGGGGGAGTAACGGCAGAAAAAAATCGAACGTCGCAAAACACGGACGACCCCGATCGACGGTCGGTACGCGGACACTGCGTATTACGATCACGCAACGGCACCCCGCGCTCGCATCGATGCGCTACTTGCATCGAACGATACAGTTAGATCGATGTAGCCAGCCCAGGCCGACACCGTCGGCTATTTACGTGACCCTGTACCTGAATCTTTCAGCGAGTGACGCACTTTCGGGCTATCTTCGCGCGATGATCGATCCCATCGTCGGTGCCGGTGGGAGAACGCTAGAACCTGTTTTTCCCACAATTTTATTTCCCACGGAGAGATCCTCAAAATTTCGAATGCACTGAAATAAAATCCGGAAAACCGGTTATTCGATCGGCGATGGTAATGCGAACGTTAAGGAAATTGGACGGTGACAAATCGTTTTCGACCGGAGGAAAGTGAAAATCGAATCGCATCGCGATGATCCATGGGACGTCGACAGCGGATGGAACGTATATGCGTTAAGATAGATATGCATATACGTGCGCGTAACGACACCCGGAAAATTGGAACGGGCCGGATATGTAACCAGGTAATCGATTGCTCCGGTGATTCCAGGATCTCGAACCGGATCGCGTATCCAGCTTTGCGCGGCTTATACTGCGACCGATGCATGCAAATGAAATTTTGCATATTTATGGAACGGGCTTTCGATTACGCGAACGCTCGCCGTGAGAGCCCGTCGCTTTATTTCTCCGCGCCTGTTTTCGACTCAATTATCGTTCGGTTCCGTCGCGGCACGGACAAAACTATCATTTCGAAAAAAAGTATCTTCTCGTTGACGACACCGCGCGCGATATATTAATTGGCCGCCATTTTCGGCCGTAATTTTTCTAGCCGGACAGGTGAACGTTAAATCCTTCTTCCTGGCGAAGGACGTCCCGCGCGCCACGGAAGGTTTAAACGTTTTCAGAATTTTATGTATGTATTCGGCCTGCCGAGCGATTTCGCTAATTAGTATGTTTCGCTGTTCACGAATTCCACTTATGCGTGTACAGCCTCGAAACTTTCTGACGACTTTCTTGATTCGTCGGAGATGTTTTTCATTGAAAACGGAGACGCGGTGCCTGCTGTTGCAACGCAATGGCAGATCCATCGCAGAGGCAGTGTTCGGTGTAAAAATGAAATCAGCTGGCGGCGCACAGTACGGTGCTTGGATTGGAATTTGGGATAAAAATAAAAATTTCATATAAGGTGTAGTAATATTTAAAATTTTTTGTTCAGAATTGTTTTAAATGCACCAATCGAAGGTTTTCAATACTATTATACAATTTTCTATGAAATATAAACAAATAATACATATCTAACGTATAGAACACAAAAAAATAATAAAAGACTAGTAAATAAAACATTCAAATAAAAATACATTAAACACTTTCCGCTGATCAAGAAAAATCTAATTCTTGCGGAATATTTTTCGTTGCATACTGGACATCAATATATTGTATTATGTCCTCAAGATCTCTTTTCGAGTTTGAATCACTTTTCCTACAGCTTGATATGAGGGGATCGGATGAAATCTTCATTTTATAAATTTCCTACTTGTTTTGCGAGTATGACTTAATCTGTATCAAAAACATAGGTGTCCATTAAAAAAGAATGTCCATTACAAAAGTGCATAATAGTTGTATATTATGCACCGTCTGATACCATTCAACTTTTACTTATAACGTCTTCCATTCCCAACCGTTTAAACTGTTAAATAGCTTTGATGGCAGCAGTTTGTAGCAGGAAGACTTTGTAGGAATTTGAAGTATAATGTCTACCAATTGCGAAAAAACAAAAACTACAGAATGTTTTGAACCGTTCTTGAAATATCTCTATTTAAAGAAGTAAAAGGTGAGAAAAATTGTTTCAACTGTATTATTTACTAAAATACCACATATAAGAGACTTGCAAATTTTGAAATTATAGTCACATTATCTGTACTTTAAGCTACCATATTCCACAGGAAATATTTCATCGAATTCTTCATGCCATGAAAGGAAGTTACATTTGGAATCAATGAACTGCTTGATATAGCATTTTCTTGAGAACAAAAACGCTTGTAACTAATCGGTCACTGAATTATTAAAATTTTCTATTGATAAACATGGTAATTTAGATGTTAAAGCATAGTTTCAACGTAGAATCAAATTTTTAGACTTTTGTCAAGGAAGTACTGTGCAGCACCGCGAACACTATCAGGGATAAGGGGCGAATCTCTCTCGTAGGATGAAGCTGGCCAGAGAGCGAGAGAGAGAGGGAGAGCGTGAACTGTGAAATTGATCAAGTTTCTCAGCGGCGATGTTTCAATCCCCGCTGCAAGATCCCCGGCTGACCCAGATCCTCTCCGGGATATCCCGTCATCTCTAGTATCCCTGACGGATATTCGATTAAAGTGAAAGTGTAAATTCGTCGTAAATCCAGAGCACAGAGAGGCTAACGCCGGAACACACGCACCGCAGTCGTCATCATGGTTTCAAAAGTCGTAACCCGGACTTTCGCTAATATTTTCGCGTCGTAAACACTGAACACAAGTCGCGGAATGCCTGTCGTTTCTAAAGAGTTTTATGCGACCGCATCTAACCGGCCGACGCCTATTACTCTTATCACGGTCTGGAAAGCTTGCACCGTTCCTATAACTCGGGGCTTTTCATTACAGACATTACTGCGAGAATGGAACTGTCTAGATGGAAAATAAAATGCGTTCGACTCTGGTTTCTCTTACGATCGTTCAGCGTTCATTCAGGATCATGAAACTTCGAAAATTCCAGCGGTAACGTGTTGTTAACGCTAAACCCATCGCGAGCGGTAAAAGCGATTAAAATGTTGCAGCTTGTAAAAATGACGAGGCTGTATTTATTTCGATTTCGAGCAATTTTTATCGGAATATGTGTTTGGATGAAAACATTTTTCGAATCGATTTCCGTGGGAGTAATTTTATAATTTTCAATAATTGTAAAATGAAAATATAAAACCGGTCGTTTGACCGGTAGATTTAATGTTAAATTGAATAGAATTTTCAAATCGACATCAGTAAAACTAAAAATCTTTTACAAACCCTACTTAATACTGTTCGCAATTCCAAAAAGTACAAATGTTCCCGGAGCTAATTTCGTCTCGCAACAAAACCAGCCGACGGACAGAGAAATCGGTCAACAAATTGCAAAAGTCCAACAAGATAACATTCATTTAATATTAATACGACTTCTTACCAGTTGCTCGCCCGGTAAAACCGACCGATGAAAAAGTTGTGTAACCAATTCTTTTTGCCATAAATTTGTCGACTCGGGTGGAAAGCGTGGGTCGCATAAGATAATTAATTGTTTACTTTACGGGTAGATAGCGATATGTCCTGGCATTGAAAAAACGATCGATAATTGGCCGTGCGCGTCGCGCGTAGCCGGAAAGTCCGGATTAAGTTCGCGCGATTAAAACAGCCCGATAGTTGCACATAGTTACGTTTTAATGTATGCCCAGTTATTTGCATGATTATGGGTGTACCAATTATTAAGCGGTGCGGCGTGGCCGTCGAGCGATCGCCGATAAGTGAAGGGACCCCGCGTGACAATTACGATCCTGATTGATACCGGAACACGTGTAAAAGACTCGCGATGATTAACGGTCGCTTCTTGGAAAAATCGATTTTATTCGTGTTCTTAACTCTTTAGCTATGGCTGTTGTAGACGACAGTACGAAACTTTCGTAATATAAAGCCGTCGTTAATAAGAGATTTGATGAATTATGCCGGGAACGGTGGTTGCTTGTTGATTCGTCGCTTTTATTTATCAGAGGAACCGAAAAGTAATCAAAATATTAGGTTGGGGAAAAAGAAATCCATTATTTTTGCGTGAACTTCAAGACTATTTAACATGTTTCACCAAATATGCACCGTTATGTTCTATAATTTGTTGCCATTTTAAAGGTAGCTTCATAATGCCTCTCTCATAGAAGTCTTGGTCCTTATTGGCGAAAAACTGTAAAATGTACCAAAATTTCTCTTTGTTGACTTCCACTTTTAACACCCTGTAACTCACAACTGAATGGACCAAACAAAAAACAGCAAAAGAATTTTTTTAGTGTGAAATGTCACCTTGACAACGAGCATAATTCTGAAATTGTTTGATCGATACTTTACTAATATCTTTGATGAGCTCATTCGCAGTTAGTTGTTAAAGTAAAAGTGTTAGAAAATGATGCAAATTATTTTTTTGATTAGCATTTCAGATTTCTTTAATAAATAAATGTTTCTCAGCAAAAAAATATTTTGATTACATTTCGGTTCCCCTAATATTTTATCGAGATGGCGTCGATGAAACAAGTGCGTAGAGTGATTATGTTTCGCATTCTTATCTACATAAATCATCACGAGTGCATCAGCATTTCTACAAGTTTTCTTTTTTGTTTCGCGTTTAGACACATTTCCGAATATTATACCAATAGCTAAAGGGTTAAGAATATGCATAGAAACGGATCTGTGCGAATTCGAAAAAGCTGTCACGCGGTCTCCCGATCACGATGACGTTCGCGGTTCGGTACAGCGAACGGTAATTTTTCGACGACCGGATACCGCGTAAATGTCAGTAATCCGACTCTCCCCGCCATGAAATTTTCTCGGATACGAATATTCTACGAGGAAAGAACTCGTTCGCGCGCCGCGAGCGGGTAATGAGCGTGTTGTCAGCTAATTTCCATACCGAATAGAAAGCAAATGAATAAATCAACTCGGCCGTGTCCAGCTACGTTTTCTTGCGTCATCGGACTGGACCGAGACAAGTCTGCGAACTGTTACAGTGTTTTGCTCTTCCCTCGCGGCGAGATGCAAATTGTTCTTCGAGCTTTTGCAGCAAATTCGAGAATAAGCGGAATGTTTTTTGCTCCGGCCGGTTTATGGTTACAAGTTTGCTCGATGGTTGGAGTCGCCGTGCGAAATACGTGCGTCCATTAATAAATCTAATTTTGTTGTTTGTGAACGGACAGTATGCCTGTTCGACTAGCCGAGTGTGTCCGCTATTGATGAAACAGTTACAGGAAAGTTTCTTTGGACGTCGGAATTGTAGTTTTCAAGGTTGTACGGCATTCTTATTGGACGACGCACTTTCGGAAGCTTGTATATGTGCAGTGCAGCTCAATAATAGTTTAATAAATAAACTTTGTACGTCCGTTTATACTTTTTCAGTGCGGTTCGAAAATATATCACTTGGAATTTCCTGTTCTGATTTGTTCGCAATAGAGTGAAATCGAAACGCAATAGAGTGAAAATAAAATTGTTCGAATTAAGAAATAGTCGTCTACTGTCGTTTCGCAATGGAGGAAATCCTTCGCTTAGCAAAAATAAACCGGATAGCGCACCGAATTTTCTAAACTAATCCACTGAAATAGAAATCCTCTGTACTCCAGTTACGACGACGAACATCAAAAGTCAGATCCTCCGTAGTCACTACAAACTTGCAGCAACCGCAGCGGGTGGCGTGCAGGCGGTCTCCCAGTTTAAACGAGCCGTTTCTTAAATCTCCTCAATTGAATCCCGCAGCCGCATTGCACCGAGCAATTAAAAAGTTCTGAACCTGTTGTCGCGAACGGGAACGCCGTTGCTTGAGGCAGGTATTCCAGTGTAACAGGTTCAAAAAATCAATCCTTAGCAAACATAAAAATCTCTCGGAAACATGCTCGCGAAATTTCATAAATTTCATAGAAAATTACAGCTCATTCAAAGCTGTACACATCGGAAGATTTGTAAAGCATTTTTCTATAATTTGTCACGTCGCGTGTTCGATGAATTCCAGCGTATCCAGACTTAATTACTGTTCGCGAATAAAAATTTCGTAATTACCCTTCGAAGAGCAGTAAGCGCACAGGAGAAAGCACAAAGCTCCCGTTAATAACCTGCCCAGAATTTTCAGAGTTTACAAAAAGGGCCGGAAAAAGGCACCTGTTAAACAAGAACCACCCCTAGCGCGACTCGCTGGTAGCTCGGGGTGAAGTTATTATTAAAAGGCTGTCGGATCGACCTTGAGGGACCGGCGATGGCCCAGTTTCCCGTCTGGCTGGTCCGTTTTGCATCGAACGCATCCCCGACGAGAAACCGGGAAGAGAAAGAGGGAGAAAGGAGAGAAGGAAGGAAGGGAAGAAGGAAGAAAGGAAGGACGAAGCGTGGAGAGGGAAAAAAAGCTAAGAAGACCGCGCGTGTTCCGAAGAGGCTCGATTCCACTTTCCCGCCCCATCATCCGCCGTGTCTGTCTCATTAGCACTTCTGACCCTCTGCAGGGTGTGCGAGTCTCGTCGGTGAGAAAGGAAGCAGCCTCGGCTGAATGCAGCCGCAAATGAGAGGCACCGTCGTCGACGACGACGACGACGGCGTTCTGCAACCGGTCCGTATGAAAGATGCAGAACCGCTAAATGAAGAGCCGCGGTCACTGGATGCTGTGGATAGATCGGTGCAACTAGGCCGAGAGACCGGCCGCTTTGATCAGGACCCTGGCATCTTTCATTTTCTTCCGTTCGCCCGTTGCATTCAATTCTTTCAAGCCCGAGCACGAATAGATTAGGCCGCGGTGCACGCGTACTTGAACAACCGTCGACGACGACGACGACCGTCGCGTCGCAGCCGAGTCTCGCTCGAACTTAGGCGACTTCGTGAGAAATGCGGGGCTGCGGGTGCTACGTGACCCAGAAACTCCCTGCGGTTCTCGCAGCTTCGAAATGAACGCGTATTTTACCGTCTCCGGCGCGCGGAGACGGGAATTTTCAGCAGGTTGGAAAATTCTGGGTCCTGAGTGACCCGGTAGGCTGCCGGAATTAACGAAGGTCCTCTGAACTTGTAAAATCCCTACAGGAACGATTTTCCTTGCCCTTTCCGTTCCATTTATTTTTATTGTTTGTGTTCGTCCGATGCCGAGTGTGAAACAGAGCGATTATTATTAATGTCTCGCAGAACCGTACTCAACGGAAAATCTCGCGCAAACACGAAAAATGAATCCTCCAGTCGGCAACAAAACGTGCTCTCGAACACGTTTCAGATTTCCCTAACTCCAACCAGTATCTCGGAAATGGTCCCGATCGAGTAACGGCAACAATTTTCACCGTGATAATAAATTAATGTTCGCGGCCAGGGATTAAGATATCGGCTCGGCCGATACACGGTACTTCGGGCTCGTTATAAATTATGGCAATATCTGCGCCTGGAACGATACCGAGCGAATTTCGCGGCGGTCGAAGATCGAGGGAGGTACGGGCGCTAGAAAGTTCCCGCGATCGTACAACATTGCGCAATGCACGGTTCACGAAATATTAAGAAGTCGCACGGCGGAACTGCAGGCTTTTGTATTATACATATCTCCGTCTGCGAGTCCGCCGTCGGAAGATTTAATAAACGCGAATTTCCACGGGCAACAGTTCCGATCCGCGTCTTCCTCTTCCTTCATGTTTGACTGGCGGGAGATAAGGCCGTGGTGGCGCGGCAGGGGCGAACTACTTCAAACCTCCGAACTTGTAATTGCCTTCAACTCAAACTAACTTTTGAAAATTCCCGGAGACCCCGATATTGGGTGTCGGAGATAACGCCGTCGAGCGTGGCTCGCCGTTGTGATGGATGAGTCCTCGCCGCTGAATTAATTGATGCCGCCCGAAACCCTTCCATCTTGTATCATTCTCGGAGATGACGTTTGACGAACGAACGCTCTGTAAGTGGTTTTCAGTGTTTCCGGAGACCGTGGGTGCTCTTATGGCACCACCAGAGACGCGTATTAGAGGACTGCAGAAATTCCTGTTAGATTTTTAGGGAGTTCAACATCTCGAAGCGAAACTTAATTCTAGGTTGGAAGAAATGTTTGGTTTTCGAGTTAAAGCAGTTCCGAGTACGAAGGGTTGGAGCACCCTCGATCTCGGGGTAACCACCCAGCCAATCGTACCGAAAAGGTCAACGACCCCGCAGTTGCCGAAAACACAGTAGGACTCGACTCACCGGATTTTTGTTGAGCGCCGAGGTGGACGCGGCGGTGGGGTGCTGGTCGTAATCCAGATAGTCGTTCCGATGGTGTCTGCCGGAGCCGCGTCTGTGCCCGTCGTCCCTGACATCCCTGACGTCCCGTACGTCCCGTACGTCCCTGACGTCCCTGACGTCCCTGACGTCCCGAACGTCCCGAACGTCCCGAACGTCCCGGTGGTCGCGCGGGTCCCGGAGGTCGCGGAGGTCGTGCTGGCTCAGGTGGTCCCATTCGGTGTGAAGCTGCCTGGACATCGCCGTCGGCTCCTCCTCCTCCGAGTCGAGCAGCAGCTGCTCGACCCCGCCGCCGCTTCCTCCACCACCGCCTCCGCCACCTCCAGCACCGACTCCGCGTCGGCCGGGATATCGCCGGATGTCACACCATCGTGCCTCCTCCTCCGCCCCTCCGGCGGCCTCGTCGAGAGGCAACCGAGCCGTGGCTGGGGCCCTCACGACCGATCTGCCACGAACCTCCTGCCCCCGCGGCCCCCCGGGGGGGCTCCACCACATCACACCTGAACGCTACGCTTCGCGGACCCCTCACGACCCGCCCCTCTTCCCCGCGCGCGTAATCCTGCGATCTACCGCGCACCACGCGCCACCCCGCGCAACCCCCGACCTCGGATCTACCGTGATCCTAGCGAGGCGCTTTTTTCGCGAGAGCGAGGAACACGGGGATCGACGACGCCGAAGCCGACGGGGAACCGAAGGTGGATGCAGACACGCCGGCGACCGGGAACTGGGCCTGAAACAGAGGGCGCAGGGTTAGATAGATCGTGATCTTCGGGGAGAGATATCCGTTGGCTTTTTCAATCGTGGGTGAGAGGGATATCTATTCTCTGTTCATCGGAAAAGTAACCTCTGGAGGTGTAATTCCACCATATTTGAATACTACGTATGCAGCATTACGTACCGATTCGCATGTATTTAGACGCTCCAATTTACGTAATGCTCATATAACAAAACCCTTGTCAGATATTACGAACCTGTCTCGAGCGGAGTACCTCGCGCGAATTAAACATAATCACCGACGACAAGTTTCTACCAGTAAATTACACAATATCGAATTAAATATTTTCGCCTTAATCGATGTACACTTCTCTCAGTAATAAAAATACAACTCACTGTTTTAACGCTCGTATTGAAACTTTTTACATCTAGAGAAATAATTCCGTTTTCCATACATCTGGAACATGCAGCACTCAAAGTTTTAAACTTATCCTTTTGTTTTTGAGATCGACGTTGATTTTCTTATTGGACCTGATAGAAGCAGCTAACGATATGCATTGTGCGTGAGAGTGAAAATTGACCCCGCAATTCGGTGTTCAAGCGAAAATCTGCCGAACTGCAACGCGATCGTACAGAAACAAAAAAGTTTTGTGTCTGAAACGCGAAACAAGTGAATTTTCACTGGAGTCGCGCGGGGATCATGTCGCAGAAATACGTTTGGACAACGTTTGAAGGATCGCATGATTGTCGAACGTGCACAGACGACAGCGCAGTTTAAATTCGATATGGGTAAACAATCGGGTGCACCTTGTCGACGGATAACACCGTGGATGTGTGTTGTTACTCACACACGCGGGAACGGACGGTGTGCGATGAATGCGAGCGGTGCAGCGCTGGGACGAGAACTATAGCTCCCGCACAGACTTTGGTGCACGATAGAACACTGCCGCAGCCACGTAAGATGTAAATTCAATTTCTGCACCGTTACCAGACGCCCGGCCGGATAATTCAATTTAATTTTAGTGAGCCAAGCAATTTCGACACGAGCGGCACGTGCTCCCGTATTGTCGCAGCCAGTGCTCTAGTCGTCTAGCTGTTTCCTTAGCGTCCTTTCATGTTTACATTCCTTTCGTTTCGAGTCGGTAAACTATGTTTGCGTGCCGCGCTGGCACACGGAATTATTCAAACAGCCTCGTCCAATTAGCGAAAAATGTCTCGACAAAGGGATTCCTAATTCTACCCTAAATAATAGACTGATTTCTTCTGTTAGGCACATCTACTTGCGCGTCTCATCGTGACGAAATTTTTCAGTTATAAACGACGAAAATTTTATCAGCATCGTTAAGACACGAAGTGATTCAGACTGCTTCCAATTACTGGAAAATTTCTAACCGAAGTAAAATGTTCAGGGTAAGGAGTTGCATGAACGGAGATTGCTCTAAAATTGCGTAACCGTTTCGGCCGGGAATTTCGCGACTCCTATGCAATATTTATAACCGGTCGATCGACAGGCTCGGTAATAGCACCCACCACTCAGGGTCTATCTTTAGCGTCAGTTAATAATAACAAATAAACGGGAGATTGTTACTTCATGGCCGCTTATAAACCCGGTCCATCGAGAATAAACAATTCTTGCGCGTACAACGTGAAAGTCAACGTCTTCCGCAAACAATACCACCCTCGTGCAGGCTGGAAAACCCAGGGAGAATGGATTTCGAATTTTCTGCACCGAAAGTATCATCCAGCGGTGATGGGAAGGTCCAGCCCGAGCGGGCGGATCGATGGTCATTAATTAACGCTACCGCCGGAAGACGTCGTCCGCTGATAGTGACATACGCGAGCGTCTCTCTGTCAAGGTCAGAGCCGACCGTTCGAAAGTTATGGCAGCTCTGCACCGTTACCTTGAGCAGCCTCTGCACGGAAAGCGAGACCGGACAGCCGGACTATCGCTCGGACACTACGTACAAGGGATCGGGGAAACTGTGCGAGTCCGGATCGGCGAAAAGATAAACCGTTGCGTAGAATTCCTGCCCGCGGTTCCGATCTCTGTCAAGAGTGGTGAGGGTGGCAACGAAGCTCGCCCAAGGTGGGGTGAGTTGAGGTTAGGTCACGCCGCAGACCGCGAATGTAGGGTTGTGGGTCGCGCCCGGCCGAGCTCAGCTGCGCTGCGACCTAAAGGGGTTGCGGCTGGTCTGTAGTCAGACACTGTCGAGACAGGCGTTAAGAGCATCTCTTCGAAAATGAATGAAACGAATCGACCGATGGGAACGACCGATCTTCCCCGCAGATCACACGGTCCACCAAGTGTGCTCTAATAGAAAGCGGCCGCTACAGTAGAATGCGCCGCTCATGGTCAGACCCAGCCGGGGGAGGCAGAGCGACTCCGGGGTATCGTAAGGTTAGCGTCCCGCTATTTCTAGAGATATTTCGATTCTGTAAACTGGAACTCATAGAGGAAGGTTCTATCCGTCCTGCAAATCAGTCCTGGCCACCGTGAGACGTTCCGCTACCAAGGTATTCTAGCTCGAACGCGAAGGAACCCAGGACCCAACCATTTCTTTCTTTTTTCGGGAAACTTACTCGAATTTCCGTGTTCGCGGCCTGGTGTCCTCGTACCACGACCTTTCCAGGTTACAGACGAACACAGCACACGGTTCACTTTTTCGCGCACGGCTCGCGATACCGCAGGGATACCGAGCCGAGGAACCCAGCCCGAGTGACGGTTTGCTCGCGACGGATACTCGTTTCCGCGTGGACGATCCGCGGCTAGAAAGTGTCGACGACGTCGAAACGACGGTGACGGTTGGGCCGTGCTCGCGTCGACGGCTGCTGCTACCGCGACTCGCGATACCTCGGTCGGTCTCGGCCGGCCTCGTCCCCTATCGGTTCCCCTCGGCTCTTGTATCGTGACGTCGCGCGGGGACGCGAAAACCCCGGCGGTGTTTGGTATCGATCGCATGCGCCAGCGCACCCGAGCGACGCTCCGCAGCGTCAACACGCGCCCGCGAGCCACTGCCGTCAGGGTTGCTCGACACGTGGCTGCGTTTCCGTCTAACGATTGTTTTTCTCTGAATCGACGCGATCGACTCGATGCCTGGACCCGACCCATTGATCCTGCATCCCGGTGCAACTGTCCTCGGGACGTCCTGACGCGCCCCGAGATGACCTTGCGTCAGTAATCTGGCTGGTTCGCGATCATCTCTCGTCTGCCGCTGGACATCCGTAAATTTGCGATTTTATTTCGCCGGTGATGTACGAAATGTTTCATCGACAGACGTCTTCGTCGAGGTTTTCAGTGATCTTTCAATTCTGCGTGTAGAAAATGTTGTTCGAGGCGAAAGCTAAAAGCCGGGATAACGTCTGTACGTGAGAAATCGCGTTATCGATTATCGACCAGCGAGCACCCGTTCCCGTTCCGAAACCGGGATCCTTGGGTCGCAATGTTGATCCCGAGTGCCAGGGGATGTCCTTGCGGTAGTTTTATCAGTTGCGACAGCAGCTCGCGCCGGTCCGGGCTCGAGCTTTCGCGAGCCGACTTGTGGGAGCGCACTCGGAGAAGCTCGAGGGTGGCTTTCAGGGTATTAAATTCTACGAGTCGGAGCGTCGTATTCCGAACGTTCGTTCATAAATTCCCTGCCCGGCTAACATAATTTCCAGACTGGACGACGGCGATGTCAAAAAAGAAAGAAAAAACAATCGCAATAAATTAGGTACATTACAAGCAAACATCGATTTGTTTATCAGCCGAGTACGCTGGTTATCGCGGCATTCATTACACATTAGTTTCGAGACGCGGCGATATGCGTGCGTCGTTAAGCTGTTTACCGCGAAGTAGTCATTAAGACCGGAGCTTTTCATTTAATTACGCGATATCAGCTCACGCTGAATACCACAGTCTGAGCTGGCTGGTCTAATTACCCGACGGCAATGCAATTAGGTAAACGAACCATGGACTCTGTGCGGCTCGTAAATAATACAACCCCGGACTCGAAATCTCCACGATCATTCGAAACCACCCTGGACAGTCTAGACTGTGCGCGCGGAAAGAGGGGGTTCGCGCAGAGAGAC
This sequence comes from Lasioglossum leucozonium, assembly GCA_028454225.1. Taxonomy (NCBI): domain Eukaryota; kingdom Metazoa; phylum Arthropoda; class Insecta; order Hymenoptera; family Halictidae; genus Lasioglossum; species Lasioglossum leucozonium. The sequence continues at coordinate 8,330,759 of CM052222.1, forward strand.
TGACATCTGACGGAGGGTGAAAGAAGTGGCGCGAAAGAAGAGCGAAAAGCCAGGAACCAGCAGTTTTCTAGCGGAGCTAGCCACCCTCCGCGCCTCTTGGCCACCCCCGGAGCTTTCCTTACCGACCTGCAGTGATAACGTCAGAATCGCCACCCAGGATAAAGACGAGCCGGTCTCGCATTCCGCCAATCGAACGGTATTGATCGCGGAACAAGTAGCAAAAACGCTAAGAGCGCGCGTAGTGCGGTGCTGCAAGCTGGCGGCTAGAACACGGACCTCGCAAACCCCCGACGACTGAAACAAAAAGACACACAGACACATTTCGGACAATAGACAATGTCCAACCGAAAATTCCTTTTTCCGAAAAATTATTAAAAATCGTTGACGATCAGAGGACCGGCACACCGACTTTGCAAACTCGACGACTAAAACAGAAAAGAAAACGCACATAATGGGATCGATGGACGATCTCCTAGCAAAAATTTTAAGAATTGTCGATGATCGAGGAAAAGGCTACCCAACTTTTTGAAGGAGAAGATCATCCCCATTCTCCAGAGATGTTCCCGAAGGCACCTGCCATCGATCACGCCGGTCCTGAATCCTGGTCCGTCGCATAACTTCCTGTGTCAGGCGGGCTGGTAGCATGATCGGGACGCGTGTACCGAGCGAGACGTGCATGGTCTGCGTTCGTGTCGCGACGACGAGGAAGAGGAGCGTACGAGTGAGAGCGCATCGGCATCGGCTCGGCTCGACTCGGCGCGGCGCGACGCGGCGCGGCACGGCACGTCCATCATCCCCGCAGCTACGCCGTAAGGTGGCAACGTTGCTCTCGCGAGAGTGGGTTTCGAGTTAGCGCAAGGGGCAATGCTACCGCTCGCGCGAACAGCGCTCCGTAGAGAGGGGCGTGGGGGGTAGGGTATCGGAGCGCTCTAGTAGCGAGGCACATCGAGTGGTGGGGGCGAGCCGCTAGCGCGAGACGGAGCGGTGATCGCGGCGCGGTGGGGGAACGCGTGAATGGTGGGAGAAGAGAGGCGTTGGTGGGAGGGAGACCGGGCTAGGATAGAGTAGGAGAGCGGTAGAAGGTGGAGAGGGAGCGAGAGGCCGCCGAAAGCGCATAGCGGCCCATAATTCGGTGCGCCGCCCCGCAATCAGGTTCGTGCTCGATGTTTCTAACCGCCTCGCTCGTCGCAGCCGGGAGAGAGAGACGGTAGTGCACGTTTTTACGTTTGCCCGTCAGGCTCTCCGTTGACCGGGTGCACCGTCGTACGGTTTACTTGCTGCGACCTCCTTTGTCATCTATCTCGATCTCCTCGCTGCTTCGCGCGTCGCGTCGTCGCGTCAACATCGTCGTTGTCGTCGTTGTCGTCGTTATCGTCATCGTCGTGACGGTTTCGTTGTTTATCTACGGGGCCAGCTGGCTGACAAGCACACCGTATACCGGAAGCTCGATCGGTGGTGGCTGATCCAGGACACACGAGTGTGAGGGAGCAGCAAAAGCTCGACGCGAGAAGGGTGAACGCGCGGTAACTCTGCCTCGTCCGCTCCGATCCGCGCGCGTCTCTGTCCGCCAGCCAACCATTCAGTCGGTCGGTCGATCATTCAGAGTCAGTGCCGGTTCGCTACGCAACAGCCACGGACGTTCCTCTGTTTACTCGCTGCCAGTTCTCGCCTCCGAGAAATCCCGTGTTACAACCGGATGACACGGTCGTCGCCGCTCCGTAAGTGAGGAGAGACGTCGTCGTCGTTGACGTCGACGTCGTACGCTACCTTTTTCGCTTGGTGATACTGCCGCGAATTCTTGTGATCGCCTGGCCCCGGAGAGAGGGAGCATTGGTTCAACCCCCTGGTGTTGCAGCAGCCGGCAGAATTGTGCCCCGGACACGGGCCAGTGATTTGAAAAATTCGTGAATCTTGCGTTGAATTGGTCGTTGCTAGTATTGTCGCTAGATCGTTTTATATTTGTCCACGACGCTCTGATTTGGTGATTGTGTGCACAAGCCTCGACGATCGTCGACCACGTCGCTGCGTCGCCTCCTTCTGGTCTCTACACGTCTGTCACGTAAATATACACACGAAACTTACGCACATACACACGAACAACACGCGCGATTCGTTTCGCGTGCACGCACACGCAAACTGCATGCCACCAAAAATCCAAAGCGAATCTGCCGCTCCTCGCTGTCGCACGTGCACGCACGTGTACCACCGGGAGAGCGCGTAACCGCGCCGTTACACGGCTCTGATTATTAACGAGTTACTACCGCGATACTAATTAAGTTTAATCGCAAGGCCGCCGTTCGTTAAAGTTAATTGCACGATCGACCGCGGCCCACGTAGTTAACTACGCCGTCGAGCACGCTCACGGCTCTCTGCGTTAACTTTTATAGAAATTACGCGCCGCGCCGCCTCGCGATCCAATGCTGGTCGACGATCGTCGTCGTCGTTGTCTCGTACCACGTATACTTTCGCCAAAAATCACCGCTCGTAAACGTAACGATCGCGCGATTTACGCACCGAAATATTTTCTTTTTCTTTATTATCGTTTCATGCCGCAATCCACGAAATCTGGCGCGTTGGTTTCGATTTCTCGCTACAGTTTCGCATAATTACAAAGTAGTTACATGTACAAGGTAATCACTGAAATTTAAAAATAACACAACAATGTATCCTCCTTCTTCGAGCTGTTTAACTACCTTGTGTCGCACTTGTTCACTTTTCGCATTATAGAAAACGGTAAAACTGTGAATTTGTCAGAAGATTCTGTGATTCTATCGACAATCTTATTGCTATTCGTCTGTCGGTGCGTAATGAATAACAAAGATCATACATAATCATTCTGCATCACGGTTTGGCTGATTTACGATTCTCGCTAGCCCAGGCAGAAAACACTCCGTTGACTAAGCAATTTGTCATAATCATCATTCTGTTCGGCCGACGTGGAAAATATTTTCAATAACGACAAATATGTGTGTCGCGCAAAAAGCTATCTATTCGTCTCGTTACGGCTCAAAGAATAAGAGACGTGAGTACCAATTCACAGAAACGTTCGATCATTGCCACACGTTGACTTTTATAGCGTTGAAAACCGGCCCCGGTGATACCGCGCGCAACTTTTTTGCAATTTTCATACACCGATTAATTTCTTGCACGATCTACTTCACGGGTTAATTGATTAAAACTTCTTTGTCGCTCCTAGAAAAAAAGATGAAAATCGTACGCTCGTATTCCTCTTAATGGCCGAGCATTGACAACAAAGGAATAGAATTTTATTACAATTTAAATCTCCTATGACGCGGTCCAGTTTGACCCCATTTGTTTATTATTTCTCGAACGTGTTCTTCAATGATCGAATAATTACTGTAACAACTGCATCTCGACCGAACGCGCAAGCGGAGGGGTGTCACGCACCTATAACCGATCCCGGCAGTCGCGATCTGATCCGAATCATGTTTCTCGTGGTTTACGATGGCCTTAGATTTCTTTCTCGCCGACCCGTTGCTTCACGGACGCGTTCCATTGTATCAACCCGCAGCTAGATCCAAGAATACTCGTCTTTTGACTCGCCTGAACGATCCCATTTGCAATACGCTTTTTGTCGTACTCCGAAAACGAAAAACCAAACGTGCTTCTTCCCAGGCTCTCTCTCTATTTCTCTCTCGCTCGGGATTATCGTCGATTCCTTCCCACTTAGCTCACCGTGATCAGATGTCTGCCGGATGCTATTTACCAGTGGCATTCCTATTAATCGATGTCCGCTGATTAATCGAGCCACCGCCCAAAAAAAAAGATGCACGGTAATTGAGACAGAGACTCGTTGCGCGTACGTATCTCTTACTCGCATGCAGAAGTTAATTTCTTCTGACACGAAGCTGCTGCTCGATCTCATGGTCACGATTCATTAATTTACCAGGCAATTCATGTTCGCTTCTATGAAAACATTGCTTTACCGGGAATTCTTGAAATGGCTCGAAAATGTCCTCCATCAATCTACCCGGCGAAGACTCGCTCGATGAAATCTCGTTTTCGATGATCACCGTTCGTTTCGGTACGTGTCGGGACTCCGGTTGTGCGGATAACGTTTCGCGCAATTAACTTCCCGCGATGCATAGTTTTACAACACTGCAATAATTTCTCGCAAGTATGTATTTCCTCTGAACGACTATACTGACAGCCGAAAACATTTTTGTTTCTAATCTTTTCCGAAATCATCCCCGCGTGCATGGCTCTCGGAAGCATCTCCGATCACTTTCGATTAATTAATTCGAAAGAGAGTCAGTGACGCGTGCTAGGACTCGGGACACGGGCCGTTTAATCACGAAAAACTGGCCGCACGGTTCGCTTCGCCGCCGAATACGATCTCCCTTCGATCTTATGCTAATGCCGGGCCGACTGTATGCACATGTCACTCCGAATCGTAGACGGAATTTGTTAAAGTTCGTCGGCCGTTGCGACACGCATGCACGGACGCACGCACGCACGCACAGGGACGTATCCACATTGCGTGCGACGCGTGTGATCAATAAATCGGGCTGTGCAGCACGCACACGAGAGTCCACCGGTGTGTACGTGCACACACGTGGAGGCCACGCACACAGATGGTCGCAAAAAGCCCGAGCCCAAAACGCGGACCGTGTTCCTTCTTTCCTGACTCTCTCTCACTCTGCAACAATGTATTATAGAACCGAGCACACTGGGACCCGCAGGTCAGAAATGTTTCACGGTGCATAAAATTTCTCTGGCCAGCCTCGAGTTCACCTAACGCCTCGATTATACAGTGTCGCGCAATCAGCAACACCGAGGAAAATATACCTAATTCTGTTTTTACACGATAGATACGTTCCCGAAGAATACGTGTAAAAAAATATATTGCATCTATGGAAAAATAGAAGATTGATTCCAGTCTTAAGATATCAGCAAAAATAATGCAATAAACCATGAGTTCTCATTGTTAGGATGTTAAACATTTTATCTCATAAAGATTGCTCATTTATCATACAAAGTAAATTATCATTTGAAAAGGAACAAAACATGTCACTAATTCGTGAACACAAAAATTAGGCAAAACTTCCGGCCGCCTTACAACGCCTCTGAGACGATATTGCAGGGTCAATAAAACAATGGTTTTAAAACTACAACTGACTATTTATTGACTTTTACGCAAAATTAATTCCTCGTCTCCAATATCGCAGTTATAAAAATAAAAGTAAAGCAAAATTTTCTAAGGATTTAGGTCGATCGTGTTAAATAAGTCGTGTGAAAAGAGAATTCAATTTTTTTTCTAATTCGTGTTAAATCAGAATCGTGTAAAAACAGAATTGGATGTACACTAGGATTTCTTCTCTGGAACCAACTTCTGTTGAACCGAGATGCAGTCGATTCTGTGCAACGGTCGACAAGCTTCAAAAGATCCCCGCCACCGGGTTCTATGCCGCTTTCAAAAGTATTATTGACGTTAGAAATTCGACGTTAGATCTTAGAAGCCTGTCAGGCACAATTGGAAAATTGAAATGCTTGCGGATTAATCTGTGAAGTATTCTCTTGACTGTTGTAATTATAGACTCATCAAGGATGAGGTAAGCGGAATTTCGGAGCGTTCTAATCGAAAATTTCTCGTATCTAATCTACACGAAATCTACATTAAAAACACTCAATGACACCTGCAAATAAGCGTTAGAATTGTCTATTCTGTTCTCGGGCTGTTCCAAAATTGTCCTCCGTGAATGTAGTTCGCTTTTTCCCTATCGTTGTGCGGGCTTTCCGTTCTGTTTTTGATAAACCCGATACGAAACTTCCTGGACGGGAGAGAGAGAGAGCATGATGTCGGACACGTAACAAATGTACGCACGTGCATTATCTCGCGCAGTAATTCATACTAGGAAATCGTATGTGTCGCGAATCGCTGCCAAAATCGTGTAGCATGTTTAAAAAAAGAACATATTTTTTTATTTGCTCCGTTTATGGGATACACGGTTTTCCCGTGGAGTTAGGACCGTGTGCTAAAAGTTTATTTCTAAAATACTGTGACGCGGGAGCCATGAATTGTAAACAACTGCATACGCTATTGTCAAATAAATGTAGCGACCATTCACACTGGTTTTTAAACATCTATATTTATGAAACAATTTTATATAGTACTAATTCGTAGATAATTATTGACACGGTATACAGAACACTAAATTTTTATTCGGATAAACTCGCGTTAAATTCTTTTAATAAATTCACCGGTCCAAATCGTATTTATTCACGTTTGTTCATTTCTTTTGAAAATACCAAGAAAAAAATATATTTCACATTAACTGAATTTTACAGTGTTCTTTTCTCGCCTTTAAATTGTTTTCGCCCGAGACGTAAATTTATACGTGGTGTACGATTTTGTGGCTCGCCGTGTTCGCGGCGGTGCGCGCAGACAATGGTGGTTCAGGTACGAAAAATGAAAAGGAGCAAAACGCGCATCGACAGAAGATAAACCAGTTTTATAAATCCGCCATGTTCTCGAAATCCGGACGATTCGGTAGGATGATTAACGCGAGTTCCCCGGCTAGAAACGAAAATCCCTCTTTCCACATGGCGGCCTATGGTTATTTGATCGATACGAGCCCCCCGTCTCCACGCTTTTCACCGTGAGCGACCCTTTTATTAATGACTGACTCACACGCATCTCGATAAGCTGATAGTCACGAGCACGAGCTATACAGAACGGTCGCATGGCCGCGTTTACGCACGCACACGGCCCTCGTATCTTTCCAGCCGATTTATTAGATCACTGTGAAACTTCTGTCGGCTCCGACTAACGAACCGTAACAATTGCCGCAGACATTTTTCCAAAAATGTTTTTCGAAAAATAAAATAAAATAGAAACGAACCATCGCCATTTGTGTGTCGATCCATCAAATTTCGAGCTCGAATTCAATTTTCGTAACGGAAATGAATCATCGAATAATTGTACATTTAATCTTCTTTCTACATACTCTTATCTGCGCCCAGTAATCCCTCGATTACGTTTATTGTTTTTCGATACTACCTCGCTCATGCTATTCCGCTGACGTTTTATCTTCGAAATGATATGCCGTTCACAATTGTACCTCGTCATTCGGAGTTTATCGGCTATCTACGTGCTGTTAGCATCTCCGATTACCGTCTGGAAATGTGTTCTGTTTTGTATTGCGCCTGCTTCTAAACACAATATACTGAATTCATTTATTCAGAATTCAGATCAAAAAGTAGATTCATTCAGACCTTGCGCGATTTTTCCAATCACTTCGCGTTTAGTCTCTAAAAGCAGTAAAACCTCGTTTATCGCACGGAATCCTCGTTAGTAAGCGCGCTAGCGATTCCGACCACGAGTTCCAGGACTTCTAACAACTCGTGGTGGGGTTCGCGGCGGCTACATAATATCCCGAGTAGCGCTTAGGGAGTGGGAAAACAGAACGCGCGATTGGCTACCGCTTTTGTTCGAGAACCCCGATTTTTGCACGCGCGTTCGGCCCCGTTCCGTGCAACGAGCGAGGCACTCCTGTAATAGTAAAATACAGTATACGCACGAAAAGACGTCACCTCGGTGCAACTCGCGCGCAAAGAAACGCTTCAAGAAAGATTTCGGCTAATTATAGCAATCGTGTGACGTTCGTTGATTCGCACCACGCGATCCATCGGATTCGGCGTATCAACAAAAAACAGCCCGAGTCCGTTGTTTTCAAATGCGCCGTTATCGCGTGGCCGGTTATCGATCTTCTAATTCTCGAGGCTCGTAATCCTATTGTTATCGAGTCGTGCTCGAACAAAGAGTCACGCGCCGCGCTCGGACTGGAATGACGCGGTATGCGAATTTACACCGCGAATCATAATTGGAAATCTCGAAGAAATCGCCGTTGTCCCTTCGATAATGCGTAAACACCGTTAATCCGGCTAATCTTGAAAAATTTTTTTTATCGTTCCCACGATCGCTCTGCGATAACGATCATCGTTGCCTTTCGTTTATTACGAACGTTACGTATAGTATAATAAAGTAATACGCGCGATTCTTTCAACCTTCTCATATTAAATTAATTGGCTTTTTATTCCCGTATTGTCCGGTATTATGTACTACATTTTTATAACCGGAGCCATGCGAACAATTGCTAGAATATTTGTTGTAGTACAGCTGCGTTGCAACGTGTATGCACGAAATTTTTACAAAAGGTCATACCACATAGAGAAATTAAATGCATTTCAAAAAGATTTTACGTTAGAGAGAAGCAACGGTTTTCAAGTCGGAACTGTGCGCAACCTTGTGTGAACAACGGTACCTTCATTTTTACAATTTCCGGTTGCAGTATATGTATATATTTTTCTACTGCGTTTGAAGATAATCGTAGCCTTTACAAGCCGTGAGCAAATAAGCCTCGCTCAATGTTTATCCAAGCTTAAAAGCGGGAGTCGTAAATGTTTTTCTAAATTGTGGGGGTGAGATTTATCCTTGTATTCGTGCTGTTAACAGATACATTCGTACGCGAGAAAGTAAGCTTAACATTATTTTGTCGCAAATTTTTCTCGTGGATTATTGGTTTTCATTTTTCTCCGGTAACCACGACAAAAATAACTAAACAGCAACCACCCTGGTTTAGCAAATTTTTTGTAAATGTTTTTCTAAATTGTGGGGGTGAGAGCTTATCGTATTCTTGCTGTGAACAGATGCATTCGTACGCGAGAAAGTATAACATTATTTTTTATTCGATACGACGGAAACTCGATGTATAAAAATAACTGAAAGCCGGTCGCAAAATTTTCCTCGTACATCATTGGTTTTCATTTTTCTCCGGTAACCACGACAAAAATAACTGAACAAATTTTTGTCGTAGATCAGTGATAGTGTTTTCCTCCGATATCCCCGCCAAAAATAACTAAACTTGCAACCACCCTGGTTTAGCAAATTTTTTGTAAATGTTTTTCTAAATTGTGGGGGTGAGAGCTTATCCTATTCTTGCTGTGAACAGATGGATTCGTACCCGAGAAAGTATAACATTATTTTTTATTCGATACGACGGAAACTCGATGTATAAAAATAACTGAAAGCCGGTCGGAAAATTTTCCTCGTACATCATTGGTTTTCATTTTTCTCCGGTAACCATGACAAAAATAACTGAACAAATTTTTGTCGTAGATCAGTGATCGTGTTTTCCTCCGATGCCCCCGCCAAAAATAACTAAACTTGCAACCGTGTATAAATAAACTTTTGTCGTAGATCAGTGCATTTATTTTCGCCTCTGCGTCCAATCTACATTCCCCCGCTGTTCTTTCATTATTGCCGTTTTATTTTCGCACGAACGACAGTTGACAGACAACGTGTGCACACCTTCGCGCGTCCGATAGCAGCTCGCTCGTCAAGATAAAGAAAACAGCGTGGCTCGACTCGCGAGAGGGGGGACGGTTCGCGTAGCAAAAACAGTGCAAATTAACCGAATTATGGAAGCGTCACGTTCGCTAATGATTTATGCGCGACAATGTGCCAGTAATTGGCGGCGGGTGCACGCGGAGCTGAGCGGAGCCGAGCCGAGCCGAGCCGAGCCGAGCGGGAGCGTCGCGCTGCCCAGGGCCTGTCCGCCGATTAATTAATGAATTGACGGGCACGAGATTGCGGCCGCGAAATGATGTACATACATTCGTCACCGGGAGACGGTCAATTGTCGGGTTGTACGCGGGCTTCGTCGGGCTGTCGATCCGTGGGAATCGTTGCAGGGTGCATCGTCGATCCCCGTACACTACGAAACGCATAAATCTCGCGTCGGTGCGCGTCCGACCGATGCGCAAGAACACTCAAAAATTACGAACCCGAGGGAACAAAAGAGAAACCTGGTGTCGAGGATTAGCAAATACGGAACGTAATCTTCCGATGGATCGAATGATAGCAATAAACAGATAATTACTAGAAAATGGGAAACAATGATCGAATACCGGTTATAAAGTTTTCTAATTTATTACTGTGACCGGCATCTTTTATATCGTTTTACTGTCGGAAAATCGACAATAAAATCGACCCGACCCGCCCGCCCAGTAAAATGGTTTTTCGTAGATCTAGCAATTGTTTCAGAGAGGTAAACCGCAATGAGATTACCGAGATTAGGGGCTCTCCGAATTGTAGACACGTACCTGCGACTAGAAAATGTGTGCTGGGTACCGGGGGCCGGGTCTCCAGCGTATTTCCTCGTACCTGGGGCCCGACAGGACCCTACGGGGAACCGAGCAGCTGGCCCGATAATTGCGCCGGCGATATTATTAATGGTCCCAAGATTTGCTTCGGCCCGGACCCAGGTAGAGAACGCCAGTGCGCCAACGGTACTGTACTCGCAATCTCTCAGCTTAGGTGAAAAAGTACCGGGATGCAACCGGCCGTACAATGATACAATTGAAAGGACGGCTTTGGACTTCCTGCTCTTTGCGATCTTGCGCTCTTCAGCATCGGGAGGAAAAGACTCCTTCATAGACAAAGCTGTTTTCCAAACGTTTCTCGAGAATTTTTTTCATTTCGGTTCAACCAAATGTAATCGCTGTTGCTTAACCTCTTAGCTGCGGAATTTAGTTTCTAAAATCCTATTACAAATTTTACGAAAAACGAGGAAGCATTACATTTTTATTTGATAAAAAATTAACAATTAACTGGTAAAAGATTCGTGCTGGGCGTTTATTGAGGTCAAAATTTTCTGCATCGATTGCAAGAAGTCGAATGAGAGCGTCCTGTTGTAATTTAACTAAAAAAAATGAAGATTTCGTCCCGGTCTGTGGAGCAAACGCACTCTTTCCAAGGATTCACAAAGGACTCGTCCTTCGACGCTTCCTCGGTGCATTCTATTTATTCGGTTCCGGAGAAGATCGACGCCGGACTCGTGCGAATTTTTAGGATCCGGGGATTTCGACGGGAAAAGGAAGACGAATTTCGGTGCGGTTTCCAAGAAGGGTCTCGGGGCTCGGCTAGAGGGTGTTTATTTTCGGGCAGGAACGGAATGCTCGGGGAGCTGCACACTTTCATTACGGTTCCCTTTCTGTCTCTCCTTCTCTCTCTCTATCATCCGGTGGAAATGCTGACGTTCCTTCTCCGTCTTCTTCTTCTCCCCCGGGCCGTTGGTAACTCGAGAGTAGGTACGCGTATACAGTGTGGTCCGCCTAAATTCCTCCGTTCGCGATCGTAGAAAAAATATTGTCGATGCAATTCATCCCCAACAAAATTCATCGTTCAGTCTTGAAGTCGAGGAAAATTCGAATTCACGTTCGAAAATCAAGCTGCTAGAGCTACAATATAAAAATATCCAAATCTATAAAAAATATAAAAAAAGAGTGGGGAATTAAAATCAAGCAATGACGAATATTCTATAATAAATGTTACGAAAAACGACGAATTTTCATTGTTGAAAAGATTGGAAACAAACATACCGCCAAATAATATTCTTATTACATTTTATTGAAATTTCGAGTTTTCATCGTCAATGATAATTTTCTATTTTACACGACGAGTATACACGTCAACCGCACCGCAATAGAGATTTGGTCCGACGTGTGTACACGTCAAACGCGCTTAACTGGTTAATTTATATTATTTATTATATTATATTATTATAAAAATAATATTTTCGTACTGGTACTCGTTATTCGAACTGCATATAAAGTTTGCGTTATCGCGATTCAGGGAAACATTCGGCTGGCTTCTTTTGGATATCACCACCCAGTATAGCGGCTCGTCTTTGCTCTGAAGTCTGGATATACATTTTCTCGTTTGCCAGTGGCCTGCGTTCCATCCGGACCATTCGAAACGCGTACTCGAACGGTCGGTCGGTCGGTCGGTCGGTGAAAAAGGTCTAGTGGTAATACGAGCCACGTTATGGGATTTTCCCTCGCGGAACACGTGCGTCCGCAAACTGCACTCGCTGTGGCACACCCACCACGTGAAAATCCGTTTTCACTACTCTCTGGTTCTCGGTAAAAACTTTCACCGACGACGCGACACGTGAAACCCGACAGAAACGCAACTGTGGAACCTTCGAAGGATTTGTCCTCGTCCTCGTTCGCTCGTAACGTCTGCCTAACCCCTTGCACTGCAATTTATTCGTTGGTCGTAATGCACAGGCTTAATTTTTCTTTGTTTTATGGAGCTGTGTCGATGACGCGGGACCTTCGTAAATAGCAGTTGTATTGCGTATGCTAAATCATCGCAGTACCACTTTCCCCAGCGATCATTTTCCGTTGCTCCGAATAGCCGTCATCGATCGACCGATCCTCGATCGAACAGCGGACCGTAATGGAGACGTCGGGGAATGTCATCGTCGTGTAGCGGTATATGTAATAGCCTCGCGGTAGTCGGTTGTAAGTGGATGATGGAAGAGGAAGTATCCTTCGGGAGCAGCGCTATAGCGAGGCGAGAAGGGGGCTTAAACTGCCACACCTCGAATTCGCGGCATTCCTGCTACGTATCCAATCTCGGCTCGTCTTGATCTAACAGACTATCGAGCGGACTATCTCGTTTTGCATGGTGTATCGATATGGCGGGAACGCGGCCCCGGCATTTCCTGCTCACGCGTTAATATCGCGACGCGTTATCCACAGCGCCCCGGTCGTTATGGCAGCCGCAAAACGTTCCGATTTATCGTGCCCGCGAGTGGTAACGTATCCTCGAATCTCTGTTCCCTATCCAGCTGGATAGCACATATCCACCGCAAATGTAACGACCTGTTGTGCGGAACGTCCGACAAAAGCGTCGGCGGCGTCGCGTTGGCCTAAACGCCGCCATGCCTGGCCACGATCACGCTCTCGCGTTAAATGTTTTTCCGACGCGACGCCGAACCGAATTTAACCCTGCATTAGTCATGCAGGCTGCGGTAAACCCTCTTCCCCCCGCTGGATTTAATTCAATTAAATTGATGTGGATTTGATTAAATTTAATCTTCCGTCGATAACAATTAGTTGGGCGGCGCGCGAGCCGGAAACGTCCCGGCGGAATTCCGAAAATTTTATACATACACGGTCTGTGAACCCACCGGTACACACACGCTTTGATAGCAAATACATAGTCCCCTTTTGTTTTGAGAAATCTCGTGGAACAACATTTTGCGATATTCTAGTGTTATTAAATCGCACAGAAAAACCAACACTCTCCCGTGACTTTGATAGAAGCTTATCGCTCCCTATCTATTCCAGGACGAGCGCCAAACACGATCGTGTTAAAACTTTTCTTTCGCCGGAGCTTTATTGAGTAGAATCCACTACGAGCTATGCGAAACTAGATCTCTCTCTCTATCATCGAAGAAGTAAAATGTGATTCTAGAAAAGTTTAATGAGAGTTGCGTACCGAAACGGGGTAGAAATAATTCGTGTCGTCGTCTCGACTCCTCGGGCTTTTACTACATCGTTATAAAATAATATCCTCTTCCGTTAATCGTGAAACCTGGGTCCCATGCTATTAACCGCTATTTTTATTGTCTCCCAGGAAAGTCACCGGGTGTACGTATCTATACTGCCTCGATAATGCTTGCGGTACTTAATTTGCGCAATATTATTGTCAAACACGTCGACGTAGAACGATTCTGTGGGAGGAGGAAGGGTGTGCGTCTATTTTCTGCGTGTCTCGTCGTCGTCACGGAAAAATCGTCGGCGCTGCTTAATAATCACGGACGATTACGTTTTACGAGGAGATTACACGGTGGATCGGCCTGGATCCACCGCGGCGAATCGTCGCCGAGGATGGCCGGCCGTTTAATTGCGTTTTAGGTGGCCGGCTAATTTACGGAGCCGGACGCCGGCGTGCATGGTTAATAAAATTTTTCAACGGGAGGAGAGGAGGGGGATTTCCTGGGACGAGCGGCTCTCTTGCCCGTGCCGTGATTACCACGTCGCGTCCACAGCGCGTAGCCGCTTGCTCAACCGACGAAATCGGCCAGTCACTTCACCTTGAAAACCATAATAACCGCGACAAATAGCCGCGCGACCAGTTCGAACCAAAAGAAATTCGATTGTTCGCCGTTGAACGGGTGTTCCTCGTCTCTTGCGTCGCTCGCGAACGATCGCCTTTGGTCACATGTTTTCGGCTCCGGTCGATTTCGCCGGTCTCTCTGGTTTAGGCATTAGTTTCTACGGTGTAAAGTGCACCGAGTGGGCGTGGCCTGTTTCGCCCCGCCTTCCACAGATCGAAGACATTCGCACACGAGGCACCGCATGCCCCAACCTATATTAACTGACCAGAAACTCGTTATCCATTGCTCGCTAATGAATAACATGTATTATTCCGTTTTTCTATTTCAAACAATGATTCAAGCCGGTGAATCACACTTGGAAACACAATTGCATATCACGGATCGCGCGCTGCGAACGGGGATCTTAATTACCTTCGATAAAGGGGGATTATCTATCCATTAGCGGCGTTATTTGCGCGAGAATGCGATCCGGGACAAATTTATTAATTGTTTCTGTCTGTTATCGGTCGACGGGACAACGATTCGTCTGGGGGTTCACCTTTGGGATTCGTCGTCGACGTTGTAGTCGTCGTTGTAGTCGATGTAGTCGTTTCCAGATAAAATCTCGCGAACGTACACAAGAATGAACAATACACGATAGGTGTCCATGCATCGGGTACCAGACGGATTTTAAACGTAGAACGAGAGAAAGAGAAAAAACACAGAGATAGCGTGGGGGGAGAGGGTGGGTGGGATTTTCGTCTTTGAATCGTATCTTGTTCACGTATCGCTGGTTCTCGATGAGAAATCGTATCGTAGATGCTGTCGACGCGACGCGTAATCGATCTTAATCCCGATCTCTCGTATCTGCGCACCCCTTGCTCTTCGCCGACCGATGGATCCAGCGGTTTCGCGATAAAAACGCAATATTCTGCAGCCGACTGCAAGATAACGCGTTCCATATTGCAGAGAGCCGAGCAGATAACAGCGCTCGGTGTTATTTACGTACGCGGTGGAGCATTGTGCTGCATCACCGGCTTTTTCTGTTTCTCCAATGCGATATTCTACCATCATCTTTCTCTCTCGCTCGCTCTCTCCCTCTCCCTGTCTATCGTCGCGCATACCGTCGCGCTTCATTCCACCGCCCCATGTACCATCGATTACGCGTCGCGATAAAGTCCCCAGGAAAAAATCGAGCGTTTTCACAAAAACGTTCGAGCGAATTCACTGGCCGGTCGGACGCAGCTCTCTGTCCCCGTTTTTTTTTTGTTTCTTTCCACCCGAGCTGCATACTTCTGCAACGTGTTTTACGGACGATAGAGCTTCTTGCACACACGATGCGCACCTCGAAAACATTTGATCGCGCTCGATGTTTACCGAAGATATTAAATAAAAGACCGTGTCGCGACGCCGATGTCGCTTTTCTTCCATTCAGCACAATTGCAAACAACGCTCGCTTTTGCCGCGACCGCTCGACGATTGACAAACAAAGTGGTCGAGCGATTTTTAACGAAAATTGTTTATCCCGCATAAAAATCCTCGGTGTACCACCAACAATCACCGTAGATTATCAATAACAGAATTGCATCTAGCTAGAAGCCAAACAGCGATATCTTTCTTGAACAAAGACGGTAATCAACTATTTTTTAACGAAACTGGTCGTTGTATTATTAGTTCACGTTATCGCAAAATTAAATAACAGAATGTATTGTTTCATCGATTTTACCAAAGAAATGGGGTTTCAGTTTCTTCGGTACACTAGAAATCGGGTCGGATTGTTCGCATGGCTTCGGCGTAAAAAATTTTAATTGTCGAAATTTCGACGCTGTTCCAACGGCGGCGAGTGTATTCTTGAAAAATCAGACAGCGGTAACTGTGTAGTGAACTCGACAACGAGTGTCCTCGAGTGGCCCTCAGTTTTGAGGCTCGAGTCGTAGTAGCTTTAGCCATCGAGGCCTCATTAACGCCTCGATTACTAAATGTCTCCTAATTGGACGCCGGTGGATCCGCGCGTCGCGACGTGTACGCGCGTGGTTATCAAAGGGTCGTCAACCTAACGTTCCGTGCGGAACGATCGAGGAAATACCTGTAAACACGGCTGTACACACACACCAACACACAACCACGCCATGTACATTGTGTTTGTGCCGATACCTGTGCCCCGATAAGGCTAATCACTCGGTGATCGTTCATTTACGCTCGGAATCCGAAAGAGAAAGGAAAATCGAAATTTCGAGAGCTCGTTCGATTAGTATTACGGTGCTCCCGTTACATTACAGGAGCGACGAGCACGGGTAAACACGCGATCAAGGAACTGGATATCATGCTAACCACCGGTACAGTTTGTCGACAACAATCTACGAACGACGATGCTACCTTATCGTGCGAAAAACTATGTTTTAGGTTTCGACGATATGGGTTAACGTTGTTGTTTTCGTGTTACAATCAAGTATGATATTTTAATGTTAATGTAGAATTTCTCTGTCGAATTATTCAGGCAATGAGAATAATATAATAATAAAACTAAACACGCTATTAAAATGTTTTAACTTATAGCAATGACAAGGCTCTATTTATTTAGATTTGTGCAATCTTTATTTCAATATCAGCTTGGATAAAAGAATTTATCGAATCGATTTCCACTCGAGTAACCTCATCATTTTAATAATTGTAAAATGAAAAATCGGTAATTTGCAGTGGTAGTTTTAAAGTTCGTTTTAATTCAGATTATTGTCGCTTATTTTCACTTGACTGAAATAATGTTCGAAGTTTTGTTTCACTTTTCGTTCAGGCAAAACGGGAACACTGCTAAACGGCGAACGAGCTCATCGAATTTCCCGCGACGCAGTTGTCGGCCCCCATTTCGCTTGTCGAGCGCAATTACGCCGTCGCGTCGGAATCGCGGGCCCCGGCGACGTTGTAATAATTGACCGACGATTGCCCGGGTGGCATAATAATCAGCCCACCGCCGCGCGCGCGATGACTTTCACCGTGTCTCTGAGAGCCGATGAACGGGCGTGTACCGGCTTGTTGTAAATCCGTGTACGAAACCGTCGAACATTTAGCGACGATGACACTTTCTTGGGACAGAGAACCGACTCGTCGAGCCGAGCTCTCGTGTACGCTTTCTACGTGTACGACTCGTTGTTACCGAGGTACTTTCGCCTGTTGGCACGCAACACGCGTCCCCTGTCTCTGCTCTCGGGCCTACGTCCGACACTGGCAAATACGTTAGAACGCTCCGCGAGAGCCGTTAATGTGTTAATTTGACACACTTCGCGGCCCGCCTCGCGGATACATTTTTACCGATTTATTGGGAAACGGGTTTCTAACGCTCGCAAGTTCGGCATCGCAGGCTCTCCGTATGTGTACCACGGTTTACATTACGTCGGCTTGAATATCGGTGAGTTCAATAACGGCGTCGATCCTTTTGTTCTTAACTGAAAATCCATCGAATCGGAACGCAATCGATACAGACGTTGAGAACTCGGTTAATTGTAACCTCGGTAAATTTTCTTGGAACGCTGATTACCTAATCATTTTTTAACGACATAGTTTACTTTGTGATTAAGAAGGTATTTCCAACGATACTTTGTAGCAATAGTCCGCGAGAATATGTTAATGACGAAGTAAAGTGCGGTTCGTTGAGTCGCGTCGCGTCGGTGAATGGAAATCCCGTCGTTCGAGATCGACAATAACGAGCGCGATCGAGGATCGACGACACACAGGATGTCGTGCTGTGGAATCGCATAATTTCGACGAGTGCTACGAGGTCGTAGTCGCTCAGGAAACGCATTTAAACCGTCGCGTCGCGTCGGAAAATATTCACCGAGGCTGGAGTAACGCGATAGGCGTTGTTGACTAGCGATTATAACGCGTCGCGCGAAATTTAATGCGCATGCAAATTATTCCCGCGGTGTTGTTGAACACCTTTCGAATCGATTTCGCATTTACATACATTCCAGCAAAGAGTAACGGAGTATTTTCGTATAATCTTGGAAATTGACTTAATTAACCGGCACACGGTGGGCTTCATTTTAATTAAACCGTCCCATCAACCGGGCACACTCGGCACGCAGAAACGAAATGATTGTTTGTTAATTATTGGAAACTTCTCCCGCCCGCCGATTCGAGAAATGGAAAATCATATACATACGTATGTACAGCTGTACAAATTCGTGAATATCTTGGAGTGATTTCTTTCTTTCATTTTTACAGTGCTCGAAATTTCCTTAGTTCCATACTTATTTCTTAAGAAAAATCGATATGATCCAAAAATATATCCTATTTTATAAAAATAAAAATAAATCAAGTAATGTTGTGTCAAGTCCGCTAACGTGAATGCAATGGATTTGAATGGAATATATTATAGGCTACTGTTTTAACTTAAAACAAATAACTTTATTTAAATATATACTGATGTCTTGCACGACAATGCTAATAGGCGAGTGACGATTCTCTGCTCTCGGGCACTGTACAGGTTGTGAATTCTAATGCGCTCGGGCAATAGTTTTTTCGTCACTGATTCGACAGTTTTTTTTTCTTCGTTTTCCCTTGGGTTGCGTTTGTACAGTCCCTGAGGATTGGATCCTTTTTACCTGCATAACACATGAGAGATAAGAGTGTATAGTGGCAGCATGTATGATTGTGTTGAGTCAGATTGACCTTCATGTGTGGTTAATAGGGGAAAGGCTGGTTCGACAGTAAAAAATCGCTATATTTATAGATATTTTTGGGTGCACCTAGCGCACCAGTCACATTGCTTCTTTGCTGGTGGTCGCACGCTATTGGTGAAGACGTGGGTACATTTTTGTAGGGTGTTCGTGGGAGCGCGATGTTAAAGCGGTTTATTGCCTTCCTTAGCATCTGTTTTGGCTCAGGTACCTGCTTTGCACGGAGGGTTTCGCATGGCTATTTGCCTATAATAAAAAACCGAAAAAGCTTCGTTCCGGGACGGAACAAGTAAGTAAGTATGGTTTTATACTTACACGGTACTCACGCTGTTAAATATAAAGAAATATATCAGCTGGAACTATGGTAATTTCGCTGGACATCTCAATAAAACATCAAATATCACTCTAATAATCGAAGCTATACGCAACAATCAGAAATAACAATCAAAAAATCAATTGTAATCGAAGGAGTAATCACGCATAGTCAGTTGGAAACTGAAAAACTTAGTCGATAACGATCAAAAACTGGAAATTTTTAGTGGACCTATGGAAATTTCGACCACTGTAGTGGAAAATAATAATGTTCCACGTCGGAACAAAGCTTTTGAAAGTGTCTATGGTGATTCGTCGTTCTATGTATTAGAATTTGATATATGGGAACTGATACTTGACGTGTTTATGCAATGTATGTATTAGGTCATCTTATAAGTCGTATCGTATCTTATCGTACTTCTCTGAGAAACATTTTCTCATTAGTTCAAAATGTGCATCCAAAGCATTCGGAATGGTATCCTTTAATTTTAAAAAGCTGGACGATGAGTATGTTAATAACCTCAAAAAAGACTGTGGCCCGTATGCTGTGAATTGTTTCTTTAAATACGTAAATGCTTGCATAAAAATATCTGCATATAACGTAAATTTCAAATTATGTTACGTTTTCTATATACGACGTAAATTTTAACGATGAGAATAAATAATATACAATTTTCTTTTTCGTACCTTATTTCAGTATTTTCAAAAATAAGATATTAATCCTTCGAGATCGTAATATTCATTTATCTCTTCGATTACTGGAGCGCGGAGTTCTGTGCCGGAGTCATTCTGACTCACACCGACACTTTACTAATGTATACGTTAGGTCTTCTCCACTCTAGCTTCCGATTCCGGCATTTCTTTTGCGTTTATCTATGTAGATGGTATGTACATGTAAAGTTCTACAAAATACTTTACAAACAAGGATGCGTCCTGGTCACAGGTCGTGTCAACTCCCGGAAATAGGAGGTTCCTGAGGTGATTTGAAGAAACTTTGCAGAAATCGCCGCTGCGGCTTCATTTTTATATATATTATGACACCCTTTAAAACAGAATAACTTTTTTATAATTGTACCAAGCATTGGTTTACTAAATAATGTGCAAAAAAGATTTCCCAAAAATCACAATTTACAAGATTGCAGGCAGAAAAAAGACATTTTTTAAAACTTTTTTATTTGGACCCGTAATGAAAATTTAAAATATATGTTTTGTAGATCAATGTTAGTTATACACATGCTGGAAAAAAGTACATATCCACGGAACGGTTATTATTTTTTACTTTATTTAGCATTTAAATTATTCGAAGCTCCGACACAGAAGTTTTCTTCCGAAAAAATTGCTTGTCGGCTGAGAAAATTGAGAACAATGATGAACGATTAAAAGTGCTTGCAAAGCACCGTTGTTTTAACGTGTCAAATCAACAATATTTGCACGTGTACAACATTTGCGCTTGCGAACCGATTCGACTCGTTGAAAATTCACCGAGCTTCCGCGGGTGGTTTATCGGAAATCGGTGTTACGCGATTGGACGGTATTTTTGCGAAAAGCAAGTGCAAGAAACACTCGGCCTATATGAATGAAAACAATGGAGCGGTTGCGGGGAAACGGGGAGGGAGGAGGAGCACGGCGGCCGGTGTAAACGCGGCCAGAGAAACGCAATAAACCATTGAACAGAGCCGCGCGCGAGACCGGAGTAATGCGATAGGCGTTGTTGATTCGCGATTACAACGCGTTGCGCCGCACTGCAATGAGGTTTACGATTGCTCTGCGGAATATAAAACGATCGTCGATTCGAGGAAGTTGCACGCCGCGGCGGCGTCCCTGATTCGCCGAGAAATTTTTTCTCCTTTCCGCCACGAATGAAATATTTAAACGTCGCATCTTTTGATTTATCGTTTCTCATGCGTCCCTGCGCCGCTTCAGCGAACGCGTTTGTAGAAAAAAGAAAGAGAGAAAAAGAAACAGCTGAAACTGAACAATGCTCGTCACGACGAAAGCCTTGTCTCTTCGTTCCTGTTGCCAGCGACGTTATGCATTAATCTTCTCGCAATTTTAACCGTACGTTGCTCCACGAAATTGAAGAAACATAATTTACATATGTAAGATTATCACCGAGAAATTGTTGAGATTCGAGCCGTAACTTTGCAGAAAAAAATCGTAGAATATTATACCTGTACCCAGTGGCTGACTCTATATCCCCCCTCCCCCTTTTACACATTCTTTCCATAGGATTATCAGTAGCATAAAGCACGAAATCGTTAGTACTAGCCTAATTGTGTTCAACAGAAACATTTCGATTTGTTTGTTTTCGTTGTTGTGACGTCTTTGGTATTATTCCAAAACGTGTCTGCCCTCGGCTATAGCCCCTACAGCCCCCTCTCAATCCGGCACTGCCCGCGCCTATACACAAATACTGATCGTATGCGAAATAGAAGTCTGATTACGAGGTATCTAGGAATTTTTTCGTAGTGTTTGATGCCCGTGTGCTGGCTTCTAGTGTCTAGATTTGGCTTTCGAATGGCAGGTTTAGTATGGTTTGTTAACACCGGAACAGTTGCCGGAGAGTTGAACAGTTTCTGTCGTTTAGGATTTGTTGGCCAAGCTAAACCTCTTCCTTGCGTAAAATTGCAACGCATAAAGATGCAAATACGAATGGCATAATTAGTATGCAAATGGGAGTGTGTGGCAGGCGAGGCACAGTCATCGTGCTGCTATTAAACCTAACTTCAACTTCGGGCGAATATACCGTAAAATGTGAAACGATAATGGGAGGAGGGGGAGGGGAGCGATGATGAACAAACAGACGTGTACCTGGAGAAACAGGAAAAGTGTTTTAGCGTTAATCACTTGATCGGGACTGCCCCCTCGTTCGACGACTGTAATACCAGAATGGCGTCGATGATCCTCTGTATGACACTTGTCCTGCAAGAGAGAGAGAGCGAGAGAGGCTCGAAGTTCGCATAAAAGTGTTTAATAATGTAGATTCACCGAGAAAAAATCGCCGATGAAATAAGTTGACGCAACGTCGAGTCTTAATAGACTTTAGATCGCTATGCGAAGTAAAAAGTTTCCGCAAGAAAGTGCACAAAGTAACGGTTAAGAATAGGAATCTATTTTTGTTCCCGGCAATCTGTATAAATTAATGGATTAATATAGCAGCGTTCTCTAATTCCTCTGTTTTTGCTCGATCGGTTCTGCTGTGAACGAACAAAACTTTCAGTATAATTATTAGACGCTTTCGATAGTTGCCGTCGTCGATTTTTCTCAATTAAACCAGCGCACAAAAGGGAGACACGGCCAGGCTAAGTAAGATAAAAAGATCGAAGTTATTCGAGCCGGGGGCACAAAAGCAACGATCGCTAATGATGTCGGCTTTCAGCCGGCTCCCGTCGATCTCCTATGCTCCATAAATCACTGCCGTGCGCCGGACGTATGCAGATCGACGTGTTTTTACGTTGGATCAGTCTCCTTTGTGTCTCGATGTGTATCATATAGCTTAGGAGGCTGACAATTAACGGCGAGATCCGAGATGGCCCGTCGGTCGTACGTCGATCGAACATCTGCGATCCGCGGATCGCGAGTCCGAGAGAGGGATCTCGTCGATCGACTTTTACAGTGTTTGCGAAATGAGCCACGTGTGGGGGTCGGAGCTGCTCGACCGTAAGCTCATCCATCGATCGTTCGTCAAAATATATTCAGGGACACACGGGATTCATTCATACGGCATAATGGAATATCAGCGCACGTGGAACGATGCACGAGTCTGTCGCGATTGGTCATCTGATTGGACGGTACAGGTCGCTTCAAAATGACAGAGGTCAAGGAACGCGATTGTGTTTGCTTTATTTTTAAATCGCGGACTCGCGTTTGTAATTTTTCGAGCAGGTTGCGCACGGCGATCAGCTGATTTCGTCGCCGCAGAGCTCGTTCCTCCACGGACTGGAAAATGAGTATTTAATTTCAGTATCGAAACTGAGATAACGCGTGCTCGCGCTCTCTACGCCTCGTAACGCTTTCTAGGTATCCGCCTTGCGAAATCCTCCTCTGGTCGTTATGTCAGTTTCATAATGTGCGAGTGCTGGGAGGCGTATGTGTTCCTCGATATTCCGGTCGCGTACCGTGTTACTTCGATACTTCAATTGTCTTCGGTTCGTTCTCCTTGGAATCGAACGTCGCACTTTAATGGACAACCACGTATCTCTAACACTTTTTAATAATACTTGGACACAACATCGCGGGAAAAATAGTTCTAGATAATTGAGGCTCTGACAATCATAGTTGCGCGCGATAGAACGCATGTATTCCCTTTCATTGTAATTGCCAGGGAAATTCCTAATGGTAGTTCTAGATTAAAATTCTGATTATTACAAGACAGAACTGCCATTATTCGTGTTCTGAGAAACTGAGAACTGTAATTTGACTCTGACAGAATAGGAATAAATGTTTTATCACGCGATAAAAATTGTTTTCAGGGAGATCTGGAATTTATCGAGAGAAACAGCTCTTTCTAAAATTATTTCGCGCAATTGCGGGGTTGATTAATTTTTTCCGTGCGGTTCCGGGCCGTTTTCTTGGGATCCTCGTAATTTCCAATGAAATCGAAAAAGAACGCGCGTGCGGATCGGCAGCTCTATCCGATTCCAGCAAACGTTTCCCAGTCGCTTTGTAATCCTATAACGTTCGCGTGCTGCCCCAGCACACACCTCTGTAATTTAAAAGCAACACCCACCGTGGAATATTCGAAGGTGTTCCGTGACTGTTTACAAAGCTGAAACGTAACCAGCGCCCCGATGAAATCGGGCCCTTCCCGTAATTAAAGGCGGAGAAGTAATTACGACCGGCCGTGTGCCGCGTTCGATATCGCGTTTTCTAATATTTGCCGAGAATGGTGCAAAGTAAATTCACGGAATCGTAAACAAGAGCCGATAGCCTTATCGCCGGGCATCCAGATATATGTATATATACATATATATTCATACTCGTTGCACACATTGTTATTGTACTTCACCAAATTTTTTTTCTTCCAAGATCGTTCAACAATACACAATCGTGAAGCAACAGAACATTTTTATTTCGTCCAATTATCTTCGTTCTTTCATTTCACTGTAATTTACACTTCGCACTCGTTTGCGTCATCGGTACTTCCCTCGTTAGAGGCTCGCTCGTCCACGAACATTGTATACGCATAGTTTCGCAGTTAAGGATAATGATTCACGCAAGATTCACATAAATTTCAGTTCACTTTCCATAGCGATACGAATAGTACGGGATTTTCCCCTCGAGAAGTCTGCTGTTTCATGCGACTCCTTGACAATTAAATGACTGACACTGACTAGATCCTGTCCGGCGCAGGCTGGATCGTTCGCGGATCCGCTGGATCGAGGCACAACGCGTTCACGGTCTATCCGGACGACGAAAGCATTCGAACGATTACAATATCTGTTTTATATTTACTGAAACATGATCATTTACAATTGAATTTACATTGTTGCGAACAATAGTCAAACTGTATATTTGATATGTATAGCACGGGGGAAGCTCGAATGCTTTCGCGAGGAAACGAGGAACGGCGTGTCGCGTCGGAATGCTCGGCCGTTGCTCGTTTCATTTATAATCTCGCGCATTATCGTGGACCGCGACGGGTCTCGTATGCAAACGCCTGTTAACCTGGCCTTTTTATCCGGTCCGCAGGATAGGGGAGAGAGAGAGAGAGAGAAAGAGAGAGAGAGAGAGAAAGAGAAAGATCAAGGCGGCCGAGTAGGAGTTAGGACGGAAGAGAGAGGACCGAGAAAAAGGAGCCAGACGAAAAAAGTGAGACCGAGGAGAAAAGGATCGCAAGAGGGACAGGTAGAGAAAGAGTGAGGCCAGCGAGAGGGGCATGATAAACAAGGACACGCGTGCACCGAAACAATCAGGTGACCCGCCGGTGATTTATCGAGCCGCGAGCGTCCAGAGGCCGGGGAACCATCGACGGGATTGTCGTCGTGTCTTTCGTCGACGGATGTCGGAATGACGCGTCTGTCAAACTGTGGCTGGGCAGAGGGTGCAAGGACTTCATTGAACGGGAGAAAGTGATACGTGCTTGGTGGTTCGCGGACACGGCGGACGAAGGGACAGAACCAGGGAAAAATCGCTCGGGTCACGTTCAATCTGCTACACACCGGGTAAGTCACTCCTTCTTTTTAGTTCGGACGAGTTATGATACCGTTACACAATTTTTTCGGGATTGGAGAAAATGCAGCGAGACTAGAGCTGAAGAAATCGTAGGAGAAATTCATTTCGGTGCCTATAGGAAACCCTGTTTAATACTGCCGAGCACTGAAAGCGATTAAAATGTTTTAGCTTGTAAAAATGAGGCATTTATTTAGATTTTCTGTAATTTTTATTTGGATATGTGCTTGGATAAAAAAATTTGTCGAATCAATTTCCATCTAAGCAACTTCATTATATAATTGCAACATATAAAAAGTTGTAAAGAATTCGATCGCCAAGTAATCATTAATAACGACATAATAATCATTTGTATCGGGCTATGTACTTGCAATCGGAGCAAATAAAAATGTAATCTTGTTATCTATTGCCTCTGTCTGCAGATAAGAATTCCGATTACATATTCAAAGGGTGTTTCGTTTCAAATGTATCGAGGCTACGAAAGAATGAGTAGTTTTGTAATTCTCAACAGGGTGCAATCATCCCTAACGGAATCCCATGAGTACTTGCTCGAATAGTAGACGGTAGATGTTTTTACATTCCGAGACATTCGCGAGCTTCATTAACTCGGTATAAAATCCTCAAATTCCGCGACAGGCAGCAACGATTTGATCATCCACCGCAATTAGAAAATGGAAATTAAAGATGACCGAATGGATACGTTTCGCGAATATTTTCGAGTGACGGAGCGCGTGTTCTCCCGAAATCCGAGATAACGGATATCGAGAATTCGCCGTGGCAAATTTGGTCCGAGTGCAAAGGCTCCGCCCGACGATTGCGTTTATAACGCCGTCGGATCTCGGCCGGGTGTTTATCGATCGGTATTCAAAAATGTCCGATAGGCCGTCACGTGCCGGCGAGAGAGCGGTGCCTCACAATAGTCGTCGCATTGTTTTCAGAACCGATCGCGGGCTCATTGTCTCAGCGTACCCGGACAGCGGCGGACAACGTCCTCTCGTCGCTATCACGATGTCGTTATTATGAGATCCACGTTGGCTCCGCGGTTCCCCAACACCTGACATCAACTTAGAGAGTGGTTCTACTGACGGATCCCGCGAGTGAACCAACCATCAAACTTATCCTAGATCATCGGGACGCTGAAACGAGAGGAGGAAGAAGAAGAAGACGACGGCGGCTACCAAAGAAAATTCGAGATTCGTTCTCGAGGTGCAACGAGGTCAAGGCCGAATCGAGAGGGCAAAGCTTTAAGAGGGGACAAGGAGTTATTGGTCGAAGATTGTTTATTGAGAGATAAGCGATCGCGCGAAGACGCGGCCCGGGCCAGCTGCTGGTTCGGTTGATAAAGGGGGTTGATAAGGATTTCGGGGTGCGCGGTGGTGAAGACGAGAGGGTGAAGTGAAGGTGTCCTCGTGGGGTGCCAGAGTGAGCACGATAGCACCTCTGGTGCCCTCGGCCGTGGGTCCCGAGGGGACGGACGCCATGGCGGCCTCTTCGTCCTCGTCGAGCGGCGAGCAACAGTACTCACTCAGGTGGAACGACTTCCACTCGAGCATCCTCAGCTCATTCCGCCATCTGAGGGACGAGGAGGATTTCGTCGATGTTACGCTGGCATGCGACAGTAGCAGCTTCACCGCGCACAAGGTCGTCCTCTCCGCCTGCAGCCCTTACTTCCGGAGGCTCCTCAAGGTCAGTGCAATACTCGCCTCGCTTCAAACCTTTGCCGCGTTCCATTGGGTCGGAGTTGTCCTTGTTAAGGTTTTTACGCAAAAACCTGGCCACTTAATTTACGGGAGAGTAATTACATAATTACTAATACAAGGAGAAATCGAATATGCTTTCAAAATATTGCGCTCCCGTCTACCGAGACGCTGTTGCGAAAATCCCCGGATCCCCCTAATTGAACTATCGTCGAAATATTGGGAATATGATCCTTTCTATCGGAACGTCGATACCGATTTTCAATTTCGAAACAAGTGAAATCGGTCGCACAACTTTCGCGTGAAACATTTTTAACGGGCCGTCGTCGCGTCGTCGCGTCGTGCATGGAATGTCATTCTCCTTCCTTCGGTCATCGATCGAGGAGAGGTAGCCTAACTTGTGTCAGGTTGATCCACCGTATACCTTGAAAAAGAAAAATTAACGGTGTTGATTCACTACGAGTTTTGAATTAGACAATTGTTCGGTTTATTCGTTATTCTGATTCGAATAAAATTTTCCTCGAACAAAACTGGTTTCTAAAAAATCCCATTAAATTTCCCGCAAACATTAGATGCAGATTACGTTCTATCAACCGGCTGTTATTACAGCTCGCCTATGGTTACATTAGCTGAACGTGTAATATTCAGTCGTTTCGATCGACTATGAGATGCAGCAATTTATTGAAACCAGCGTAAAAGAGAATGATCAAATTAGTATTAAATTCAGGAGTATGAAAATTTCGCCCGGTAGAAAGATCAATTCACCTTTAATTTCGCTCGCGCACGTAATGCAGCCGGCGTGAATATAAAATTTGGCGGAAGATGGCAATTACGAGCTCGCGGCGGGTGGAAGAATCGAGAAAGGACTTCCGTTTCGATTTGCATAATAACGAAGTCGTCCGGCGGCCAACGGGAGTCCTCGGCCAAAGGACTATCGATCACTCGAACGTGTCGTCGAGATGTCGTCAACCGCGTCTCCACCTGTCTCCTCGGGGAACCCGTTTCCTTCTGTTCCCCCTCGATAGACCCCCTAATCGCCATCCGAAGAGACCGCGATCTATAGATTCACCTTTTATGACAGGCCAGAGATTCGGGCGAGGTCAAGCGATCGATAAACGACGAGAATTTCACGATTCGCGAGCGTGTAGCCGGGCGAAAAAATTCGCAGAATATTGTGTATCTAGGGTTGTTTTAAAGAGGAGACTCTATTCTACAAAATTTGTTAAAAAGAGTTTTCAAAAACAAATTTTCAAACTCGGTTCAAACTTGAAATTTTTCTCTTGATTAATATCGAAAGGGTGGAGGAAAGTTTGCCCTTTGAAACGAAGCCTCGGGGTACACGATATTTCTTAACCAAGTTGCACCGGTCCAAAGATCAACCACCATGTCGCTGGAGTTGGAAAGAAAACAGAATTTCCGCTTAACGTCGCGCACAAATCGGCCCTAAACAAGATCGAACGATTGCACTTTGAAAGTCTCCATCGGGTTAATTAATTTCCGCTAAATTAGAGGATTGCCAGTGAACACGGCCGCGTGACTGGCACGCCGTCAAAGGATTCCAGCGAACGATAGTGAACGATTGTTGCGCGCGTAGCCCGGCAAGAAATCGAGTCTGTGGAAGAGGCGACCGACTTTCTAATTGACGCGTACCGCTAATTGATTTTAAGTGTCAGAGCCGCGCGGTACTCGAGCTAATAACGCCGGACACGAATCGTCGTCTCCCTTGGTTGCTCGACTGGCTTGCGTCACGACGCCATGCAGACGACGACGACGACGACGAATATCGGTTCCTTGTCGTTTAAATATAAGTCACGCGGGCGACGTAATAAAAAGCGTGCATTGCGTCGCTACGAAGGTGGAGCCTTTTGTGCTCATTAATATCCCTCGCTATTGTACTTTCACCGGCGTCCCGGTGACGCTCGGATCGTTTGTTTAATGCCCGTAGACGCCGCCGCCGCCGCCGCGTTATTATTACTCCGTTCGTGGCACTCGTCGCCGCATTAAACCGCGCGCACGGGAAAACATGAAATTACATCGTGCACAATTGCCGGGGATTAACTATCGCGTGGGTAGAACCTCATAGGTGGACCACCGGGTTTTTACCGGCGAGGACTATCAGCTCGTTTCGCAAGCTGTTCCACATTTTCCGCTGCAACCGTGCGAAAGATCGACGCGTTTAATGGCCGCGACGATTTTGTTGCGCTCTGCAGATATTCCGCCGATTTTCGCATCAACGGCGTACAATTTCTGTTCGAATACATCAGCCGAAAACGCAACAACCTAAAACTTCGATCCAACCCCTCGAACTAAGTATAAAATAAATAGAAACATTCTGGGACTGGAGAATTTCCAATACAAACATGTTGAAAGATTAGAAATTATTAATTAATTAGACTGGTTTCTAAGGACAGAAATAAATCTCGATATCTCGCGGTTAGGCATTTTTCGTCTACGAAGTTCGCTTTCGAATGGTAAAAAAAGAAAGAAAATTTCTGTTCGAATAAATTAGTCGAAAACGTAGCAACCTAAAACTTCGATCCAACCCCTCGAACTAAGTATAAAATAAACAGAGAAATTCTGGGACTGGAGAATTTCCAATACAAACATGTTGAAAGATTAGAAATTATTAATTAATTAGACTGGTTTCTAAGGACAGAAATAAATCTCGATACCTCGCGGTTAGGCATTTTTCGTCTACGAAGTTTGCTTTCGAATGGTAAAAAAAGAAAGAAAATTTCTGTTCGAATAAATTAGTCGAAAACGTAGCAACCTAAAACTTTAAACCAATCCCTCGAACTAAGTATAAAATAAATAAAAATATTCTCGGAATAGAGAATTTCCAATACAAACATGTTGAAAGATAAGAAATTAGAGTGAGACAAATTAGACACATTAACATACTAACACTGCACTAGTTTCTAAAGACAGAAATAAATCTCGATATCTCGCGGCTAGCTATTTTTCGTGTACGCGGTATACGAAGTTCGCATTCGAACGGCTAAAAAAAGGGAAGAAAATATAATCGAACGGTTAGGAAACCAGTCGATATTTTCGCGTGTTCGATATCAAACGCGTGACGCAACGATAACGAGTCTGCCTGGAACACCTGACAGCCGCGCGCGCTTTGATTTATGCGTTAGTGCACCGGTGCAACGATTTACGACAGCTCCCCCCGTTCATTTGACTATCGGCCGGGAGTCGATGACGAATCACTGAGTTATCGACTACGTCCGCAACGATATTTGCCGAAATACGATCCCCGCGCCTCCCCGCCCCGCACGCCACCAATAATAAATTTCGTCCTGTCCCGGATCGGTAATAAATTGGCTTTCGAGCAATAGCCTGTCACGGCTGGCACGAAATTCGCGAGAAAAATTGAAATTCGACGGAACGGATCTGCCGCACTTACGTTGACCCGCGCGTTTCCCTTGTTCCCTGGATCATAGTCGTCGCATTCCTTGATCCTCCAGTACAGTACTTCTCTGATCGATTTTTCATGGTGGGAGTCCATGAAACCTTATGGTGGGGGCGTGGCATCGAACGACCGAGCTCCGTATAGTCCTTCTGCATAGTAGTTGCACAATGACTCGGAGAAATTCGGGACTGTTGGATTCTTAGCAATATTAGTTCAACTGCTTGTGTGCAAAAATGAATTTACTTTAAATGAGAAACACTGTAACTTTCTCTTTGCTAAAATAACCCCAGATGTCATCTAACCCCGTAGGCCTGGTATTTCTCGTACCTAAGGGTCAGGGTAATAAACGATGCAGTTTTGGGTTTTTCCCGTAGTTTCAAGTGGGCAACAGATTTCTCTATTGCCTTGGAACGTTCTTTTCTTCCTTCACTTCCACTCCGTTTTTGGTAGAGTGAAGACGGCCTTCCGCACTCTTAATAAATTGATATTCAAAGTATACTTTCGTATATAAGTTATTAGGTTGGGGAAAAAAAATCCATTATTTTTGCGTGAACTTCAAGACTTTATTTAACATGTTTCGGATTGTCCGATTTGGGTGAAATATGCACCGTCTCGTAGCTTCATAATGCCTCTCTCATAGAAGTCTTGGACCTTATTGGCGAAAAACTGTAAAATGTACCGAATTTTCTCTTTGTTCACTTCCATTTTTAACACGCTGTAACTTGCAACTGAATGGACCAAACAGAAAACAGCAAAAGAATTTTTTTAGTGTGAAATGTCACCTTGACAACGAGCATAAATCTGAAATTGTTTGATCGATACTTTACGAGATATCGATCACTATAGTAAGCTACCAAAAAAATAATGGATTTCTTTTTCCCCAACCTAATATTTAGACACCCATTTCCAATAGGGATTAAAGAATTGCTGGCTTAATTGTGCTACTTGCTGTATACCGAGTACACTGCTCTTCATTGATTTAGCGACTGAATTTATTTCTTCATGGAAAATTGTTTTCGTTGTGCTAATGATTGTTTAATTACTGGTCCAGAGAACGGTATATCTATTTTTGTTACAAAAGAGCTTACAGCCTGAGATTTTTGTTGCCCTTTCAGAGGATCGTATAGATAACGTTTTGTAATGTATAGACACTTAAAAGGACGCCCGAAGCTCCCATAAAAATCACGGCATCGTTCTTCACGGCACGACAAGCAACTCCGCGGTTCTCCGTTATTCTATTTTAACTTCCCATTGGAAGCTGGGATCCCCGCAGCGCGTAGTGTACCACATTGCCTGCTCATTGTAATTTACGCCACGGCGATATTGCTTTACGGACATCGGAATAACACTGTCGCACGCCAACATTCGTGCGCGTTACAGTCCCGCGTTCTTGTTATACTAACAGTCAGAATTATAGATCGGTAAATCCCAACTGATAACTCGAGGATCTTGAACATGTGAAGATTTCGAGAAAAGAAAATTTCGTTGGCTCATTCTTAGAGAATTATCTTCTTCTTATCTCCAGTAAATTATTCGTTTCCACGATTGTCCGCTTTCTAGTAGCGTAAACGCGTTGCAGTGTACGTGGGTTAGACCGCCGTACGATTTTTCATCGGCAAGATAAACCCAGTTAAACAGAAACAATTTCCACCTGAGATGCGCGCGATAATTTCGCCGGTCGTGTTGTATTTCAGCGACGCGTGGGCCGCGTCTCGATACAGTCTCTCGAGGTATAGCGATCGTGCCGGTGCGTGCATCATGCGATTCCGTGGATGCGATAACGAGCGTTCGCCTCTTCGCGCGCGAGTCTAGTCGGTCTCTCTCCCTCTCTCGGAACGAGCCACCGCGCGAGACAGTTTAAATATTTATCGCGGCTCGTAAAGTCTGCGCGTCGCGTTGCGCACACACCTCCGTCTCGTTTATCATCGTCGTCTTTCGCTAGGATTCGCGGGTTTCCTCGGTCAATGAAAATTCCTGGTATCATGAAGGCTAGCACGCGATCGCCGATCGACGCTTAATTGGCCCCAGCCTATTTGTAACTTATTCCGCGGGATCGGTGGTTCGTTTCCCCCCCGATTTTTCCTTCTGTTCTTATCAAAGAGCGGATTACGAATGCGAGCCGCGGAGCCCGCCGCCACGCCTCGTCTCGCCTCGCAAAGGATCCGTATAATTTATATCATCGATAGTCCCGGGGCTCGATTAGCCTCGTTTTCCCTCGGCAATCAATGAATTCGCGATCGCTGCTAAGCAGCGCGCGGCCAGGCTCGCAATAAAACTGTTAAGGGAACTCGTTAAGCCTGTTTCAACCGGCGATATTCCTTGCGTCCGAGGCACGCCTTTCAGAGGCTGTCACGGTCCTCGAGATAACTGCATTAATGGCTCAGCCCTGATCACCGATCCCGAGGAATTAATACGCGAGCTGTTTCGTACGAATCGCCACGAAACTCCATACATCCCGGTTCCGCGGCATTCACACGCTGAGCGAGCGCGATTTCGATCCTGATTCGCCGATTCCACGGGAATCGCACGCTTCGATCCGTCGCGATATCCTCGCCCGAAATCGACGCGATTCTTGATCACCGGATGCCAGAAACGCTTTACGATCCGACCTTTTTCTAGAGTTCATGGTCGTGACGTTTAATTGGTTCTCGATGGTGCTATCGAAAAAAAAACAAAATGTCATCGATTTCTCTGAACATGTTCGAACGTATTTGCACTGCGGAAGAAAATAGTCGAAAGGAACAACTGGTGATTGGCCACTCGAGCTCTCGAGGAGATAGCGCTTACAAAGCGTACACTGTAAGAAATTGAAGCCTGCCATACGGTTTCGATGCACAGTCTCGGTGTCAAGTGGCTAAGCGAGGCTCAAAGCTGCTCTAATGGGACCTATTCCTCTTCTATGCCACTTACAAAAGTATAAATACACTGGTACGAGCCCACGGACAGGATACAGCTGTCATTCGTGGCTCCAGTTTCCCCATTCCATCGAAGTATCGTCGAAAACATGGCTGTTGGAGGCTCGAGGACGGTCATCTAGGTCGGAGCAGCCTTGGTCCGTAGAGCAGCGACCATGTAACCTACATGACTATCCCGAACAGAGCTTTTCCTCTTCCTCCTACTCGCTTGTCGCCTACGGGGCACACCTATGCTTTACGTTACCAGCTGCTCGAGTCTTTGGCTCTCGTTTTTCTAACTGCAGAGCAATACGAGATGCCTCGGAATAGATTCACATTCTCAGAATAGATGTAAATGGGAAAAATCGAGAATCTCGCTTCTCGCACGAAGTTGCAACCGAATCCCGTCGAAACGATAGCGTTTGCTGCTTCGGGAGCAAGTTTCTCGCGTGATCGGATCGAACGGGGACAGAGAGGTGAGCAGGAAAAGTTGACGGGAAAGGCAGCGGAAGAAAAACATAGAAGCGGCCGGGCACGTGCCGAGTGCAGGGAACAGAAAATCACGCTTGCACAATACCACAAATCCATCGGGTCCGGCGTGTGGCGGGCAAAAGGTGCTCCATATTCTATATTTAAAGGCGTTCGCAGCTGACAGAGAGAAAGAGGAACAGAGAGAACGAGAGAGAATGGGAGAGAACGAGGGAGAGAGGCCACGTGCGTGTGCGTGGCCCGTTACCATCACGTACTCTCGTTGTACTCGCTCGCTACCCGTCGCGTGACCGGTCGCATTTAAATTTACCGAGCGATGCGCGCCGCTCAGACTCGATCTTCGCGCGTGCGATGCTCGTCGGAGAAAGGATGAGAGAGATAGAGAGAGAAAGAGAGAGCGCTGGAAATATACGGGACGACGCGACGCTCGATTCGTTTGTTTCCGGCTATACGTGTGATTCGACGCTGTAACGAGAACCTTCGCGCCGAAGAGGGCCGCAGGAGAGGGACCAACAAGCCGAGACCACGTCTATTTTCTGCGCGACCTGCCCTCCCGTACCATAATACAGTCGAAATTTGAATCATTTCGAAATACACGAGATTATTTACGAGCGGTCTCGCGCCGAGGACGATTGCGATTAGCCGCTCGTTTCCGCCGTGGATCAAGCGGCTCGTGATTTAAGACGGTGCTTAGGTATTATTGGGTCCAAGGATCGATCGATGGAGGATCGATAAAAAATTGATTGTCAGTCGGGAGTCGACGCAGAGACGATTTACAGTTGGAGAATGCGAGGAGGAGTTTCGAAAAAATTGCAAGCTCGAGCATAGATTTCGACGAAAATCTCCACTTCGAATCTGACTGACTTTGCGAGCAATCGGACGACGGATGGTTCGCTTTCCAGAAAAGTCCGCAGTCCACCGATAACGAAGAAAGCGGTGTCAACGTCCACATTGAGTGACGAATCAGAGTCATAGTCTTCAATGAATCGCTTATCGGAGCTCCGTCGGTAGCGCATAGTGCAGCAAATTGGAAATTTTGTTTCGAGTAGCGGAAGAGCGTATCGATCCGCGCATCGATTATGATTTACGTTGATAAGATTAATGAAATTGCGGAGGTTGGCGTCGCTCGATACGGCCGAAATGCTTCTCGTTCCCGGCGATTATTCCGGGAATCGTCGACAGATAAGGCTCTCGCGCTGCGAATCGGAATCAGCGTCTTCCGCCTCGAAACGTCACGGCTGTTTACGATTACGCGCGTCATGGCCAGCACATCCACACCCACGCAACACGGCGCGCGCGCGCACACACATATACACGCCCGGTAAAAAACCGAGTCGCATAATGGCTAGCGTAGTAATGATTCTCACCAGACGGCGAGCAACGATCCGATGGAAACTTACGACCGCACGATCACCGCTGTTAACCGTCGAATGTAACGCGTAATGGTGTACGGTTCAACGTTTACCCGGCGACTGCCATCTGTCGCGCCGCTCTGCAAAACGCCTTGTTACTCGCTGCCATCGGCTTCGAAACTCGCCGACACATAGTTCACGCTTGTTTTTACCGGCTTTTTGCGGCGGTCTCTCGGTCGTTCTACGGCCCGTTAATTCCGTTCACGAAACTCTGTATGGATTTCGCGAATACCCGCTAGGACGCACCAGAACCAGTGCTCCGGGTCGCTTTTGCACCGGTGCGACGGAATTAAGAAATTTTCCCGACCGTAAATGGGTTTTCCGAATCGGCATGAACAATCACGTATAAAACAGAGCAGACTCCGTGTTAACGTCGGAAACAGCACAAAAGCGAGTCTATAATTAGCGAAGAGTGGAAGTAGGTAAAAGTCGAGGCAAAGCCATATGGCGTTCACCGAGCCGAAATTGATCGGCTATCACTGTCTAGCAGATTAATGATAGATACGGCCGATATTTTTACAAGGGAAGGCTAATCGAGCCGGTATGAATGTCCGATAGGCCGCGTCGGTTATTAAATATCCGATTGTCGATTACGCCGGACAACGGGCTCGGTACTCGGGTCCGTGTGTTCCTAGCCTGGCCCGGCCCGGCCCGACCTGGCTCGGCTCGGCTCGGAATCGACGCGACGCGACGCAAAAATCGATGGCCCCCGGTGCGGCCACCGGTTCCCTTTTTCGAGCGGTAATTACACGTTTCACGGGGCCAGAATAGAAAGGCTCAGTATCCGACGACGTATCGTATCCGATATATCTCGCTCCTTAATTTATTTTTAATGCGGAGCCACGGCGGCCGAGCAAAGGTCGCGCATAACATTTACAATCATTAAAGCGGCTTCGATCCGTTCCGCACGCCGGAAAAAAGAAATACAGCTAGTTATACGTCATTGAATGCAGCCACGCCGGCAACGAGGACACACACGCCGGCCGTCGACGAGCCGATTTAACGAACTCGCGGCGTTATTCCAGTTATTCGCGAGGCTCGCCGAGAAAAACGTCGCCGTTAACCGGATCAAAACGTATTTCTAATTAATTCCAGCAACGGTATATCTCGCGGTATCCATAGGCCGCGTACACGTCAAACGGCCCCGTCGCCTTTCGAGAAGGCAGAACTCGAAAAGAGCGAGGAATAAGACGCGATAGAGGAAGAAAGAGACGGAGAGAGAAAGACAGAGAGAGAGAGAGAGAGGAAAAAGAAAGAACGACAAGAAATTAGGACAAGAGCCAGGTTTATCGTCTTTCTAATCCGAACGTCGCTCGAGCCTTAGGCGCGGCCCATTAATGGGTCTCTCTCTCTCTCTCTCTCTCTCTCTCTTTCTTTCTCTCTCTCCACGTCGAAGGATGTATACGCGGGTTAGAGGGGTTAAATGACGCCGTATATCCGAGGCAACGTCATGAAATCGTGGCTTGTTTTCCTTTACAGCCGGCTCCGTACGGAACCACTTACGCGGGCACGTACACGCGCATTAAGGCACGCGCGCTCTTAATGCGTCCGGCATTTGCGTTTCTCGTTCGTAACAGCCAATCGCGGGCGGTCCTGGCCCTCCAGCCGGGGGAAAAATTTCGTTCGACTTATTTCTGGGCGTTTTACGCTGCAGTTAGCGATAGACGCTCGACATATAGACCCGTCGAATTGTTTTAAACGTCTCGGCGAGCGAAGGGACTTTCGGAGACGCCTGGGGCTGGAGCGATTAGCTATTTCTATGCTGAGACGTTTGTCCGTGCTTATTAAGCGTTTATTCCCCTCGAATTTCTCAATTAGTCGTTAAGAAAATCGCTGGCCATAGTAGCGGCGTGTCCCCGTAAGCGAATCGGCTGCGATTCTTCTAATCGATCGTGGCCGGCGTCGGATTTTCGTAGTCGGCGGTGTTCGTCGGCAAAGTCCGCGTCAAATTTAGACAGGCATAGTACATCTGTCGACTATAATATCCATTGACTCGTTCCCGTAAGTACCCCACGCTGTCGGGCCTAATGCGTGCGCGCGGTACGAGGAATATGCGTGTTCGTCGTCGGTTGCTGGTGTTGCCTCTCGCCGGATCTTAAAATAAGACCGGCCACCGCACCGTAATAAATTCTGCGTGCCTCCTTCTCGCGCGTATCGTGCGTGCGTGTCCCGAAGTGTCAGCCAAGAAAGAACGAAAGAAAGAAAGAAACGCGGAGGACGCGAGCAACAAAACGAAAAGCCTCTTGCGAGGGGGAGGGAGATTGAAAGGGAGAATGAGACGGGTGGAAGGAGTGAAAGATAGAGAGAGAGAGAGAGGGAGGGAGTATGAGAGAAAATGACAGGGAGAGAGAGGGTGAAGAATAACGTGAGTCACACGGGGGACGAGGGATCGAAAAGACGCGGAGAGGAACCAACGAAAACCCTCGAGTGCGACTTGCTTCGAGTGCGCGCCAGTAGCGCGTAACTTATAAATCCGCTCGCCAGAAGGTGCTGCTATATATGTTACGATGTAATTCAAGAATTCGACCGGCGACACTCTCGTTGGCAACGGGACACGGGATTCGGAGAAAGCGGAGACACCCGTGTTCATTTCGTTACCGACCAAGTCCGCCATCGAAACGCTGCGCAGATCTAGTACGATCGAGCGATTCCACGCTTTTTTTCACTTGCCAGTCGCGAAGTTTCTTTTCTAACAAACTTTCGCACAAGCACCTCTCCATTTCGTGGTACTAGTATTCCATTCTAAAAATAAAGATACCTCTACCGATCAATTATCACCCGCATATCAACTCCGCCGCATCTCAGAAGTCGTCGAGAAACATTCGACACACTGTCGAACAAGCAATCCCGTTTGTACCAGTATTTTTAGTCGATCGTTGGTCGAGTCACCAGTCATTTCGTTCGAACATTGAACTCCCGCTTTATCTGCGTCGGTGTGTCTCGAACAGGTTCAACCGAATGGAATTCCCTTGTAACGTGTCCTCGGTCTTCGCAACACGTTCAATTGCAACGCGCAATTACCACCAGCGGACAAACAAGTCCCCCTTTGTTCCCACTTTTCTCTCGCCACTGAGTCACTCTCTCAACATAGTTTTTTTTCTTTCTTTTTCTTCTGGGCGACATACGCGCGCGGCTGAAACCGAGGAATATTTATCTGGACGTATTCGATACGTTCTACAGGCTCCAATTTTATTCCTCTTTTTTTTCGGGCGAAATCGCGTTACGAAGCTTCTATCGTTCGCGGAAATTCGACTGAGTCACCCGGTGCTCGTGGCCAACAACACATTTTAATTTCTTAGTTGTGTGCGAAATAAAAATCACAGAAAGCTAGTGACAGTTTCTTCGTAAATACGTCGGAAACTGTGCGGGAAGCGTATCAAGCTAACTATAACCAAAGTATATCCGTAGTTATATGAGAATTAAAAATGCTGTATAGTCGGGGACGAAATGGAGAAAAGAAATTAAACTGCGATAGTGCGCGCGATCAATAAAACACATAAAAATTTTTACGAGCCATTTTAACGATCGGGCTTACAGTTAGGATAATTCTTTCCGTCACGCAAGTAGTACGCTTCTCCCGTGTTCCTTTAATTCCCGCGGCGTTACTCACCGCTCTTAATTTCAAGAATCTCACCTGACTCACTTTACGACTCTCTTCGGCTGCGGTCTAACGTCGGGTCGATGCGTATCTCCTTTCTTGCGATCCGTCGATCGAGCATTCCGCGCCCAGAGGAACCGGCGAATCGATCCTCGAACCGGTCCTCGTTCCCCGACGATTATTCATTCCCGAACGTTACCCCCGTTGCATCGCGCTCCTCTCCTAGAACAGACATCTTATCGGGAGATCTTATCGGTAGCAATTGGTACCGAGAACTCAACCTCCTCGATTAAATCGTTCGATTGCGCTGCCATCCGAGATGAATCTAACAGCTGCTCGCTCGAGATTCGAAGATATCGAGCTACTTAATGGCGTTGCATTTCGCGCTAATGTCGCCGCGGATTTTAATGTCAGCCTGGAAAACGGTACTATTCCATACTGTACCGTAACCTACAGTCGTTTCGCTACGACAATAAAGAAGCAACCAATTTCACCGTATCTATTAACACTAAACCTACCAAGCAGTAAAAGCAAATAAGATGTTTTAGCTTATAAAAATGACGAGGCTCTATTTATATTGATTTTAAATTTATCGAATCAATAACTTCATTATTTCAATAATAATAAAATGAAAAATATAAAACCGATCGTTTGACCGGCAGTGGTAGGTTCAGAATACTAGAATGGGATTGTTAAATTTTTGTTGAACTTTCTAAATCCAGAAAATAAACAGTAAATGCATTGCTATGATAATATATTGTACAATAATTGTACCGTCAATGCCGCGTATATTTTGCGATCTTTTTGATCGTTGGAAAGCAAAAGCCGACGTATTCCGCAGCTCAGACGAAACACCTGTAACTAGAGAGAAGAAAAGCCTGCCCGATCTTTCCCCACAAAAATTCCCATAAAAAATTGCTTCGCCAGTCTTCATGATAAAATTTATCGAACCATTTTTAGAGGCGCCTCATTCCTGGTAGCCCCGGCGTAAAAAACTCAATTATTCAAAGTATGCGTGGTAGCGAGCTCAGCCGGCGGCGGCAGCGGCGGCATCCGTGACCCGATGGCAGCCTCGAACGAAACCAGAAATACATATTTCGAATTTCTAATCCGACGATAGAGTCCCGCGGCGCGGCGTGGCTGTTGTGGCAGTGGGATCCGGCGTAATTGATAGTTACCGTAGGAACGTACTGTTACTCTGCGTGGCGGCCTATCTTCCCGGCCGATCTTCGCGTATTTTAAATTCACGCCGGCTTGCGTATCCATTTCGGATCGGAGAGGAGACGACGACGTTGGCTTTCGATCCTCGGATCGAGAACCGGGATAAATCACCGGTACGTTCTCCGTAATGGCGGCACGTAGGTGCCGCAGCAAGGGGTACCCTAGGTGCCGCGTTTAATGCCGCAGCTTGCGACACGGACGTAAGCGCGCACACATGCACTGTTCTACCTCTCCTTCTCTCTCTCTCTCTCTCTCTCTCTCTCTGTCTCTCTCGTTTGCTCTCCGGTCGGCGTCAGATGGAAATTACCGATCCGATATGCAAATAGCCGCGGCGACCACTAATGCGCGGTTAACGGTAACGTTATTAACGGATCGTTACACGATGTCCGCGCGACGTACGTGTACGAGAGCGTAATCATACGTGCACGCGTCTATTTCACGCTCGCACGACTGCCCCGGAAAATCCAGGGACATTTTCGAGCCTCGAAAAATGACTCCAAGCTTGATTAACGAGCGAGCTTAACTCTACGGTTCGTGATTTCTTTGTGAAACGGGTCGGAGTCGGGTGGAATGCTGATGCGACCTTGGTGGCGGCGGCGGTGGTGAGTTCGGTAGGATCTGGGGTGTAAAGATGCGATGAATTTTTTTTTCGTGGACCTCAATAGGGGATGCTCGAGGGATTTGAACAGTTTCTTTCTCTAGAAAACTATCGACTGGTTTTGTCCACCGGTGCAGTAAAGATTCAACGGAATAGACGAAATTACACTACAAGGACAATGTGTATATTGACAGTACGTAATTGAAGGGATTCGGTGCTTCTAAACCAGCTTCTAAACCAATTTTACTACTGAAATACCAGCACGAAACAAACTTTACTTTTGCATTCAACGATTGCATCCCATTTGTACGGACTAATTAAATGAGTTGTCGAATTTTCGAAATTCTGACTCGCCGCTCAGAATGTTAAAGACTTTCTACTAAATTGATATTTACGCTGTGGGCAAGCTTCGTAATTTATTTGGAGCATCGATTAATCAATTACAGAAACGCTGTGGCAATACATTTATCGAAGCCCCGAACGAAAGAACCACGATTTTCCCGAACACCCGTACCCGGGCCTACTCGCGAACAGCTGAAAAATCAAGTTCTCGTCTAGAAATGTCTCGCTCGGTGCACAGACTCGTCGTCTACGCCGAGTCCCAAGCTCACCGCGATATAATCGAATTTTATTTCCAGACCGTACCGTACAGAATGCGGATTGCATCTACCACCGCGAGTGTCTTCATATTTTAAAATATCTTGCCTCCCACCGCAGTGTACGCATCTAAATATATACTGACCGCGGGTTGCTCGTGTCAATTTGCGGCCACGCGGAATGCACGCGGTGCGGAGGGAGCACGGCGATATTCGGGTGCACGAGAAAATCCTGACTTTTCCATTCGCCTCTAAACACGCTCTCTCTCTCCCTCTCTCTCTCTCTCTCTCTCTCTCTGTCTCTCTCTCTCTCTGGATCTCGATACCGTACACAAAAACGATCTTCGCAGCGCAACGGAGTTAGTCGGTTCGCGCGCGTATTTAATTTCACGGAGTTGATTCGGTTCGCGAATCCCCCTACTAATAAG
Source organism: Lasioglossum leucozonium (assembly GCA_028454225.1). NCBI lineage: Eukaryota > Metazoa > Arthropoda > Insecta > Hymenoptera > Halictidae > Lasioglossum > Lasioglossum leucozonium. The sequence continues at coordinate 8,372,176 of CM052222.1, forward strand.
CGAGTTCGTATTCTCGTTTTTCGTTAATGCGGCGTCTATGCGCGCGCGGTGCGCAACTCGCATTACGCTTAATGTCGCACGGCCTGGCCAGCCAACAGCCGCACATGCGGCCAGCAAATTATCGCCTGGTATATTATTGTGCTGCGTGTGCGTATAATACGACTTCTCGTCCTCTTTCAGCCCGGTCTCTCTCTCTCTCTCTCTCTCTCTGCCCCTCCTCCCCCGACCTTCTCATCTGTTTATCTCTCTCTCTCTCTTCTCTTTCTCCTCGTTCCCTTCGTTTCTCTCTGGCGTCTTTCCTGCTCGCTCACGGCTCGGTTCTTTTCTCCTTTTTCTTTTCCCCGTTTTACTCCCCTTCCGCGCCGCTTGTACAGCGAAATGACGATGGTCGCGCGCGTGTACCGAGACACATTATACCTCCCGTGTATTTTTATCAACGGAAGTGCGTAGTTGTACCGTGCGCGCATTCCTGTACACAGCCGCCGCCGCCGCCGCGCCGCTGGAAAACCGAGGAGCAAAGGGGGCCGGAACGCGTGTTTCGCCGAGTACGTGTGTTTCTTGTGCCACGGGGGCATTGTCGACGACGACCAGCCCCACCGCGAGACGATGATAGAGCCATTTAAGAACTTCAATTCCTCCGCTCGCTCTGCCTTCCGACTTATTTTAGAATCCTTTTACGACCGGCTTGCTGCTGCCACGCAGCCCGCTCAAACTTGCTCGCAACAAGGCCGGATCGCGTGGATATGTCCTTAACGCGCCGCACGGGAACGGGAAACGCTTTCTTTTACCACCTCTCGCTTTCGTTCGAGCGTGTTGTTTAACGATGCTAGATCGGGATTCCGAGGGAATTCCGGTCTGGCGTGTTCCCGGAAAAAATTGGGATTCCTCTCGATTTTGTCGATTCTCTATTGTCAGATCAGAATAAAATCGACTCAAACCCTAGCGACTAATTTTAGAATGTCTCGCGAGACTTCTTCGTCCATAGCAAACATCGGAAATTGTCACCTCGCGCGCGCGTCGCCGAAGCAATCACAGAATGCTCCTCTGTTTCTCGTCGTCCTCTTCAATCTGTTCAGACAGTAATGATGCTACCGCAGTGTTCGATTAAAACAACGTACTCGCCGACAACCATAGAAATCGGCTAGACGAGCAGGTGAAAATCCGGAAGACCGGGGACAGTAGCGAACAGTGAAAAATTTCTGTCCGCTCGGTTTTCATTGAGGTCGCTATCAATCAATACCGGAGCGCCATTATCGTCGCTGTTATCTACGCCCGATTCCCTAAAAGTCTATTTACTATCGTACACAGTGTGAGAGAGAGAGGGGGGAGGGGAGAGTGAAAAGAGGCTAGAGGAAAGAGGGAACGGTATAGAAAGACACGGTAACTATGTGGCCAATGTTTGATCGATACTCCGCTCCCTCGCCTGTTATCTCGCGATTTGACTGCTTAATGCGAGGAAAGCTTAAAACATGCGTCAGTGAAACATCAACTATCCAGATAAGCAGATAAGGGAGGAGGTGGAGGCCAGCCGTGTGCTCGCCGGTCTACATTAGTGTACATTATACATGCTTGTGTGTGCACGTACATATGTATAAATACGTGTTCACGCGAAACAACACAAGCGAGCGTGTTTGCGCGCGTGTATTCGTCGGCGCGCGAACAGCCCGACGAGAACGGATATGTTTCGCGAAGCCATGACGGCTGCGCGTTCACTGCATAACCGGATCAGAAACCATGCAATCGTATCTACTTTTCTACTTACGCTTTAGTTGGGGTGCTTCGCCTACATGCGATCACGATACAGCCGCGACGCGCGATTACGAACCGTTCCCTTCTTTCTCGCTTCTTCCTTCGGCACTGCTCCCTCCTTCCTCTTCTCTCTTGTTCGAGCTGGATTTTTTTCCCCGTCGTCCACCTTTTCGCGCGAAGCTGCTCGAGTACTCGGAAAAAGAGCTTTGCTCGGCTCGAACGGACGGGCATCGATCTATTCCGCGAACCACCGAAAGTCCACCCCGCTCTCGCTGATTTCCGAGCAGTAAATCTGGGGTGCGAGATACATAATACTTTTCCACGATTCTCGGAAGTAGTTTTCGATACGTTTGTTTGGTAAATTAGTCATTTGTGATTTTCTGAATGCTTCTGTTCGGAAATTATTTGGAAGGTCTGGGCTAGGTCCGAGGATTTTCTGACCCCTTTGTTTATTGAATTAGACATTTGATTTTCTAAATGCTATTCCTCCTGTTCAGAAATTATTTGCAAGGTCTGCGTATTTTCTGACCCCTTTGTTTGTTGTATTAGACATTTGATTTTCTAAATGCTATTCCTCCTGTTCGAAAATTATTTGGAAGATCTGGGTTAGCTCTGGGGATTTTCTGACCCAATCGTTTATTGAATTAGTCATTTTATTCTCTAAATGTTATTCCTCCTGGCCGGGAATAATTAAAAAAATTGATCTCAACGCTCCTCTGCACGCAGCAATGTGGAAATCGGTTATTCGAGCTTGAATGTGCAAAATGTTTTTTATCGTTTTTTAAAAATAACGTATATAGCACTTGAAATGCGTTTAAAAACGTCCAGTTTGTAGACTGAACGTGCACAAAAAAATATACATTTAAAGCCCAAGATCGACGGGTAATCGCATTTGATCGAACGCTCGCTAGTCGATCGATCGTTAAGGAATATAATCGCGTGCATAAACAGCCCGTTATCGATCCGTCAACGAGCGATAAACGCTCGGGGAAGATCCCGTTCGGTCGTGTAGCCGATTTCTCGCGGATTTAACCGTATCCACGGTACCGGCCATAATTCCTGGCATTTTTCCGCGGTTAATTCTCATCCGCCTTCCGCGGCCTGCGCGATGAGCGAGAGATATACCGTGTAACGTGGGAAACCTCTCGCGCCCGGTTTATTACGAGGCTTTTGTAGTCACGATACCGATACCGGGCCGATTTTCTTCGGCGCACGAGTGTGTGTATCACTCGGCCCGACCATAATTCCCCTAGCCACCTGTAAGCGATCACGCCGGAATCCAGAGCGTCCGCTTTCTAAAAACCGTAAGTAATGCAGAAAGATCGTTCGATCGATTAAAGTGAACCCGGGGATCGGCGGGTTTCTTGCCGCGGCGCGGCGGTTCGTGATCGGGCTCTTTCGCCGGCCCGATAATTGATTAATGGAAATAAAGGGCGCGCGAACAACCGTGTGTCCGTCTCCCCGTCGGTCCGTGTGCGCATTCGAACCTGTATACACGGTGTTCCTCTCACAATGGTCGAAATAGTGCAACAGATTAAAGACGCATCTCCGCGGAATTAAAAATTTATTTCTTTGGGTAATTTATTTGGATAGTTCTTTGTATAAAAAAATTGCTGAACATTTCGATAGACGCATTCTCGTTATTTTTATACAATAATGTGGAAAAGTTAATTTTTCAGTAGAAGAATTTAATGATTTTGTCGTATTGTTCTCGACTCATTCAAATTGTTAGAAAAGTGTACTCTTTTTTTTCAATTGTAAAATTCACCAATCGAATTGTCACTTGGACAATATTTCTTTTGCATAAAAATCTGTAGTCTAACCGTTAGGTTTGAAATCTCATTCGTACGAAATATTTTTGCTGCCCGAGTTTTTCTCTCCGCAATAATAAATATGTTTCGCAGGTCGAAACTAATTGGTACACCGTGTATACGTGGGGGACAATGAGAGCCGTGCGGCCAGCGTAAAAGTTAGATCGGAATGCCCGTTAAAATAACCAATTATCCCTGTTTTTCTATCGAGCGCCGGTGCTCTCTCGATACGAGGAAAGGAAACCTGTTAAAGCGTACTTATTTAATGGAACGAAAGTGGCGAGCTACGATATTGTGGAATATCGGATCGCGGACGGACGGAGGGAGAATGTCTCGTCGAATAACTAATTACACTGTTCTCTTTTTTAAATCGCCGCCGTTTGTTAGCCGCCTCCGCCACCGATGGGAAATTGTATATAAACCTGCGTATCTTTGTTGCTTTATTTTTAACTCTCCCCCCACCCTCTGTTTTTTGTCTACCGGCAACGAGACTTGGCCTGGAAAAAGATCCATTCATCCGAGAGTACTCGAATGCTTCAATAAGTATTCAACGAAATTTCGAATTGAAACGTAAATAGAAATTGCCGAGGGTTTCCGGATGAAAAGGAAACTGGAGAAGATGGACTTTCTTGTCGGAAAATGGAAACGGTGTGTGCTTCGATTAAACACACAGTTGCTTTATTTAGTACGTTTTCGGTAGCTGTTCTCTATATTATTGAATTTTTAGTAAAACATGTTTCTCAGATTTATAGTTCTATAATTTTCATTTTACAATTATTGAAGTTATAAAGACACTTACATTTGATACATTTTCTTATCCGAGCGCATACAGGGTGAATTACATTAGTGGTTCTGTTAGTTGTTCAATCAGAAATTTTGTTTGGTAAAATAACATGGTTCAATGAGAGCTTTAAGACGATCGTACCTAATTTTTTTTCAACCCTTTTTTAAGGAATTATTAAGGTCACCATCAACCCTTTATAGGTAAACCTACAATTTTTTTACACTCATCTTTTAAGGGATACTGAGACAAATTCGGCAAGCATTATAACATTTTTCTGAATTTAAAACGATCAAAAAAGTCATTTATTAATCGTTTACGCGGTGCATAACGCTGAAAAAGGAGGGCTGACAAAAAATTTGGTACGATCATCTTAAAGCTCTCATTGAACCATGTTATTGTAGATCAAAAAAGTTTGCGATTGAATCATTAACTGCAGAATAAGTGGTTCACCCTGCATATTGATGTAAAAATTGCACAAAATCTAAATAAATAAAGCTTTGTCATTTTTACAAGCTAAAACATTTTTAATCGCTTTTTAATGTTCGGTAGCTTCAGCGTTAAAAAATGATTTCAGTCGATAACAATTGTTCGAAAAAATTGCACACAGACGCCGACTTCATCTGGCCGCATTAAAATATTTCTATCTCTCCCAGTTCCGTTTCCGTTTCGAGGCCGACGCGAAAATCGCGCAGCATTTTAGCTCGTCGGTCTTGAAACGTCTTTTTTCCAGTCGGTTGGCGGAATGCGTGCGCGAAATACAACTCTCCGGCGTATTGTTACCTGTCTCGCGACGGCGAGGCTAGGCGTCTCCGGTTACCCTCGATTCGATTCGCGAATTATGATTTCATCGTCGGTGAAAACGGGAAAGAACAAGAAGTCGCGGAACGTGCGAGCATCGGTCGAGCGGCCATTTGCCCTGGTCTCCGTCTGCGACGCACGAGCCTCTCCATACAATTAATTATTGACCCGTTTTAATCGCGTTAGGTCTAATTAGCGGGGTGGAGGGTGGGGGCAGGGTGAGTCCGTCTCAAAGTTGTTAATTAAATTGGTTAATGCGATAAAGGGGAAGTCCACGCCGGAGTTCTCTGTTCCCTTTCTCTTCTCGCCTCTTTCGTCGCCCTCCCCCCGCCCCTTTTGACTCTCTACTCGCGCTCGTCTTTGCGCTGCAGAAATACTTTTACCGGCCCGGCCGATTATTTCAATTATACCAGATACACGCCGATCGGCACCGCGGCGCGGCGGTTCCCTGGTTTAATTGAAACTCGTTCGGCGACGCATAAAAGTCGATTCCCGTTCACGCAAAAACATCGCGGGAACGTGCGCGGACTGAAATTCCAGCCCCGCCGACAAATGTATCCGTCGATTCTCCACAAAAAAATATATTTAAATATTTGCATCACCTTATTTTCTGCGCCTAATTATGTCCTCGATCGTAGCGTAGAATATCGAATTTTCACTGGTCGCGTTGAATTAAACATTCTCTAGACAGGGCTCTACGCACGATCGACGTTGCAATATTTGCGCGGAGGTGTAACGCCATTGAGAAAACCGCTGTAACAACAATTCTGGTCGAGCGGTTATCATATTCTGTCACGCCTGTGTTTTCCGCGATTACGACAGTCCTCTCGTGGGATCACCGTGAAATTCCGAGTTGCTCCACCGACCAATTTATTAGTCTCGAATAATAATTGCTTGGAAATCGACCTTTGCAATCGCTCGAATCAATCTGTGTTATTTTCGCCGGTGATTGCAGTTGTCAATTTTTCAGATGTGCTACAACAACGCGGGTCGAACGCGGTCTTTCCGATGGCATTTTCGACGTCCCCATGAATTTTCGTGCGCGCGCGCAGTGAAAGGGTGAAATATCAGACGTCCACGCAACAAAGTTTTCAGACCGAATCGTTGATTGCTACCACTTTCACGACGTGAAATATTGGATAGAGGGAATAAAAAAAAAAATCGACTCGATCGACGGCGTCAAGTTACAACCGGTCAATACGCCAGTCGATATTACAAAACCGGGAACGATTATAACAGCGCGGTAAGTCGATATCGGCCGATAATAATAAACATTTCTATACCCGGCTCCGTTTAACCGATTCAGCGTGCCCGCAATCGTTGAAAATATCTGAAACGGCTGCTTCGAACATTTTATATAACGCGGATCGATTCGAATAAGCTCGCAACGTTCCCTCAATGGACCGAGCTGACAGAAAAATCCCATGGTTAATAAAACATGGAGAGTTGAAGAAGCGAATACAGTCAATTGTGCTAAAACAAAATTGTTGAATTAATCCATGAAAACCGACGAAACAAAATGAACAAAAATAGCAACGGTACCGACAACATCGGAAGTAGCTCGGTATTCGGCAGAACAGCGTTGATATCCCGTGGGCATTGTATATCGATAATCGAACGTCGTTGTCGCGGGGAGTCGCGCGTGTTCTTGCGCGCGGCATCGCTCGGATCGTGTACGCGTGGTTGCGCGACACCTCTCGCCCCGAAATAACCGTGATGGCGTTATGGAAACCCCCACGCCCGCGGTCATTAATTATAATTAATATCGGCGCCGATAATGGCAGCCGGCACACACCGTATATTGCCGGGACATGCGTCGCGCGCGCGGGGAATGGTCGCGACGCGACGCGTTGCGACGCGGACACGAACGGAACGGGCCGGCGTGTAAGTGCGCGAGTATCCTGGTGTACATCGTCCGTGTATAGACGCATGAATTTCCATCGTCCTCGATCCGGATGATCGTCCCGCGAGTGGTCAATTTGTAGGCTGGCCGTTCTGCGTTTAAAAAGGAAAAGAACCCGTTGTGGTTCCGCGAGCCATTAAAACCGCCGTCGAAAGATATCGACGACGTGGATTAAACGTCGCTCGTTATACGTGTCCAGGTTGTAAATCGTCGTTGTAAATCAATTGGCCCGCAGAGTCTGGCCCTGGCTAGTTCGCTGATAAATAGGATTAACTGATTTACATGAACGAGATTCCGCCTGGCCGGCTATCGATCATAATCAACGCTCGACGGCCGCGGCGCGGCGGCACCGGAATTCATTCTACGCACGTTCTCTTCTTATTGTATCTGAATCGACGATATTCTGCTTCTATTCGACAGGCGAACCCATGCCAGCATCCGATCGTGATCTTGAGGGACGTTGCCTCGTCAGACATGGAGTCGTTGCTGCGCTTCATGTATCACGGCGAGGTGCACGTCGGTCAGGAACAGTTGGCCGCTTTCCTCAAGACTGCACAGATGCTCCAGGTACGAGGACTAGCCGACGTCAACAGCGGCGCCGCGACGGCGAAGATACCGCCGCCGTCGTCGTCGGGCGGCTACAACGGTAGCGCACCGGTGAGTCCAATTTTCACTACTTTATTCCTTAACACCGAACCCCACCGAACACTAGAATCAAATGCTTCAGCTTATACGAGGCTCTATTCATTTAGATTTTGTGCAATTTTTATTTCGATATCTGCTTGGATAAAAAAATGTATCGAATCAATTTCCATGTCACTTCATAATTTCAATAATTGTAAAATGGACAATATAAAAACCGGTCATTCGACTGGTTCAGTGCTACACCCCCAAGCTCTAGAATCAAATTAAAATGTTTCAACTTATACGAGGCTCTATTTATTTAGATTTTGTGCAATTTTTATTTCGTTATCTGCTTGGATAAAAAATGTATCGAATCAATTTCCATGTCACTTCATAATTTCGATAATTTTAAAATGAGCAATATAAAACCGGTCATTCGACTGGTTCAGTGCTACATCCCCGAGCTCTAGAATCAAATTAAAATGTTTCAGTTTATACAAGGCTCTATTCATTTAGATTTTGTGCAATTTTTATTTCGATATCTGCTTGGATAAAAAAATGTATCGAATCAATTTCCATGTCACTTCATAATTTCAATAATTGTAAAATGGACAATATAAAAACCGGTCATTCGGCCGGCAGGTTCAGTGTTAAATCCCCGATGTACACTATTACTATGAAGTGTTGCTGTCAGTGTAGCGGCGTTAATAAAGTGTTCGGCAATGTGTTGTTAGGCCACACCACGCAACCCTTGGCAAGACAATGGCAGGGGCGACCTAAACGAGAGTGGCCTGAGTTCGCCTCCAGAGAAACGACCCAGAAGCCAGAGTCCACCTCTTGGTAACCACGTGGAGCAAAAGTCGGAGCTGCAGGAATCGTTGTTGGGTCAAGCCTTGGAAGGAGGTCCCACGATACACACTACACCCTCTAATAATGTGCAGGTAAGACTCTTCATCGATCTGGCTCGTAGTTAGAGATTGATTTTTATTGCGGGTGGTTACAAGAATGAGGATTGTTGTTCGCCAGGCACAGTCTACCGGCGAGGACTCGAATTCTATGTCGGACAACGAGGAGGACATGTCGAACAACGACAGCATCTTGAACTCCGTGAAGACAGAGCCCAGCGACATCCTGAACGACTCCATGGAACACCATCGTAACTCGTTTCCGGCTGCGCTTTTGGGACTACCAGGTATAGATCATTCATAGAAATGTATTTCTTCTATTAACACTAAACCCATCGAGCGTTAAGAGCGAATAAAATGTTATAGCTAGGCAGTGGACCTTTATGTAAAATTAAGTTTTTTTGCCTGATTTGCAACAATCTGGAGTGAAATAGAAATTCATGTTCTTTCTTAATACATTTAATAGGTTGAAAATAATATAACTTATAAGTTCTTCTGTTTTTACTCTTTTGAATTGCACCTACTCATTTTTCTCATAAATGCATCAAATCCTCTGTCTAGTTTATAGCATATAAAAATGACAAGGATCTGTTTATTTAGATTATGTGCAATTTTTATTTCACAAATCAATTTCCACGTAAGGTAACTTCATATTTTCAATAATTGTAAAATGAGAAATATAAAAAATTGGTCGTTTGACCAACAGTGGTAGATTCAGTGTTAATATTAGTAGTTCCAGAATATTAGAAACGGATTGTTAAATTTTTTTAGAACTTTCTAAATGCAAAAAATAAACAGGAAATGCATTGCAGTCGTTAGAATTTTCTTCAAGAGGAAGAAGTTATCTACGATTCGATCAAATATATTCTGCAACAATTCTACCAACAATGCCGCGAATATTTTACTGTCTTTTGCCATCGGTTCGATTGTTGGAAAGCAAAAGCTGACGTTGTTGTAATTGGCAATTGCAGGACTGATACCAGGACCGTCGGGGATCCACGCGGCGAACCAGGATCCGAACTACGGTAAGTGATCAGAGCAACGATACGATTTCACAAGTTTATTACGATTTCGTAGCCCAGACTAGTATCCTCCCATCGTTCCCTCAAGACTCTGGTCTCTCGTTGTTGCGTTGAATGCATGGAACTCTCGTACCTCTCACAACCCTGCATTCCCTTGCCCAAACTACCCTTTGAATAAATCGAAACGAATATTTAAAAAAAAAAAAATAGAAAGCAATGCAAAAAGAAAGCGAATAAAAATCAAACGAAATGATAAAAATGACAACGGGCGAGCAAACGTGATCTCGCGGAGCCTAGCCGCTGTCTCCGACGGCTCTTCGAGTTCCGAGTTCGCTGGAATATCGATTTCCTCCGCAAAGGCCTGCACGAGTCGCTAGAAACATTTGTTAGGGTTGCCACGCAAAGCCGAGCTTGACTCTTTACTCGAATTCTTAACGACCCTTCGAGCCTTGCCGAGGCTAACGAGCTAATTGGTCGCTCTCTCGGTTGACGAGGTACGCATACACGATCGAGAATAACATATTCAGGATTCGAAAAAAAAAAAACGAGAGGGCGGAGGTGTGTGCGGAATCACGATGAAGAAGAAACGAGTATGCCGGATCGAGCCTATAGAAAAACCGAGCAAAAACCGAACTCGAATAAAAACTAAAAAAAAAAAAGCAAAATTGTCTTCTCTCTCTCGAACAGAAAAAAATCTAAAACCCCGCCTCCTTTTGTTCGATCATAGGGGGAGGGGATATCGAAAACAAAAACAGCGCAAAAGCTATAGAAAGAAATCAGACAAAACAAAAAAAAAAATAAATAAATAAAGACGGAGAGAAAACGAAGGGCTGTGGGAGGCAAAGAGCAAAATTGAATAGTGTTTAAGGGATCGGTACGAGGTTGGCTGAGGACTGACATTGGCTGGTGGTTCCAGGGCGATGGCAGCCCTCTGGAGGAGACGGTTCAAGCTCGAGTTCCGGTTGGTTGCCGGGCGCTTCCTCGACAAGGAACGAGCAGACTCAGCCTGGGGATTACCCGAGCGGGGCTCACAACTCGGACGGTCAGGAGCTGCCGTCCGTTCTCCAGCAGCAGTATCATTACCATCAGGCCATGCACGCCACCAGCCAACCGTCGTCGCAGCAACACGCCCTCAGTACCTTGAACTCGCTCAACTCCCTGAACAGCCTGAATACCGAGCAGCTGACGATCATGCACCAAAAGCTGCAGAACAACCTGCAGAGTTTGCAACAGCAGCAATCCTCCTCGGTGAAGAACGAGCTGAGCCTGATGCTGCAGTCGACCGCCAAGGAGAAAATCGACAGCATGGCGTTGTTCCATCAGCGACGGTTCCATCAGTCCCAGCAACACCTTCCCGTGGACAACGGCGGTCCTCCGGGGAAACCGAAGTGTCCCGAGTGCGGGAAGATCTACTCGAACAATTCGAACCTGAAGCAGCATATCGTCAACGTGCACACGGTGCAGACGGAGTACGTGTCGTGCCACGTGTGCAGCAAGCAGTTCAAAACGAAGCAATACCTACAGATCCACCTGCTGTCGATGCACGGCATCAGGAAACGGAAGAGCTACCCGCTCTATCAGATCCAAACGCCGGTCTCTTCCGGTGGACAGGCGTCCTCCAGCCAGCAGTCGCAGCATCAGTAACCGGAACAGCTGATCTTCCGGAGAGAGAACACAGTAATCGATCGGAATATCGATCCGATCGGGACGAGCTCCTCGAGCCTCTGGACCGTGAACCGGAGCAGAGAACGGGTCGATGAGAGCGGATGCTGGTAATCTGTGTTCGTACTCGACCCTGCGACTCGAGAGACACTCCGACACGGTCGAGCGCCGGCTGAGACCTCGCAAATAGTCTCTTCGCAACGGTTCGCGACGCGAGGACGACCGGAAATGTCGTCCAGGGAAGTAACCACGGCGGATAGCTATTTTCCTTCTCGTCGCAACGATTCGCGATACGAGATGATGACAACCGAAAATTTCGTTGTTACTGTTCAGAGTGCTATGAAGCCTTGTCCTAGTGGAATTACTATCATCCTACGTTTCGCAAACATTGCTAGCTTCGTTATTTTCTAATTTTCTTTAGCATTTGTCAGAAATGCATAAAACCCGTTTAGTAATGAACCGGCGCATGATCAACGTCAGTATATTAGAGTAAAGCTGGGAGTCCGTTTGAGAGTAAAGCTCTGGCGAGTTGCTCCGTTAACGTCGCAAAACACGCACCAGTATCGGCGTGTCTTCAACCTTCCGATGAAGCTAGGATGATAATTCCACTGGGACTAGGTTTGCATCCGTAGGCCTGAACAAAATGATGAATGTTCCGGGGCTTCGTCCGGAATTTCGTCTAGGGAAGTAACCAACGGCGCATAGTTCTTTTCTTTCGCTTGAATAGTCAGGATCAAACAGGGCGGAGGTGGCGATAGGCAAGAGGAGGCGGAAGAGGGTGCCGATACGAGGATTGGCCGACCTATTTTCGCAAGGTTTCGCAGTGCGCAGCCAATCCTTCGTGCCTGCGATAGGAAAGCAGCCGCGATTGGCCGGGAGAGTGAGAGAGGAAGTTGAAACGCTCTCCTTGTGGAATTCTTATCGGCATAAGTAGTCGGATCGGAAAGGATGCGTCGGCCTGATTACTTGAAAGACTCAGGATTGGTGGGGGATGTATTCACCCAACCACCCCCCCACCCCCTCCCCGCACACGCGCGAACGGAAAACCGACGCTTCGTTTTAGGGGATGAAGCAGGGAGCAAGGGAAAGAGACATTCGAAGTAATTTTTCTTTCTGGGACGTTATTACTCTCGCCCTTTTAATAGACAGCCCGCCATCGCAGATCTCTCGTTTCGAACTGTAGCATTAAGCTTTGGGTTTTTGGGAAGGGGATGGGTGGTGATTGGGAGGATGACGACGGTGTTCTTGAGGTGAGATCTTCATGTTTATTCGAGTGCTCTACTGCCGGTGCCTGTTGACGACAGTTTTCTAAAATTGGATTCTATTGTTTTCATTATATGGGGTTTTTTGTAGCTTTAGCTTTCTCTATTTAGTCAAAAATTAAAATGTTTTTAAGGATTTGTGTACCCGGTCCTCCAAAATTGATCTGACTTCGTCTCAAGGACACCGCTTAATCCTGCAAGCGTGCATCTATCTGCTAAGCAGGAAAATAGGGCGGATTATTTCCGAAGCGTATCGAATCCGCTATTCGGGGCACAATATTCCCGCAACGCCACGGCGTGTGCCGTATTTCGGCGAGTGGCACCTTCGCTTTCAAAATATCGACGGGGTCGGTGCTAAAACCGGTGGGCAGAAACGCGGCGCCGCCGGGCGGGTTTCCATTTGCCTCGCTCTCGGTTTTCGTCTTGACGCGTCGCGCGTGTTACCGTGCACTCTCTCGTACGTGGCTACTATCAGCCGCGCACACTTACACAAACCGGCGAATGCCCGCGCACATTTAGGCTCACGGAATTACGAGGCAGAAAGAGATAGAGTGGGTTGTATTGATCTCGAGGATTCAACAAACAGCACCTACTCTGCCTCCGCCCGCTCTCCTTCCTATCCAACTTCGCCTTACTCTTCTACCCCCTACCTCTCTCTCTTTCTCTCTCTCTCTCTCTCTCTCTCTCTCTCTCTCTGTCATTCTCTTTCTCTGTCTCTCGCTCGCTCTTTCGTTCATTTTCTCCGTGTATTCCGTACCATTCGATTCCGCTCGTGGATAAAGTTTGATGAGAACTACCCTCCACGATAGTTCCGCCCCCCGTCTCATTGTCCGCTATAGATTGGCATTGATCATTTACTACTATTTTCCAACACCCTAACCGGTTCTTGCAGCTATAGCAATTATACTGTGAAACTTACTTTTTCGTTTATTCGGAACTGTGCTGTACTTTTTGGAATCGAGGATGGCGAATTTTAATTAGACAGTCTGGTTGGGAGACGCAACCCCTTCAGTTGATTTACAAACGCCATTTTTATAGCTATCTGCTCAGGGTTGGGAATTTCTTCTTTGTGCAACCAACCCTTTGGATAAAAACTGTTCTAGAAAATTAAAAAAAACTGAACGCGAAGCTACGAGCTTCTCGAAGTAGGTTGTGGACGGCCATGCGGGCCAGCGATGTGAGGGGGGGCGCGTGAAAAGCTGAAACGCGTTTAAGAACCCGATTGTCGATTTTCGCTTCCGCGGATAGCAACCATTGCGCATAAATTACGGGATCGCAGAGGTCCCTTTTGGTTAGAAAATTCGGCTCCGGTTGGAAAGTGCGGCGATCATACCTGGACGCCTGCCGGGAGGATGACAGAATGTATAGAAACCTCTGGACGCCTGTTAGAACCGCGGAACATAGCTAAGAGTACACGCCTGAATTTGAGAAAACCTGTCTGCGTGTTAAATTAGAAACGTTCGGATGACAAATGTATATTTGTACCCGAAGTCTAATCCCGAATGAACCTTGTCTGTCCAGCGATTCCCTGAGGATTTATTTCGAAAATGGCTACGCTATTCCTTACCTTTCTCTTCCAACGTTCATAGATTAATTCCCAAGCTTCTGCACACTTTCGCGGCAAGACAGAGCCTCGGTATTTTTGCGGAGGAGCGCCATTTGCCATCGACCCCAGCCGATCGATCGATCAATCGTTAACGGGCTAAGTGTCTCCGTCTCGAATCATCGGATATCCATTTTTCGAGGGTGAGGAGAAGAAAGTTGTACGTGACACGCGATACACCAACCCCTATGAGCATCGACCACGCGATGTGCTAGCTCACGGCCGGGCTGGGCTATCACCCCCATTGCGCACCCCTGGCAAAACAAACCCTGCCGGCTTATCCAATTCCACGGTATTTCCACGAATCTCTTCCATCTCCTGTCTTCCGTGCCACCCAGCCCTGACGCTCGCAGTTCCGACGTAATGGAGGTGGAGACTCGCATTTGTTCCCGACACCCTAACCCTTCCCCAACCCTCCTCTTCCCACCCCACCAGACTCAGTTTTTGCCTGGCCGTTCCTTCTGCTTTCTTCGTTTTTACCTTCGCCCCCCGCAATCCCTGCCATCGAACCACCCGCCCGCCCGCGCTCGACTGGCTCGCTCTGGCTCGTGTGTGCGCCTAACTTCGTGCCGTCGGTGTGAAAACACGTCACCTCTGAAACCTAGACGCCGCTAAAAGCGTTTCAGAGGTGAACGAAGAAGGGAGTCTCTCTCCTGCAGAAACGGATCAGCAAAAGTCGCTTTCAACGATTCAAAGCCGCTACCTGGGAATTTCTTTTGACTTTGTGGCTCCAGAATCTCGGGGACTTCAATTTAGAGGCTCTGACACGGTTTGCGAGCGATGACGGCGGGTTCGGGGATCGATGCTTTATTATCCGTAAGGAAAAGTTCATTTTCTCGAGTCCGCAATTCTCCTCGAACCTCCCGGACACAGAGAGAGAGGGAACAGGAAAATAGCGAAACTTTTCACGTAGCCAAGAGGCGTAACGCCTTCTTCGCATGGGGTCGCAAAGTCGATTTCGTCGGTTTTTGTAAGTGGACGTTTCCTCCTAAAACAATTACCATTTCGAGCTTCCTGGCGAACACCGCCGCGCCTCTAACACAGCGTCCTGGCGCAATTTATTTTTTAAATTGCCTGTCCCGGGCGTTCCTTGAAGAGAGGGGCTTTAACCGTACCGCCCAGAAATTGGATTTAGGGGTTGTCTGGGATCGTCTGAGGCGTCTCAGATTTTCGGCGAAGTCTTGGAAGTTCCCGTGGAAGTTTCGCCCCGTGGGCTGTCTCGTTCTTCTTCTCGGGATTTGACAAAATTGCAGCGTTTCCGGTCCGATGGCCCGTGGCGAGACATTTTCGCCGGGACACTATCGCAGGACGGAAACAAAGTTTCGAAGTAAAAGACCGACGGGACAGGACTCGGGGTAAACTTCTTTCGGAACGGAGAAGCAACTTGGAGGAGTCGATATTTCGAAGATTCCGTCTGTCCGTCGAGCGCATGATCCAACAAAATCCACGGTTTTCTTCCTTTGTTATCGAACGACATTATCCACCGTCATCAAATTCGAGAGCCCGGTGTGGCCAGCGAAATCGACTCTCGATTCAGTTCTACCCGCAGATTAGAGTCATCTATCACCCGGGCCCGATCCAGATAACTTCGCCGTTCAGCCCCGGTCTAGATTCTTATCAGACTGACGAGCTTCCCCGATAAGAGCGTGTCCTTTCCGTCGTACGCAATATTCTTCTTGCAGGGGTTGAACCTTGAGAGGATGGGGCGGTCGAAAAGTATTTCGGGAGCGGGACAACCGTCGTCATTGATCTACCGGCTTATTCGGGGAACACGTGTCACGTAGTCGAACAGGGTTGCAGAAAATACCTTTCCTCCTTAATAATTCCCGTCCATTATCGTTCTAACACAGACAAGCGCGCGGAATACAAATTATACTTCCCTCCATCTATCCTACCCACCCCTCTTCGGTGTATTAATAAGTTTGACACGCTTGACAACTGGAAAATCGGTCTAGGAATTTTCGATTGAACTTGTACGGAGATTATAGAGCTTTTAGAGGTACCAACATTTGCTCGTTCTTGAAATTTTCTCTCCAATATTTCCTACATTCTTTGATTTGTTAATGGAACCGATAAACCTGACACACTAATTCCTCTCGGTATCTCCTGAAAGATGGGCGTAAACAAATTGTAGGTTTACCTATGAAAAACTGAAGGTGACTTTGATAGCTCTGGGGACAAAAAAGAGTTTACAAGAAATTTAGTGCAATCAGCTTAAAGCTCTCCTTGGACCATGTTATTTTCGCTAAAAAAGTGTCCGATCGAACCGCTAGCAAACAGAGTAGTTTTCGTGATTCGCGCTGTAGTTGGTATAAAGCCACGTTTAATTTAATTTATAGAGGAGCTACAGAAATTTCAGACAAACAAACCCCCTTGTTATTCCGATAAATCTGAACAACATTTCCCTGGGTGTAGCGAAGGAATTATTCATTTTCCAACAATCTCTTGCGACGGAGGAACACGCGGCATAGATGCGGGTGGAAGAGAAAGAGGAACAGGAAATAGGATACTTCGGCCCACTTTGGCGATCAGATATATCGTGGGTTTAGGGTAGGCCGAGAAGGATGGCTGCTTATAGAGTGCGTCCGGGGGTGGGTTCGAATAAAAATGGGATTTTGCGCGATAAGCTGACCAGAAATGAGCGTACCGTGTCGGGTTCAAATGTCGCTTCTCTCCCGTTAGCGACCCTCGTCGCGTATTTTTTTTTGTCTTCGCCATTTTTGCCGGTACGGGTCCACCTTATCCTGATTCCGACATCCTTTTCGTTTCTTGCCTCCTTAATGTTCCGGAATCCCCCTTTTTGCCCTCTCTCGCCCTCGTGAAACCCACGTGTTTGGATCCAGGGTTTTCGGGAGGGTTGGACAACCCGACTGGTCGGTTCATCGTATATTGCGTCCTCCGGACAAATGACAATTGCAATTCCCTTTTGGAATCTATCGCATTAATCTCCTCTCCGGACGGTAAATCGTTAGGGACTGTGGCTCGCTTCGTCTCGGACAGGTTCCCGGCACTTTTTTCCCGGGTAAACATCGTCCGATATAGAGAACAACTGGGGGAGTCGAAAGTACACGATCAAACAAACCGAAAACGTATAAAGAATTTTTCTTGTGCGAGGCTCCGTTGCTGAGGAAATCGTGTCTGAAAGTTCTCTATAGCAACAGATACTGCACTTTCAGACTTGAATAACTCAGGAACGGTGCGTAGGAGAAATTTCTACTCGTCGATTGTTGCTTGTTGTGGCTCGGAGAATGAAATAGGATATCCAAATTATGTGAATAATGTATATTTGTTCAAAATTGTAGAGAGATGATTTCCTATCGGCAGAAAGCGAGCAGCTACGCGTGCTTAGCAGTCTCGAGGAGGCTCTGGGAGTTATTTCTCGGGAACAACTCGGTGTCTCGTCGCGATATTGCAAAAGTTCGCCGCGCCATATCAGGAAAAATGACGAATCGGCTTCTCGCAGAGGGTGGCAGAGTCGCGGGTTCGCTCTGTATTCCACTCGCGTACGTTGTGCGTCCACGTTGCCGTCGTTCCGCTCTCGTTTCATCGATTCTTCCAGTCGCGCAGGCCGTGTAAAAAAAAATTGACAAGCAACAAAACCGCTCTAAAACGGAGCCAACACAAACCCACCGTGAAATGAGAATAGAAATCTCGCGCATACGATGCAATTTTCGTCCAGTACACCTCGGTGTAGCATCTTCTTCGAGAAATGCACAATTGCAATTCCCAGCCGGGTTTGAACGACTCGCAGTCGACCGCAGGGCTCAAATCAAACGGCACCACGAAGTGGCATCGGAAACCCGAAGGGTTAACGCGTTTGCTGGTTTCGCGTGGGCATGATCGCAGCCCCGGTCGCCTTCGGGGCCGTATCGATTGTTCCGCGTCGAACGTCGGCACGATAGAACGAGATTGGGTTTCACGGTTGCACCGGCGACGGATGGGGAAGGGTGGTGCAAGCACACTTTACCAGGAAGATTGATTAAGCTGCCGTAGCCACCGCCGCCGCCGCCCACGCGAGCTATATTAAAGACGTGACCCGACATAAAGGATCTCTCCTCGTCTTCGGGGGTTGGCACCGGTCTCTGTCCCTCTCGCGATCCTCCCTATCTGCTCTGACCACATTGATTTTCCGCGGGTGCTCTCTTCCCCTCGGTTTCTTCTTGCCGGTAATTTTCTCTCGGCAAACTCTTCCCCTCCGTCCTCGTTCTTCTTCTTCTTCTTCGACTCCCAAACAAGCAAGGAAACGTCCGCGTTCTCTTGGTCGTTGTTATCGTCCTCCATCCGACTCGCTGTTTGCTTAGCCCACGCTGCCGCTCGAGAGGAACAGCGGCCAGTTTCCTGCTCCCCCCACTCTCCTCCCGAAAGCTTTGCAAGTTTGATTGAATTCCAACGAGTGCCCGGTATCAGGAAATGGACAAGTTGCTGCTCCATTTCTCTATCTCTCTCTCATGCGCTCCGCAGACTTGTTTCCTCGGTTTCCCGCTTCCTTCCTTTTTGTTCCAGCCTATCCCGATA
Organism: Lasioglossum leucozonium; assembly: GCA_028454225.1. Classification (NCBI taxonomy): domain Eukaryota; kingdom Metazoa; phylum Arthropoda; class Insecta; order Hymenoptera; family Halictidae; genus Lasioglossum; species Lasioglossum leucozonium. The sequence goes on from CM052222.1 coordinate 8,390,814, forward strand.
CGTTGGCCGCTGGAGAAAGCTTTTAGCCTTTCTATCCCGAGTTTTGGTCCCTCCCCCCCCACCACGACCGGTTATTTTCGGTTCTCACGTCCGCCGGAGGGATTAAAGAGGACGCGGGGGGGATTACGGAGTTTCGTTATTGCCGCCACTAAATGTCCGTACCCGTTGTAGTTTCTGAATTAAGCGCGGCTAGAGCTTTCATTAAAAGCTTGCATCCGACGCGCGTGCGCGGCATCGCGCGAGCTGGCTTCGATTTTAAAATCCGCCTACCGAACGAACGTATTTGAAATTTAAAATAGAGTTTGAAATTAAAGCGGAAGAGTTGAGCGACGGGGGTGGTGGCAGCGGCAGCGGCGGCGGCCGTCGGGGAACAGACATTTTATTCCGGAGAATATTTATTCCCTGATTCCTCTCTTTTGTCTGCTGGCACCGTTTCGCAAATATGCGATAAATTAACGCGGCTCCTGCTGCTGCTGCTAGTTCCTTCGTCTCCGTAATCAATTTTAGAGTGATGTTCAAATGAATCGAAAAATAGCGAAGAGAAGGACGGAGAGGAGGTGTTTTGCCTCGTTCATTCTTTCCAACGTCATTTTTCATGCAAAACATTCTGCGTCATCGCTCGCTGAATCAACTTCCAATTAACTTATTTTGCTGCTCTTTTCCTGTTGCCTTCGAGCTTGTTTACCGCGAGGTTTTTCCCTGACAGGAATCGAGTTAGACGATGAAATTTCTGAATAATTTGGAACGACTGAACCCGTCAAAATGATTTCGAATTCTCTAGATGTTTTCGTGGACACTGGATACATTTATTTATTCAGCAACATCCAAACAGTCCTGAAAACAGCTTCGCTATAACGAAGGAATATTAAGGGTTAAAAGACTTGAAGGATTCATCTGATTCAGATTGTTAAGGAAGAGAAGGGTCCTGCAATCGGTGCTAACAAATTTTACTTCACAATCTGCTAGTCACTTTTAGTGCCCGGTTGTTCCAACGATAATTTCGCCCGCAGTTTTTACTTCCTCGGTACGACGAATTGTCGCAAAACGACACGGTCAGTCATTCCCTGGGGTTTCCATGGGGTTTCCAGCCCGGAGAAGTGCATTTTTCATGAGGATGCCGTTAGGAAAGGACATTGTCCCGAATTTTGGTAGAGGACCCAAGGTCCTTGCCCATGTCCTCTCAGCGTCTCATCAATTTCACGGTCCTTTCTCCTCGCTGCTACCTAACACTGGCCCATTGTCAATCCGGGACACCAGTTTTCCTTGGAATTCCCTGTGGGAGAGCCGGACCAGAGACTTTCGAACCGTTTGTTGCCTCGGTTTTTAACGACACCGACGGTACCCAGCCGGGTTCGGTCCTCCAGCTCTTTTTCTCGCTTTGTTTCACTTTGTCGCACAGCGAAATTGAATTCTCGAACGTGCGATTCTTTGGCTCCGCGCGATCTTCTTCGTCCGCTGCGGCATCGTTACGTACACGGTTTCCTCACAGCTTGATGTCCTGTCTCTCTTTGATGTTCGATTTTTACTCATTCTATCTAGCGCTATGATTCTTTGTCGCTTTCGCTCTTCGCATTTTGCGAGACAACATCGATCGTTTTCCCTCTGTCTCTGCTTCGATGGCTATTTTTTTTTTTGCACCTATGAGGTCGTTGCAACGTAGCGTCCTGCATCGGTGGAACGAAACGTTTTCGTAGAACTCTCTTCATCCCTCGCGATCGTCTCGAAACTCGAAGACTGCATCGTTCTAGTATGCATAAAGGTACCATGATCATTCTAGGTACTGCCACAGTTATTTCACGGTCTCACTACCTGCTGCCGGGGTTTCGCAACGCAACAAATGTCCCCGAAAGTCGCAAATCGTTCCGAATTTCCTTGTTATCGTCGAGGTCGCGGCGCAAAAGCCATCGAACGGTCTCACACGGACGAGAAAGAGAGCGGTAGTTCGAGTAGTGAGACGGCTAGAGCGACGGTTAGGAGGGCAGTGGAGGGAAGGGGTTGAAGTGAGAGTGTGCGAGAGAAAGAAAGAGCGAGCGAGCGAGCGTGAGAGAACGAGTGAGCGAGAGAGAGGGAGAGAGAGAGAGTGAGAGAGAGGCCGCGCTTCCCCCGAGGGTCTTGCGATCGATCCCTGTGCAATTTCCCGCACATGTCCGCATTGATCTGCCCTCACTTGCCCCCGGCACCCACCCTTGCCACACTGTGAACCACCGCCACCCCCGCTGACGGCGTCAGTGACGCCGCCACCCTCTCCGTCGGCCACCCCCTAGCTTCTTCGTTGCTCCTCCGATCGGCCAAACACCCTCCGATCGCGCCATCCGCTGTCCAAACTCGTTCGAACTATATACCCCCCACCCCCCTTACCCACCCTTATACTATAGTTCTTTCCCTAATGTGCCTTAGATACCCGCGTCACACGGGCTAACGCGCCTGTGTCACGAGCGACGACACGCCTCGCGGCCGACACGGTTTTTCAATTTTGCCCATCCGACCGCTGATCGACGGACTCTGTCCTTCGGCAGATTCCGGGCAGGCTCCTGTCGTTTCCTAGACTGTCGTGCCACCGTAAATCGAAGATATGCGGGCTTGACAATCTCTGAAATGTTCAGGGAATATGCGTACGCCTTCTAGAGTCTACACGCTATCAGCTATAGGTTCGCTGAAACCTATCGATTCTTTTCACCCGCGATCTTCTTCGGAATGTAGTGCGACCGATTGCCAATTCAATCCGAGCATCGAGAGTACGAAATGAGAGATACAAGCTGGAAAATAAGCGAAACGTTTGACTCTCGGGCAGATTTAATGAGACTTCCTAGGAGAGATTTTAACACTAAACCTAATTTATTATTTCACGATTAATTGAGATTACAAGCATCGAAAGATGCTTCCGATATAATATAATATCAAAAGGTTCAAATAAACTGAATCTTGTTACTTTTACAAGGCAAAATCTTCCGGCTACTTGCAAAGCTCTGTAGCGTTTAGCGTTAATAAAACTCTAAAGGCTTGCACATATTTATATTTCTACTTACGGGCAGTCCTACAAACAGGAATATCGGATCGAATAGTATCGCGAAAGAAACCAATAAAAAGTCACGGATTTCCAATTCAATTTCCGCGAGCCCAAGAAGAGTACACACACTGTGCGTTCCCCAGTCGAGCAGTGACTTTCATCATTCCGGTGGACCGGTGGCGGGATTAATGCGAATAGAGACGCACCGCAGAGTGATTTCGTCGTCGGTACGGAGGGTTAATTAAAAAACGCGAGGACAGACTGTCCGCGCGAACTTCTCGCCCCCGGGGTATCGAAATTACGTGGATCCGGCTGCCACAGACCGCGGCAGCGAGCAGACGAGCGATAGGACAAAAGTTATTTTCCAGCGTCCTCTAGCTCTCTCTCTCTAGCTCTCTCTCTCTCTCTCTCTCTCTCTCTCTCTCTCTCTCTCTCTCTGCCCACCCCCTGGCCGTCCTGAAAAGCTCGTAAAAACTTGGGCGTCTGTGTGAGGGGGGCGATGTGGTCGTGGATGTGCACGAGGGCCACGAGTTCGTAGGCAACAACGTGGGCTAGCTAAATTAAACTTCCCCTTGCCCTAACCCCGTGGCGGGAGCCCCGAAACCCCCATACATCACGCGGCCTGTCATAAACCTAAGCCGTGCCAAGCGCGCTCGATGCAACCGATCGTTAAGGAAGTCGGTACCGGAAACCAGGTGTTCCTTCTTCCGCGCGGATACCAGCTGGTAGAGAGCCCGATAGATAAAGCGCAACGTTTATTGATCGCTTAAAAATTGCGGGGAGTTACCGAAGAAATATAAAACCTGAACAGCGCGTGGGCGGTTGCGGGAGGGCAGAGGGATACTCTCTTCGAGGCATGTTCGAGAGTGCTCGAGGCGGGCGCAGAGGCTGCCAATTGTGCTCTCGATACATATTGCCGAACTGCATATGCTGCTGTCTACGTTTCTGTTATCGAGGACACTAACGCGCTATAGTTAGACCGAATTCAATTGGCTCGTTCAAGGTCTTGTCTCCCGCTCCACAATCCGCCAGTGTCGAGTGAGGTTGCTCGCGAGGAAGGTTGACTGTGGCTTCGTCTTTGTCAGCTATTTTTCGTTTTTGTGCAGATAGTACCGACGTACAGAGCCCGCGTCGACGTACACTTTCATGAACCCTCACTAGTCGACAAAGGTTAGGCCCCCGAAAGACGTGTCCCGTAGCGGGGATAAGGCCCCAACTTCCAGATCGATTCCACTTCGCTAGGTACACCTAGAATGTACAAAAGAGGACTTAGGGCCAATCGATCAAAAAACGCCAGCGGACCAGCGTGTATCGTGTGCACATCTCTGAAGGAGGGGCGAGTTTCGGTGACCCTTCGGCTGATTAGTTCCCCAGGGAAGGCCGGTGATCCGATTGAAAGGATCCCGGTTCTACGTCAGAAAGCTCGGTCGTCGTCTCTCATTTCGAGCGGAGACGCCACGCCGCGTCGCGTCGCGCCGCGTCTCTCTCCTCTCCTCTCTCCCGTGGAAATAGAAACTCTCGTCGATATCGTCGTCCTCTCTGCCGGTTGTTTGCGGGATGCTCCCGGTTGCGTAAGAGGAGAGCAGACGCCGCGCCGAGGAACTTTCCCGGAAACCCGAAGACATCGATCTTCGGCTTCCCTTCGGCCAATCAGCGGGGCCGGCTGCTTCTTGAGAACCAGGTCCCTCGTTAATGCAGCGCAATCCGTCGGAGCGACGCCGCTAATGGACTGGCGCAATCATTCCAGCCTCGCTACTGAATCTGCTTCCTCGTCGGCCTCTGTTCCTTTCTTGCTTCCGTCCTTACCGTCCGACACGTCCATCGTCGCATCGTTCGCTCCATTTTCTGCATTCGTCTCGTAACTCTGTCATTTCGTGTTTTGCCCGTCCCCGCCCTCGTTGCCCCCTTTGTGCCGCGTGCTCCCCGATACCCCTGGCTCTATTTCGCTTTTCAATACGCCCAGCCGCGTGCCTGGCTCTGTTTCAAAGCGGACCATTGTGAACGACGCTCTCTCCTTCGCTCTCGGTGTCCTTTACCCGGTCGTTTTCAAGTTTCTTCTGACTAGCGCCGCGTTTTAGAGGTGACTGCAATTGGCCCCGTCTTCCGGGACTCTTTCCGTCATTGATCCTCTCCTCGATCTTGAAGAACGCTTCATCTAGGGTTGGGCAGGTGCGTCGGAGACCTCTGTGACTATTTTTGCCATTAGGCCCAATGGTGCTCCTAAAGTCTGATGGGTCATTCGAACAGCGCACCCTCCACTTCACCACCTCTTATTCACGAGCATAACAGCTACTCTTCGCGGATCCGCCGTTCCTTCGACAACCCCTGTCTGTCCAGGATATTTTCTCTTCCGGTTGAACGTTCCACCCCTGTCGATGTTCTATCATTCTCTTCCGAGCGATCGACTCGCAGGTTCGTCGTAATCAAGCGCGCGCGTACACTCGCTGCCCTAATCGATCGGACTCGCTGCTACAATTACTCACTGGACTGTCTTACGTGATTCCATCCGACGCGACGGGGAAAAAGTTCCTCGCGAGGAAACCCACGTAATCGACTGGCGATAGTCTGCGATCGCGCCTAGCCTTCCGACGAAAAGCTATCTCGGTAAGGAATTTGCTATATCGGGGAGCAAGACGTTATCGGGCCTGTTTTCGCACGCATAGCAACGAGACTCCTCGATAAACAGGAAAGGGATTGTGACTCCTCGCTGTTGCACCGAGATCAGTATTGCTGCAGCGATAAATCAGACGGTGTTGAGAACTATTTCATGCTTTCGCCTGCATACAGGTGTCGTTGCATAGGCAGTCTGAGATTTACTCTCGCGGCTGATATCGCCCGGAAAAAAAAATCAGAACGGAAGGGATCTTAGTTCCGCGCGCGGATTCCAGGCCGATCGAGCCGATACGTAAATCATCGGCGAATACGGTCCGGAGGCTTTCGCGTTCTGTATACCGGTTGTGTAATTCTAATAAATTGGTCGTGCGTCCCGCGTTGTAAATCAGCGCGGGCCGGTCTCCGCCGCGTTTTCCTTCTTGCCCGAGCGATACATCACCCCTGGCAAAAATTAATCCTTGGAGTCGCGAGGATGAGTCCGCTCGTAAATTTACACGCGATGCCGCCCACGGTATCGGATCCTCGCGATCATCTCAACACACACTCCCACGATTTTTAACGCGAGCCCAAGCTTCCGCGTGTACGAGAAACAACAAGAAATTGGCGAAACCGCGGAGACGATTCTGTCGACGTTTCGCTAATTTCGGTGTTTTATCGCACTTTCATGAGACGTCGATGGAGTTTATGCTAGGGGATTTCTATGGTCTCTTCGTGCACTGTTCGCGGGGAAAATCTGATAGAAAAGAGCAGACCTCCGCTTTGAGTTGTAACTTTTCTGGTTGAAATGATGCAGATTAATTTAATATCAACAGTTTAAGCGCTGTCAGATGTGAACCGCGACACAGGCATTCGTTAGAATTGAACGTCGGGCGTGATTTAATTTAATTCTCGAAATATCGATGCTCTGATTCCCTGAAAAGTGCGCAATGGTTAATTTCGCTCTCCTCTTAAATTATTTTAGTTACCAGACAATACTAAAATGTGAAGTTTTACGAATTTAACGAGGTTCGTTTCATTGAAACGTGACATTTATTCATTTAACGGCACGTCGACCGCATAATGGAAGTTTTATTTCCGTAAAATACCCAGAATGATCAGCGACTCCATTGATAGATCGATTCCAGCCTCTAAAATAAAAGATCTATTTCAAAAATCTCTGAGTTGCAACAATTGCTGAAATTGATTTGCTTATTATGCGACGCAACGCTTTAGAAGCCTGAACAGCTTCGAATCTTCATATTTTATTAGACTGGGCGACACTTGATGCAATTTTAGAGCCTGAAACTCTTCGGCAGAGAACTTACTTCCGAAGTTACGCTCCGACATGGAATCTTTATCGACGAAATCGATCGTTTCTAATCAAACGAAGCCACTGCCAGCCGAATAAAGCTCGTAGGGGCTGTCGCCGCAATTTCCGTCTCACAATTACGAAGTTCTTCGACTTGACAACAACAAAAAATCTCGATACACGGAGGCGCGAGATCTCGCGGCAGGATCTCGAATAGTTACGGCGTGCCTCCTGCACATCCTTCCCTTTTTACGTAATGAGACGCGCGCGAAAAGTGGGAGAGGCTTTTTGCTTAGAGATTCGTAGGAAAGATAGTCGTAACGAGGCGTAGAGGGTGGATCAATACGAGGGTTCTTACGTAGTTCGCCGACTGTCTCCCTCTTTTCTCATTCTCTCCGTGTCTCTCGTCCTTTCTCCCAACACCGCCCCGAACCACCCACCGCCGTCTTCCGCTTTCACTTATCTCTTTCTTACATCGGGAACTCCCGTTTTCGTCTCGATTATCTGCCTTTGTTTTTTCTCTCTATCTACATATAACTATTCTGTCCGCTATATATTACCTATCTATCTATCTATCTGTCTATTTATCTATCTATCTATCTATTTATCTATATCTGTCGCTCTCTTCATGTCTCTACCTCTCTCGCACACTCACCGAGAGCTTGAAAATTGCACGAGGACGGAGGTGGCGACGTTGCTGGTTCCGGGAGAATCGTGCTCTTCTAATTTCGATAGCGTTCCCTTGCAAGCGCAAGGGGGGACACTCCCTAACTTCTCCGTACGAAAATCTCTCGCTGCGATCCAGCGCTCTCTCTCTGCGACAGGGAAAACGTTAAAACTGGATCATCGGGGAAGCATCCTCCACAGAATGCGAATGTGGTTGCAATCCAAATGGTCCATCCATTGTAAATATAATCGCTGGACGAAAGCGACATACATACTGATCCGAATCGAGAGTAACTCCCTCCTTCTTCGAAATCGGTTCGAACAGATTTTCTTCTTGGGCCCAGAAACGCTTAAAGCGGCGGGGAACACTTGGCAAGTTGGAGCAGAAAGCTCGAGAAGCGCGGGCAGAAAAGCCGCGCGGTGCGTCCGCGTCGCGATCGATGCGTTCCGTTCGATTCGCCTACTTTCATGCTAGAGAGAGAGAGAGAGAGAGAGAGAGAGAGAGAGAGCAACGGAGCACAACAACAACAACAACATCAACAAGAACAACAGAACACACCAAACATCCTACAACCGGGCATGCCCTGAGAGTACGAGAGTAGCGCGAGAGAGTGTGCGTGTCCAGTGTGTTCAGAGAGAGAAAGAGAGAGAGAGAGAGAGAGAGAAAGAGCGAGAGAGAGGAGCGTGTGTGCGTGTGTACGTCGAACACGAGTGTGGGTGGCGTATGCGTGAAAGGCGAATGTTGGAGAAAGATAGACTCGGTGTAGCGGAGGGTGGTGATCGAAAGTGAGAGCGAACGATAACGAAGGGAAGAAAGAGAGAGAAAAAGAGGGGAGAGGTGTGTGTTTGAGAGAGAGGGAGAAAGAGCGAGAGGAGGTTTGGTGAGTGGGTGTGTTGGAGGAAGAAAGATTGCGATTGCGAGCGTGTGCGAGCGAACGAGAGGCGGATGTGGAGCTGGAAAAGAGTGAACGGGGATGAAAGATAGTGCGAGCGAGCGAGTGAGACAGAGGGAGAGAGGTAGAGAGATGAAAGACGACAGAATCAACTGACGGGCACGTCCTGGTTGTAGGATCGGTGATGCCGAAGAAGGAGGAATCCGCGATGGCGGCGGTGGCTGCGGCCGCCAGCGAAACTACGCAAGCCGTGGAGAATTTCGCGAGACTCTACACGGCACTGCGCTACGACGACGCTAGGCCTCTCTGCCGTTACTGCGGCAGAAGCTACTCGTCGCCGAGCAACCTCCGGCAACACGTGAAAAATGTCCACTCGAATTGGCCGCCGCCGGACACGTGGCCGCAGTGCAACGTGTGCGGGAAGCGCTGCAAGACCAAGCATTACCTGATCAATCATCAGCTACAGGCGCACGGGATACACCAGCGGCCTAGCCTGAACAATCCCAATCAGCAGCACCAGTCGCCCTCGTCCTCCTCCTCGTTGCCATGAGTACGGTCCTCAGCGTCCGATGTCAACCACGCGGACACAGAACACGCGAAAAAATCGCTCGTGGACAGATGAAGCCGGGGGGCCGCCCCTCGAACCACGCGGACACAGCCTGGACCCACGATTTTACATCCCCTTCAGGTTGATGACGCTGCGGTTGAGGATCGATGGCTGTGAACCCCGTGGATACAGCCTGAACCCCCAATTTTACATCCCCTTGAGGTTCATGATGATCCCGTTGATGGTCGGCGGCTTTGGATCGCGTGGAAAGTTAATTTGTTTCGTTCGGTTGTCGTCGTTTCGAAGAAACAACGCCCCGTTTACCTTGTAGATTTCACAATCGTTTAGGGCACAGCCTCTGAATATCAATTAGTTCGGTTAGTTTCTTTTACGTCACTCGCTTGATGGATCTTCGAGATTGAGTTTCCAAGTGAAATCGGGTCTTCGATCACTCCGTGGTCAGGTGGCAATGATATCTTCGGATTCAATTAAAGTTCCAGTAGTCTCATAAATGGAATTGAAACATTTGGAACTGACGTAATCCACGCCAAAATGAATTATCTAATGTCACAAGGATACAATCCTTTTGATCGTAATTTTTAAATGAAGATAGCCAATCTAGAATGATTAAAGTCTCGCGTCCTTTAAATTAAATCACTTACGAGCGGACGTCCACTATACAAACGTAGAAACGCGCATAAGTTTTACGAAGTAGCGACCATAAATTCCGCCATCTGGCTACAGAATTAATCAAGCAACGTCCCCCGGCGGATTCATTCAGCGGAGACGCTTAGTATTCTTTCCAGTATCTACCCCGAATTCCGCCCCAAATATAGAATCGCCTTCGGAAGTTATTAAAAAAGGAAAAGAAGAACTTTCCACGGGTCTAATAAAATACCTCGCTGCTTAAAGTCGCCGGCTATTTTCGTGACGGAGATTAAACTCCGAAAGTAGATTACGATCTGGGTTATGCCCCGATTCGTATATACCCGAAGGTCGTGGAGACTGTTTCCGGCGGTGGGCTGTATCCACGAGGTCAATCGACAGATTCCTTCTATTTTCCGTACTCTCGATGCCAGACGAACGGCTACGTTAAATTATCCCCTCCGAGAAATTTCGGTAACCTGTCAGGTGTGCGAAACGCGAGACATATAATGCTCTAGAGTTGCACAATTGACGGGAGAAAACACATACTTTTGTACGTGAAACGATCGCGAGCGTATGAAAGTTCGATAGCAGAGCCATTTTAAACGTGTATCGATGTGCTCTTAAACCCCGGGGATCGAATGAAATTGTTCAGATCCTTGATCAACTGTGAAGCGACTAGGTATTTTTTCTGACTGTTTTCCTTTCCGGCTCGTGAAAATTGGATAAAGTGCACTGACTATTCTTATTAATTGAGACTATTGTTCCGTTAATTTTCGTGTACAGAAGATGATAGAATTTTAGCTTCGTTAGAATAGAATTTCATTCGATCCTCTCACGCCTCCGCCACCTTCGATCCGACCGCAGGTTCAGTGCATCCAGGTGAGGAAGCTCGCGTTCCGATCCAGACAGGGGCGGATGCTTTCGTAATAATCTGGCACGTGAGATTCAACCCCGAACACGAGTTCGAGTGCCTCGCTTCAGTATTCGATTTACGCGATGATTGCGCGGATTCCGTACAGTCTTGTCTGCCAATTGCCCGCGATATCGAGCATACAGAGACAGACAGAGAGAGAGAGAGAGAGAGGGAGAAAGATAGAGAGAGAGAGAGAGAGAGAGAGAGAGCGAGAGAGCGAGTGAGAGACAGTGTGAGAGTATGAGAGGGCAGAGTAAGTGCGAGAGAGCGAGTGTAAGTGTGAGAAGGACCGAGAGCGAGAGGGACTGAGAGATAGAGCAATTAGCGATCCGCCAGATACCAGCAACCAGCAACCATTTGCGGGATGTAACCCTCTAGATATGAGAGCATGAGACCTAGGGGTTAGGGGGGTGGGAACGCGGCAGCTTGGTGTACTCTGTTTTTATTAGGGGGTTGGGGGGTTGGGTTTACGGTGGTGGTGGCTGGTGGTAACGTTGGTGTGGTGGTGGTTGCAGATCACGGGCTCGATGAGGCAGAGGGCGCGGCTTACCACCACCACCACAGCCATCACCAGCAACATCATCGGCATCGTCATCATCATCCACCATCCGTCCCTCCTCCTCACCATCACCATCATCAGGCGCTACAGAAAGACGAGCAAGACCAATCGACCACCGGGAGCAGCAGCGGGAGCAACAGCAACAACGCCGGGACATCGAGCAGCAATCCCGGGACCAGCAAGTACCAGAGGAGCCCGGCGGACTTCCGACAGCAGAAGATGATGCGCGAACACCATCAGCAGCACGGTTACAGGTGTCCGCTCTGTTGTAGGACTCTGCAGGACATCAGCACGATGAGGGCCCACCTAGAGCACCACTATCCACGCGATTCGCCCACCTGTCCCGTCGCATCCTGCGCGAAAACCTTCTCCCATCCTAACAGCGTGCGCAACCATATGCGTCTGAAGCATCCCGTGCAGTGGGACCAGATCAAGACGCTCAGGTGGACCTACGTCTGATAATCAGGCAACGATCAACAGCCCGCAGATCTTTGATTTATTCTCTCCTGCTCCTGTCTCGTCGTTGTCCTCCTTCTCGCTCGGACGATCCTCTCTTTTTTCTGATTTTGTTTATTCTTCTTTCTGAGACTCCTCTATCCCTTTGGCTACCCTCCCAGACGGTGTGTATCGATTGCACGTGACTCGATATCGTTTCTTGGACATGGTGGAGGGTGCGTTTCTGTTTCCACGAAAAGGTCTCGCGTGCCAGAGCCTATAAACCGTTTCGAAAGGTCGCGCGACGAGGTTTGTAAGTATACCGAGGGTACGGGAACGACTTCCAGGGGTTCTTCGAGGAACCGAGGTGTATGTAAAGTCCTCTGCGGACGATTTTTTTTCGCCGCTCGCCCTCCCCCCACCGTGGAAAGCCGCACAAAAGCACTGTCCCCTTTTCCTCCTCGGAACCTACGCCCCCACATTGAGAAGCGCACACTTTGTAAATATTTCGGAAGATTATATTGATGAACAGAACAGAAGGAATATATTATATATATATAAATATAAATATTATAGAGAGAGTATATATATATATTATGAAGAGATAATCTATATATATATATATTATTATATATAGAGAAAAGAAGAGAGTTGATTTTGTATAAAAGAGAAGACGAAAAAAATAGATAAAACGTACGAAGCAGTATTTCCAAGTAGAGCCTGAATGAGAAACGAGAATGAACAAGATGAGAACCGCGTAGTCACACCATAGGACACCGTGTAATAAGAGTAACGTCGACTGTAAGGCTACGACAGTGTGTTGTCGGCGACGACGACATAAACGGTTAGGTTATACGTATCTTACAAGAGAAAACAATGTTCCTCTAAAGCTGAGTAAGCCAGCCTTACGTTAAAGATCGTAGTATTAAGGCCGTAGATGGGAGTCGAGAGAATTATAAATTATGTACGAGCGGGACGAGTAGTCGAAATATCCGCGGCGCACCGGCGAGAGAAGATGCACGGCAGAGTGCAGTTGCATGTTGCAGTTGCAGTCGCGCGGTGCAGAGAGAGTGTGGAAACTGTGTCGACCGGGGCGCCGCGACGCACAGTGGTATAACACGCGAAATTTAGTGACATTTTGGCATAACTTCTAAGCTATTAAAGATATCCAAGTGAAATTTGGGATGTAGAATATTAACAAGTGATTTTTTTTTTATGGTGCATAATGTGGTACATTTTTCGCTTATTTAATAGCTTTTTTTACCTATATTGTAAATATATTCACAAATTTAACTACTTCCAGCAAGTTTATTTGCAACGAAACACATTCAGCTTAGTAAATATATTGTTCCTCTAAATTTTTGGTAAATCGCTATTCGAATAAAATTTGTATTTTGATTTTCCAGGGCTTCCAGAGATAATTTATCTGATCTTTCTTAAAAATTCAGTCTATGGTACCTGTATAAAGCACAAATTGAAATGTAAACAGTAATAAATATAAAAAATTTAGTTTATCAGTTGAGAATTAGATAAATTATTATTTCTAATAAAATTCTGAAGAAGAGGCTTTTTCGAAAGATCATACCACCGCGGATAGTACGGCGTTTGCGTTCCTTACTTAAAAAAGTCGTGAAATCTGGAAATTTTTTATGACATTTCGGAGAATTATGGTTTTTGGGCAAAATGTCATTAAATTTCGCGTTTTAGACCACTGTGCGCCGCCGCGCGCGTGCACCGGTCTCTGCCGATGAGTAACTTCGCGATGCTTCCGTAATTGTTAATCGAGGAAACGCAATATTATACGTATATTTACACACATACAATTATACAACACGCGTAGAGAAACGCAATCGAGGACGCGCCGCTGCACTTCGGAAATTCGAACACTTTCGTGAGATGATTTTTTAGTTTTGCTGACTCCCGATGATTTCGTGGGTATCCATAGACCCCGTGTTGTTTAGAAGAATCGGTGCTTTTAACGGGCATGACTGAATTTATTCGAGCTCAAGCACTTCTTATTTTACGTTTCTGTTGTGGTAAACGTTTGATGCTTGTAAAGATTCAAACTCGTAAATATTCTTTTTAAGACTGGTTTTCTCGTGGAAACTTACGTAAATCATTAAGAATTTTATTTGACTGCTCGAGAATCGAAATTTGCGACTCTGAATTTTGATTTCGCTTTGGTCAAAAAATTCGTGCATATTGTCGAAGTATTCCTAAAAACGATGAGCAAAGTCTGATGTTAATAAGTTTTGTAGTTCGATGGTAGAAAAATCGCGAAGTTAGCAATAGCCAAGTGTCGGAACGAAGCCTGCCATCCGAGGGTTAATCGTGAATAACAGGCTCAATTTTGATGTTTCATTTATCGAAAAATATTCACATATTGCTGAACGGTACCTAAAAACAATTAGTACGGTCTAACATTAACATATTTTGTGGTTTAATAGTACAAAACTCCCGAACTCACTAACCCACGGCTTAGTATCGAAATAGGTTAAACACGATTATTTTTACTATTGACGGAGCTAGCTTCAGGGATTCAATAATCGATAGAAATGGACATTTTTAATTATAGATAGCTGAACTGGTGACAATGCTACAAGTCTGAATAGAATCAGTCGCTCAACAAGATTGTTAGAGCCAGCCATCATCATTACGGGAGAGTTAATCTTGACTAGTGATTGAGAGGAAAATGAAAGAGGTTTTATGTTAGTAATTGACAGAGGATCGTTTGATTGGATACTATTTTAAGTTGCCATTCGAAGGAGGATTGCTATAATGATTTTCGAAGCGCAGCTGCGATCGCGCGAGCGAGTGTGGATCGATCGGTTGACCCGAACAACGCCTAGCCTTATTTTTCTACAGTCTTGTGTTTCGTCAGTATTCCCTAGGTGAAGAATTCCCCCAGGCAGGTTAAGTTTTTTTCGACACACGTGTACGATAGTTACTAGAGATGCGCTGCGAATGAACACGAAAAAAATATACAAATATATATAAAAATATATATATATATATTCTTGTGGGCGAGTTGTTGGTCGCGCGAGTGGTACGACGAATAAAACGTGCATTACACTAGTCCCCCCTCGATCGTGAACGATCTAGAACAGAGAGCGAATCTTCGAAACGACTGTCTTCTATTTTCTTCGATGCTAGTTTCCACCGTTAATGTTTACACTTGCGAGATCGCTTTCACGATTGACAGCTCGTGCCACGGACAATGTATAGAGCATCATACGCACTATTTTAGCAGACACTAGCGTAAAGTAAGGACTATACATACGACACACGAAATGAAGTATATACTATTTAAGTAATGCTTTGTACAATAAAAGGTATTCAGAGAAGCTCGTGTTTTGCTCGTCTGCCCGTTCCATGGATTCATTATGATTTCTCTAGCCCCCCCCTCGGAGGAAAACGTACTCCTTTAATTTAACCACGAACTATTTATTTCTATCGGTTCTCTTCAGCGACTTTTATTTTCCAGTTTTCGTAATCCAACGACTATTCTCGCAATTCGAATAAGCGACAATAAACGTAGACATAGCTTACTTAGAACCTTTTCCAATGTCCTGTGTTCATCGTACGATCGAGAAATGATCATTGGCCAGTTACTGGAAAAGATAATGCTGATTCTATACGTCGTCGTCATTCTTCTCTTTAGACAATCTTAACGGCACTCGACGACCATGCGCTTAACTAGCACGTTGAAGTAGAAAATTGGCATTGTACCAGCCAAAAAAAAAATGGTCAAAGATTCATTTCTCGAAGCAGGACAAAGCGAAGAGGCTCTCACCCACAAAGTACCAAACGCACCGACCCTTTACCGTTTCTTTATTTTGACGTTCGCCTAACTCCCGCGGATATCAGGAGAGCACGGTCCCTCATCATTCTTTTGTTTATCTTCTTTTTTCAGTCGCCCGGCGCGGTTTGGACATGACGCGGGTCCGCGCGACCGATCCACGGCCCTGCCCAAAATGCGGGAAGATCTATCGATCGGCGCACACGTTGCGCACCCACCTGGAGGACAAGCACACGATCTGTCCGGGATACCGTTGCGTGTTGTGCGGCACGGTGGCGAAGTCGCGGAACTCGTTGCACTCGCACATGTCTCGACAGCATCGCGGGATCAGCACCAAGGACCTGCCAGTTTTGCCGATGCCGAGTCCGTTCGATCCTGAGCTGGCGTCTCGTCTGCTGGCCAAGGCAGGCGTCAAGGTGAGTCCTGCCGAACTGAGGGCCCGGGCGAGTCCCACGGGGCCCAGGAGAGGGGACATGAGGCTGGAGATCCCACGAGGAGGTGCCCCGTCGGAAGCAGGCAGCAGCATCTGCGGCGGTGACGATCCCGAGGATCTGACGCTGCCCCTGAGCCTGAGGTACGGCTCCCCGACGCCCAACAACAACACTGTGATCACCAAAGTCAGCGGCAGCAACAGCAGCGGCAGCAACAGGAACTCCACAACGACGGCGATAGCGGCCAAGTCGATGGACACCATGCACGGCAGCCGGGAGCCTAACACGGCGCCGCTTCATCCTCCTGGACACCTTCATCCGAGCCACCATAACACCAGCGCGACGGGATCAGCGATCCTGGACACCTACCTGCAGTTCATCGCTGAGAATTCGGGCCTAGCGACGATGGGACTCAGCCCGGAGCATGCTGCGGCGGTTGCGGCCGCTCATGCTGCTAAGATGGCGCAGATGAGTGCTATGGACAAGCTAGGAGGTCGCGGACTCGAGGATTATCCTATGATTGGCAGAGACGAGGGCAGAGGGCTCGGTGTTGTGCACGAGGACCGACACGATGGCCTCCAGGACAGGCATGGTGTGCTCATGGACGAAGGCGAGTCGTCTGGCGGCGAAGAAGACGACTTCAGCGATAACGAGGAGCCGGAGATCGTGAAGGCTGAATAGACCTGTTCGCGACCCGTTTAGGAAGTGGAGGCGCCTGTCCAGGTCCGAGTGGACCTCGCGGGGCCTCGTTCACAGTTTAAATCCATCCACTACCTCAGTAGAGACTCCTGTTTTCTTTTGTTGCGCGAGATACAGTTTTCCAAAGAAGAAGGAAGAAGACGACGACAAGGACCACTCGAAGCTCGCCGATTTCTCTCGGTTGGTTTTGTGATCGACGAGTCCTTTACTTTCGTTGTGCGGGCGACTAGAGCTTCGTTGGCCACGTCGGACCTTGTATACACACACATACACTTTTTAACCCCTCCCCCCCCCGCCGTTTAATAAATTCCATCTGTCTACCTCAGTGAACACGATAAACGATAAGTGATAGGACAGACCAAGACGAATCTCATGGACGAAGAAGAAGAAAAAAAAAATGAAGACGACGACGACGAGGACAGAGAGGTTGCGCATCGGCTGGACGAACGATTGTTCTCATGGTTCTTTCATGGTGTTTGAGATTGATCTTGAAGAGCACCAGGGAATATTGGGAAGCCAGGTGACGCCCAGGGCAACTGTTTGATTCTTTTTATTTTCTAAAGGTTTAAAGAACGGTGCCCGTCGCGGACACGCGACGTCCCGAGAAGATATTATTATTATTATATTATATTATTATTATTATTATATATGAATGTTGAGGAAGAAAATATATTGTCTAGATTTATAGAGAGAAGTTAGTGTACCACGAGAGACGTACGCGCAGGTGGACAGGACGCGTTGCGTGCGCACGCATTAACGAGTAGAGAGGATACGTGTAGCGTTTAGGGTAGCGTTGCCCCTTCGTGTTTTTTCGTTTGACTCTTCTAGAAGACGCGTGCATCGAGACGACATCACACACCGCGTACCATTATACTGTCACATTCTCGAGGGACACACAGACACAGACCACGATTATGTGGAACGAGTTTCGACACGCGTGGAATCGCGTGCGCGAAGGTCTCGACGATTAAGGGTTGCATTAGGCACGTGATTAGTAATCTCCCCTAATTACGATTGTTAATTGTCTCGTTTTATCGTAGGGATAGAAGACGTAGTCCGAACAGAGATAATAGTGTTCAACAACGGAGAGGTTCTCTTCGAGAAATTCGCTGAGCGATCAATTATTTTTTCAAAATAACAATAACATAAGCGATGGTTCAGTGTATCGAATAGAGTGAGCTAACCAACCACGAGAGATCGATTTCTTACTACTACGACGGTCGAAAGTGCTCGCTTACCACGCGTTCGAGTCCCCAGCGCATCGGTCATACTACTCTCGTTTATTCATTTTATTTCTCGCTTTAGAAAAATTTTTCGGCAAAAAAGAATTACCAGGTAAATCAGCTCGTTGCCTTCAGATATTACTACGAGAAATATTTTTTTTATTTAACTGTCCAAATGTTTGTTTTATATTATAATTTAAGAGCTGGTGTCTGACGCGAATACTATTTTTCTAAAAAAAATGTTTTCTAGTTGTGATTTTAACGGAACATCGTCCGCATGGAGAAATGGCCGAGCACAAAAGTATTATGAAGCGAATTTCTTGAAGGGAGTCTTTAAGTGTTGGTCGAAACGGTGCTTGATCGGCCCGGAGATCGAAAAATCTGATCATGATTGGCTCCTGGAGGCTTGATCGATCTCAAGCGATGGCTGACGGTCCGATATCGTTCCTCTCATCATCTCACGCTCCTCCCTTTTCGTTCTTCGCCTCGAAGCTCTCGATTGATCGGGCTCGAATTGTCCCAGGGCTTGCCATGACGTTCTAGTACTTAAGTTTATCCACATCGACGTATCCCCCCCATCGCCCCTCGAGACCCTCCAACCATGGAATTATGCATTAGACGATTAGTTGCTCGTGTATTTTGACATTCGGACAACCGAAACTAGAGATCCTCGAAACCGTTTGAATAAAAATCGATGATTCGCAAACTGGGGAACAGACGGAGAACGCAACGAGCAACTCTAGCTGTCGTGTCTCTCGATCCCGAACATCCAAGCGATCATCAAAGATGTCATTGGCATGAATCAACGATCTCCGAAATTATTTACGAATTCTCTGCTCCTCTGTTTTTCTTGTGGAAAGTCGAGAGCGTGGTTGGTCCTGCCACGAACGCTTGTCGATCGAGATGGTAGATCTCGATCCTCTCGATCCTAGCCCGAAGGGTGTGTCTTCGAAACACGGTTCCTACTAATGATACATACACGAGCTACTTTGATTTCCGCGGAATACCTTCGTAGCCTATATACGTATACAAATCGATATATACACATACGGAGAATACATATTATAAATATATATATAAATATATATTATAAACACGTTAGTTACGCCTAGTGACGAGGAAAGGAAACAGGTTCTTAGCAATACCGTAGCGGGGCGCGGCGCGGCTCCATCGAAGAGGGACGCGTCTGTTTCGTTCTTTCCTCTGTTTTCTTCCTTTTTCTCGAAGAAAAATTTTCGTTTTGTGTGCGTGACGTGCGACAACGAGCGAATGCGTAGACAATGAGAGAGAACGTTGATGAAAATGTTTACGGTTGACGAGTTAAAAAAAAAAAAGAAAGCTACGAGTTTCAGGTTTTTAGACTTATCCCCTAGAGTAAGTAGGACTCTACACAATACTCGAAGTATACTAACAGGCCCTACCCCTATCCCCTCGAAACTAGACTGTAAGAGCATTTTATCGAGCGAAGTCTCGGCGACTCTGTCGAGCGAACTCATATCGCGTACACGCGACGAGAGATACGTCCAAACGAATTAAAAGAAAAAAAATAATAATAATAAAGAAGAAAAGATACGGAGTGAAATCGTAGATCACGAGACACGGGAGACATGTTAGAGAAATCCGAGAAATCAAAATGGCCGAGCGTGGATCCGGCGAACGAGGATTTTTAGCGACGACACTCACCCCCTTTCCGCGAGCTTTATCGGAAGACGGACACTTTAGGGGCGTTAGATTTTAGCAGACCGACAGTTCTTCACGAGACAATAAATAGCAAGAGAGCCAGTTAGGGTTGTTCGGGGACGTGTGCACATTGTCAGGAACCGGCGGGGGTGGGTTCCGGTTTTTTAAACTTTATATATTGTACATATACGAAGCCACTGTATACGATCGGAACACTTGTATACGAGACGCGCGACGACCAGGATCGTTTGTATCGAAGATTCGAGTTTCGTTCGCGCGGGTTTTTTAAAATGCTTGTTGATCTCTCGCGGCGGATCCACGGCTCGGATAGGTGATCTAGCTTCGCGGATGATCGATCGAGACGCGAGTCCAGGTCTACTAATCGGTACAAAGGAACCACTTCTTGCCTTGAAGCTCTCTATACGTTTTATCAGGCGCGGTTACGTCCGGAAAATACGAGGAGGATTTAGGAGAACCCTAACGGAGGAACAGTGAACAAAAAATCGTACACGCACTCACAGACACATACACACAGAGTACAAATTGATTCGCAGTGTTGTTCGCCGAGGAGGAGAATCTGAAAAGGGAAACACGTCCGGAGGGAAGCTAGAAACGAGAAAATCGAGGGAGAACGCGATTTTCGAAACGTGTCCGAACGCGATCGATCGTTTTGTTCTTGTGCCATTTCGTGTGATCGGTCGCCGACCACTGTACCCGAAAGCTTTTCCATCCGTTTCGGTTTCCTCTGTCTCGAGTTTCTTCGTTCGAATGGAAAGCAGAATCTACAGGAACTGTCTGCCCCATCTTGGGAAAATCCCCATGACGATCGTTGAACCTCGAGGAGTTGCAAAATCTCGTCGATCTGACTTTCTTCTTCTTCTTCGTTAATCATCATCATCATCATCATCATCGTAATGCTTCTTCTTTAAACGTATTTTTTTTTTGTTGTTGTTTCGTCTCCTTTTTTGAAACTACCAATAGGAGCGACAGCCGATTGTCGCGTGATACGATTAAAACATATACATTGTATACACACACGCTCACACTGGACAAATGGTTCTAGACGACACACAACACTGGTTTTACAGGCTCGTCGAAGCTGGAGATACACACACGTACACAGGTTAAGAGAGCTATAGTTTTTTTTTTGTCGGGAGATGGCCGGGTCGCAGAATCACTGAATATTCGTCCTCGATGCCCTTTACTCCCCTAACCGCAGATCATAGTTTTCTACGACAGTATTTATACATAGCTATTATATATATGTATGTACACAGACAGAAGCATATATATGTATATACCGATTGTACATATATATACATGTAAAGTATTTTTACACGACGCCCCAGCGACTGCGACCCCACCAACCCCCGCAGGGTCTATCCCCAGGTTAAAGTAATAGTCCGTTGAACATAGTTCGCAATAGTCACTTGGAATAAATACCACCAACTACAGTATTGCAATAGTTGTTAGAGAGACGATCGTGCGAGGAAACGGCGACCGCGGCGATCCCGGCGCGGAAATCCCGATCCATCGATCCTCGAAGCTCTGGACATTTTTCGGACATTCTTAGTCACCCGAATTTTTCGCATGATTTTCATTCAATTTTCTAAAGGCCTCTTTTCCGTTTCAATCGTGTTCAATAAAAATGATCAATCTTCTACCAAAAAAAAATTCATTCTTATCTTGCATGAAACAGCTTCACATTAAATGTATCAGTTTTTACTTCGCTTTCATAGACAAAAAATATTATTATTATTTTATTATAAACGGACCGAAGCCGTCTTACATAAATGTTAACATAATAGAGAAAAAATTTACATACAATAACAGAGAAGGGACATGCACAAAAATTCAGGGTACATAAGATATGGTACTATCCGATAATCCTGCGTAATTGTTTTTTAAAAGTGTGTAAAGACCCACTAAAAAAGTTAATACGATTATATAGAATGTTAGAGTCCGTAATAATGCGATCTATTGGATTAATTAATCCATATGCAGATCTGGATTTAAGTGTATGAATCCTCAATGAGTAAATATACTCATCAAAAAATACATCAGCTGTTTCTTCCAACTGAAATGAGACTGACAATTTTTTTTGCAGAATCGTAGGATTCGGAAAATTCGAGAAAAATGTCCAGAGTGTTTAGGATCGGAAGATTATCGAAACCGTCGAAAGTAGTTGAATATCCTCGGGGAAACGACGGAGCGGATAACGCATAGCAGAGCGCTCTCGGCAAGGAACGCAGCGCTCAGTGCCGACAATAATAAACGGGTGTGCCCCTCAGGCTCGTAAAGGCCCGAACCGTGGCGAGCACGGTTTACGGTGATTATAAAAGCGGATTAACGACGCCGTAAACGCGGTAAGCCTTTTACGAATTGTCTGCGAGGAGACCCGGGCGGCAGAGCGGCGTCGGAATATCGTTCTTCTCTCTTTCTCTCTCTCAGTCTCTCCGTGTCCTTGGGGAGAATGCAAATCAGCACCCCCCCGAGTTCGAGGGGGTGAATAGTCCTGACTTCGCTGCGTCGCGGAAATGAAAAAAAAAAGGAAAAAAGGACCTGGTGAGATTCCCCCGAGGAGAACGAGGAAACTGAATGCTGTCGTATATACCCGCGAAAAAGACTGCCCCTCGAAGGATCTCTCACGATGAAACTCCCTGTAGAAAACACCGAGAGACGCTCTGCGATGCGTTATCCTTGAACCAGGACACTCGACCGCTAAAACACTTTCGTCGTCCTGTTTATGGCCGGAGCTCCGTTTATCTGAATTTTTGCGGCGATCTTGATAAACTAGCGCTTCCACAGGCTGGCCATCGTCCTCGCGTTTTTATGGAAAATAAATGTGTAGCCCTAAATTTGCATCTTTCGCTATTTTATTTGTGTATTATCGTTGCCTTCTGTTATTCGGTTTCAATCTTGACACAGACATTGACACGTTCGCTGGCAGCATTTCTCCGGAAATGTTTTGTCAAATTACGCAAAATATCAAAACAATTTTTCTTGAATGTCGAGAACTTCCAGCAACAAAGCGTGTGGATATTAATTTGACCATCGTCAAATAAACTGCTAGATTGTGGCGGGTCATGCGACGACCGTGGCGAACGTGTTAATAAGGAAATTAAGGAAATTCGTTTGGTTTTTTTTCACGTTGTAACTGTACATTTCTGGAGATGGTAGATTCGGTGTTCATTTTAATAATGAAGGTCACGATCGGGTATATTAATGCGACAGAGCCAGCCTGTAGTCTGCGAGGTCCGGGTGATTTTTCGCCTAACAGAATTACCAGTTGGCAGTTGTTCCGCCAATCGAAGCTCGCCCGGAAGTTTCGTTAATTGAGCCCGAGCAGGAGGATTTCGTTTTAAATGGAGTTTCGACCAGGCTCGAGACGGGAATACGCGAGCGGATCGCCGCCGATAGCAGCGAGCTGGCATTTTCTCGGGTCGCCCGTGACCAGGCACGATTTAATAACGCATTATGTAAATGTAATAACAAACTCAGGAAATCTGAAGCAGCCAGGCCGTGATACTATACTTATAGAAACTACTACCGCTACTATTTACTACGACAGGTGTGATTCTTGCGTTATATACCGGGCGCATCGACGTCTGATTCTGTTTTGTTTCGTTTGTTTGTTTGTTTCTTGTTTGTTACGAGATTTTACACTGCATTGTGGCAAGGCGTGTGCACACCGTGGCAGCCGCGACCGGTTCCACCGTGAAACTTGTTACAGGTTTCCTTGATTTTATAACACAAGAACTATAATCATTTCAGAAATTCATATCATGATGCGTCCAGCTATCGCAGTGACATGTATCAAACGTTGTTTCACCACGAATAGGATGTGGTTAACATATTTCGACGTGCAGATCGAATCATTCTGTATCAATAAAGTGTGGATGCACCGTTAGCATAATCGCACTAGCTGTCAGGAGAAATATTTCTGTCGAGGCGAGGTAACTGAACCCGTAAGGGGCCGCACGCACCTCTGTTACTTTGATTCTATATTTCTCGTTGACGTATTTATCAGAGATGTTTAATTATATTTCATTGAAATTCCTTATGATTCGGAATGATGGATAGAAAATGTTCAATTGGATCGGTTGTGTATCTTTTGTGGAATAATGAATTGTTTGAGCATCTGTAACGAGTCTCACGCGACCCGCCGCGGCCGTAGATACAAAACGGGGATAAAAAGAGAAATGATTGTGAAAAATCACCACAGCTACCTCCATGTTATTAAATATCAGTCTTCTTCTCGCGCTATACTCACGCTCATATTACCTAAAGCATATGTTATTTTACGATGTTCGGCCGCGCGTCGGCCCAAAACCACGTCTCTGTAGCGGGATATATATTATATATAATTATGTATACACAATATTTACACATAGTCAGAGCGCGAGGTAATATAGCTTCCACGGATTATAGGTTTAAGAGTCTGCCTCCTTGCGCGGAACGGACGAGCTGGCGCGGAACACAATAAAATAAAAATGTACGGAAGATGAAAGGAAGATGGACGACCGAGCGATGGAAAACAATCGATGGCGTCCGGTGATGCGAGCCGAAACCCTCTCTCCTCGACCGATGTCTCGAAAATTCACTATACCGCTCGATATTGGCGCACGGACCAAATTCTCTAAAGATCTACGAACTCTAGAATCAAGTGTTTGACTCGGAGAGGTGCTCGTCAGTAAATTTTTCGAGTCAGCAAAATCCACAATGGAACTATAATGTGAAGCCCTTAAATCATTTTCTGGTTCAGGCAGCGTTCGGATTCGTAAAGATGCTTCTCAGCAAATTTTTACGGTCAGCAAAATTCATGACGGAACTGTACAAGATGTTCAAAGCCGCCATGGTTCTGTAAAATCTCGAGCGGGTCAGGTCGAAGAGAGGTGGCTCGACGTCCCGGACAAAATACAATGCAGCTACCTCACTTAAACGATAGACGATTATTTATGTAGACGCGTGTACGTGTTCGCGTTGCATTTCCGTTCGTGGACAAACTGTAAAACCCGATTCACTGCCAAGAGCGCGTCAAGCTCGGCCGTTCCGCGATCGACAGTGCTGAATTCCAAAATCACAATGCAATACGTTGTACTTACAGTCGTTTTTACGCGTTGACTCGTCGATATTGTATACCGGTTAGTGATTTTACTGCTGCATCGAGAGCGAGAGGAAGAGCGAGAAAACGTGCTGCGTGCGAGGAAGAAAAGGAAAGAGAGACGATTATTAAAAAAGAATGCGTGTGTCCGGATGTTTGCGATTTTAACACGTGCGTGTCTGTGTGCGCGAAAGAAAAATCGAGTTCGAATGGCCTCCTACAATATTATATATTATATATATATTATTATATATATAACGTATATATATATTATTATTATTATTATTAATATTATTATTATTATTAGAAAGTGAGAAAAAAAGAGAAAAAATATAAAATATACCTATCTACGTGATATTTTACAGAGAACATAATCAGGGACGCGTCGTAACCTTAGGCACGTACGTATATATATAAATATATATATAATATTACATTATATTATATATATAGAGTCTTTCTAGTGATAGAGACCATAACACCTAACTTATTTTGTAACTCGCGTCGGATCAGAGGAACACAGTCGCGCGGCGAAACTGATGAGCGTGTGCAATCTCGACGTACGGCGCGGCTGATGCGAGTGAATTATGGGAATAATCATTCCCCGCCCGTTTGAATTTGCCGCGCGGAGGAGACGCGGGAGATTCGAAAATATCTCACCCGAAGCATTGACAAAAAATTGTCCGTCTCGAACCTCGCGCGCGATCGTCGCCGATCCCCGTCGATTCCAAGACGATCCAACGAATAATTCCCCTCGGTGGATCACTCGATTTATGATCGATCCGCCCCGGTGCATCCAGCGCCATTTTCCCGTTGATTGCAATTTTGCGACGTGGTTCGCGTTTTATTGATCCCGACGGACGAGAGCAACCGAACGGAAACGGGAAACCGGCGCAAACGAGGCGGAAAAATCGGGGAAAAACTGATCGAAAACGCGTCACGGACACTCTCACACACACACGGAATTGCGATCTCAAATATTTTCGAAAGCGACCGAAATCATCGGCACCCCCGTCATCCGAGACACCGGCGCACCTCGTTCTTTGATTTTACGGCTAGAACTTATCCGTTAAGGTGCTTCGAATATTGTTACGTTACGTTTATCTCTCTTTCTCTCTCTCTCTCTCTCTCTCTCTCTTATTTTTTATTACCGTCAACTTAAGATTAATGTTATTATATTATCATTATCGTTTTCATTAAGGATTAGCTTCGCTAGACCGAACGTTGAAAGGATGAACGTCTGTCTCCTGGCAGGGAGTCAGAGACGAACGACCGTGTCTGTTTCTTTCTTTATCACTTTCTTTCCGTCTTTCTTTTTTGTTTGTTTTAGTCGCGCGAGTTTTGTATAAAAATTGTATCCCCGAGATCGAAGAAGAGGACTTTTTACGATAGACATTCTGTTTTGTTGTTCCTTTCACACATCTTTTGCTCCACGCCAACGAGACAGAGGCAGACTCCGTGTCTCGCTGTGTACGTGAACGAGACAGTATGCTCGACTCACCCCAAATTTCCCCCTCTGTTTTACGATTCTCACCACCCTTTCTCGTTCCCATCTTTTTATTTGTAAATATCATATAGTCTATTTATCTACTGCCTACCCTCTCCTCACCATTAATCCTTTCTCTCCTGCATTTTCTTCCCACTTCTCCTCGCAATCCTCGATCCGTCTCCATTTTCCCTACCCTCGCACGTACTACGTTACTACTTATGTTCTTTATGTTTTTTTTTTTTGCCATTCTTAGCATGTAAGCCATCCAACTTGCCAATACGATTACAATAAATATGTTTAGAAAGAAGAGATCGTGTGATTCGTTTCGTTTTTTACGCCCATTTGTTTCAGTTGCTTCTGTTCGTTCGAACGTAAGTATCTTTTTGAAATATATTTTCGACGGATTTCTTTCCACGGCAATAAATCGGTTGTCTTTTCTACGTCTCGTTATGATTTCTCGAAACCTACGGATTCTCTCGAGGCTTGTCGGTCTCCGAGAATTCGTGGAAAATTCAAACGAACTGCTGCCGCGCCGTACGTCGAACCGCAGGAAACTGATCAGAGATCTCCACCGAACCGCAAACTTCGGACAAAGTACAAAATTACCCGTGTAACTAGACTTTATATAATTAGAGCGCCGCCGAAGATGCTGAAAAGTTCTCGGTGTTCCGGTTCGAATCGAATAATTAAAAAGAAAAAGAGGAGAATGATGCAAAATAAGGGTCTGCCTCAAGGATTCTTCGCAAGATGCCGGCTGGTAGCGGAGAAAGATACGTTCTCCAGCGGGTCGACATCTCCCGTGACTTCTCCGACAATTCACCAGTTAAAAAGCATCGAAATAATCGTATGAAATTCCAGCGAGAACCGATACGTTCGTCCGGGTAGGTGAAGCGTGAACCGAACGAAGCAAAGTTTGTCTTCGAGGCTTGAAACGAGCGGCGAGACTTCCCGGGTCGAGTCGACGCTGCGATCATCGGCGACGAACGTGACCAATGGCGGTCCATCGACGTTTATTATTTAGCGAGGCCCCCGGCCGTGTCCACGAATAATGAATCGGACAGGAAATTGCCTCTGATCGGCTCGAGAGCGTGAAACCGAGGCGAACGCGCCGCGTTTCAACCGCGTGAGGGAGAGAAAAATAAAAACGGGTTCGGGAGGGTGGCTGAGGCGTCGCGTGTACACGAGGAAGAGAGTATGCGAGAAAGAGAGAGAGAGAGAAAGAGAGAGAGAGAGGAGGCAGCTCTAGCCGGCCAGACTCCTTGTGTAACGTGAATGTTAATCGCGTTCGATATGTGTGTCCACTTGATCGTGAGATTAACCGCGACGACCGTGGAGGATAGGCGAACGATCGTAAAACCGAGGTGGATCGCGGTACGACGATGTAAATTATACCCTGTGTTCTTTACTGCCGTTATTTCGTTATCGCCGTCGTTACACAAAACACGCGGAACGTATCGGCCGACTATTAGGATGATTGTGCCACAGGAATTCCATCGGGCGAGCTTTAAAAAGTTTTTATTGGGAGCTTGGAATACAGTAGCTCCGAAAAGTATTCGTTCCGGTTCAAATAATTCTTCTAGTTACTGTAATTTTGTACAATGTATGTTTCGTGCAGCATATAAATTATTTTATACGCGACACATTTGGTTTTCTAATTGTGTCTATCCAATTACTGGACTTGATTATCGTGAAACAGGAATTCCATTATAAATGCGGGAATGGTTTTCTTTCACACAGGATGGAATAATTTCGCATCGGAAAAGGAATATGGGATTTCCTGTCGCCGGCACTTTATTCTCTATAATCGGTTCTCTAATCTTTTCTAGCCTGGTTTCAATTAAAACAGGAATATCGAGAAGACGAGTAATTTCTTTCTTTTTTTGTCAGAGTCATTTTATTGAAATAATTTTGAATCGACGGGGATTTAATTGTGGACCGCTCACTGCGACCAGGGCATTTCGCGATATACGTATAATCGCTTCTCGAAATCGAATTTTCGTTTATAAAACATTAACTTTGCGCGCGCAGACTCTGTAAAAATCGGGGAAACGATTTTTAGCGAACGTCCATGCAAATTGGTAAATTCCAATTGGAAACAGAGGTCTGGTTTTGGGTAAAATCAATTTCTATAGTTCAAAATGAAAAATTTCAAATAAAAGCAAAGCCCTGCTTTCGGATAAAATAAATTAACCCTTGTGTCGATAACCGGGTAGTTGGATACTTTCAATTTCTCTTTAGAACTTCTTTAACATTTTTGTTGTTAAATATCGAAATTATTGTAGATTTCATGTTCTTCAATCATTATAGATTAACCTACATTTGACGAATAAAAAATGTGCATTGAAGCTATAAAGTAGAACGTCATTGAATATCGTAGAAATTTTGTTTACTGACGTAAGGATTAATTCAGCAAGAAAATTTCCAGATTAAAGCGAGGCTGTGCGTTTAGGTCAAATGAATTCGTACATAAAGCAAAATTCCGATGAAAGTCGGAGGTCTGCTTTCCGGTCAGATCGACCCAAACAGAGCACGAGTGTTAAAGCTCAGCCAGGATCGGCGAATTCACGGTTCAGATCGAGGATCCGCCGCTTTTGGAGAAAAGCTCCGCTTTAATACGGGTGCGCGCGACGTTTCCATCGATTTCGACGCCGCGTATTTCACGGGAGAGCGCGAGCAAGTATTTCCTCCGCAGGAAACGAATCATCCCGAATCGTCTGCGCGTCGCCTCGCGGCGAGATGAAACGTCCGCCAACTGGCGACAGTAATTTTTTCCACGGAACGCGTTGGCGTGTTTAGAAAACGTCTCTCTATCTCTTTCCCTCTCTCTCTCTCTTATTCTCGAGAGATTCTCTCTCCCTTCCACTCTCGTTAACGTAACGAGTCGTTCATACTAACGAAGCCGTGACGCGCGCTTTCATCAAGATCGCGCGACGGAGGCCTTTTATTATCGGACCTTCCTCTCGAGAGATTCAGGAGCAGTTGCGTTGCATTGCGTTGCTCGGTGCCTTCTTGCTGCCTGTTTGTACGCAAACTGCACCAGGAATTCGTCCATAAGCTCGTTCCATAGATCCAGCTTTGCCCCCGTTTCCAGCAATTTTTTCCCCAGCCTGAATTAACGCTAAACGTGCCTGTAAAAATTACGAGATTTAATCGACTTCTCGCAATTTTTATAACGATACGAATTCCGGAATCTATTAAATAATTTGCAGTAGGCGCATCCTTGTAATTGTAGCAAACGTGCCGCTGAAACTGGTATTGTAAAAGTTACAAGATTTAATTGGACTTGGACATTTTTATAATAATGCGGATGAAAAAGTTGAATTGATTTGGATTTTTCATAATTTTTATAATAATGCGAATGAAAAAGTTGAATTGATTTGGATATTTCATCATTTTTATAATAATGCGGATGAAAAAGTTGAATTGATTTGGATATTTCATCATTTTTATAATAATGCGGATGAAAAAGTTGAATTGATTTGGATTTTTCATCATTTTTATAATAATGCGGATGAAAAAGTTGAATTGATTTGGATTTTTCATCATTTTTATAATAATGCGGATGAAAAAGTTGAATTGATTTGGATTTTTCATAATTTTTATAATAATGCGGATGAAAAAGTTGAATTGATTTGGATTTTTCATAATTTTTATAACAATGCGGACGGTAAAATTGGAAATGTGAAACTGGATGTGGTACGTTTAGTGTTAAGGGTTGCTTGGCGAAACGAACAAAGGGGTAGAAATTATTCGACTCGAAATAAAGCATTTTCTTGCGTCGGTATGTACACTACTTAAGCGGATATTAATCCTTTAATCCTCGTACAGTCCTCGGGTAAAAACGCATCCGTTATTTGTTTCAAATATCAGATGAAAAATGAAACAGAATTGGTCCAATTAAAGCGTGAAACAGAACTGCAGCTGTTTCTGTGGAGGACATGAGGGTTGATGCTGGAACTATCGAGCACTAAAAACATGGTTTCCGGAAGCTATAATAAAAATTGCAAGATCTCAGATACCTTTTACACCGTGGTCTATATCATTGTTTATTATGATACGGATACAGGAGAATGAATTTGTCCAATGATTGTCTACAAAGGTACCTTGACAGAGTCTTATAATTTATACACCTTTGGAGACTCGTTTTCAATTCAGTACAATTGCAACTTGAAAATTGTCCTTAGAAGAGTTAAGAATTGTTCTACTCCTACTTCCGGGGTTGAATAGTGAACTATTCGAGATTTGATTTGTATAAACT
Organism: Lasioglossum leucozonium; assembly: GCA_028454225.1. Taxonomy (NCBI): domain Eukaryota; kingdom Metazoa; phylum Arthropoda; class Insecta; order Hymenoptera; family Halictidae; genus Lasioglossum; species Lasioglossum leucozonium. The sequence goes on from CM052222.1 coordinate 8,421,066, forward strand.
CGAAAGTATTCGAAGCCAGGACGAATCAAGTACATCAGGCGATTACAGTTCCTATTTTGCTCGGTGCAAATTTAATGTAAGGCACTACTATGTAATGTAAATCAGAGTAAAAGAAAGAAATCTATCTGGTTAAGCTTTGACTATACAATAATTAAAAGTCTAGGTTATTATACATATATTGTAAACGAGAATATACGGTATGTTAACGTAAATATGTATACAGGTGTGGCGAGGTTCACCGTGCGTCGTTCGCTCGTATTTTCTAACTAGATATCACGAATTACGCGTAACAACAGAATATTTTCCTGCGAGTTTTCGAGACTCGAACCCTGGATATCGACTCGTTATCTTTTTTAGAAGAAAAAAGAATGACATTTACAGTTACTGGTGTTTATTGAATGTTGATTGACCACTGTGTACGAATTTTTGTACTTGCGTTTTGTTAAGCATAACCCGGATTTTCGTGTATCCCCATAGGTTGACATTGTATATAAATATGCAAGCTGTAGCGAAATCATAATAAAAAAAAATTGGTAAAAGATATTCCATGGTGTTTGATAAATTTCCCACTCATATTATCATTTTGTAAAGCTCGTGCACTTTGTTGATACAATTTTAAGCAATATTCTGAGTGTTAAAGATCTTGGTTTTCGGCGCAATGGTTCGATCGATTAATTACAGAAAGCAAATTTGCAAGTTTAATTTAAACTTTACAATTAAAAGAAATAATATAATTTTTCCAGACGCAGTTTTCTTCTTTCTTGAAAATGATCCACATAGGGATCGAAACGTTGAAAGTTTAAATTAAACTTGCAAATTTGCTTTCTGTAATTAATTGATCGAACCATTGCGCCGAAAACATTATCACTTTATATATTTAATAATTATACGATCGACAACAGGAAAAGAAAATATTTAAAGATCTTGGGTAAATATTTATTCACGATTGGTATTTTTGTTCTTCCACTTGGCGTTTACTCAATTTTCTTCAACGTATGGATTCATTTGGTTCAATTCAAACATCCCGCGGTTGAAAGGGGAATGAGTATAGCGCCATTCTACGAAGTGGCGAAGCTCTCAAGCTGGTGGATAAATATTATCAACAGAGGACCTCCCGCGTATGAGGTTTCCTGTTGCACGATCTGAAGTACCGGCAAACGCTAAAAATGGCTGGCGTCACCGATGAACTGAACGGTGGTTTCTAAACCACAGACGAGGTATAAGAGTAGATCAATCACCATATGAGGTTTCGTGTCTCGCACAATAACAACTGGTTTTCTTCCGCCCTCTACGCTGACAAACGATAAATGTTGAAACTAGATCCACGAAAACGATCAAGTACAAATCACAGACACAGATCACAGTCGATCAGAAGGCGAATCACGCAACCATATCGATTATCACGAAATGTTACATTCTCCGATTTTTTAAACAATGTTTTGGCGTTGGTTTTAAAGGTTTAAAATATTAAAAGCAAAACTAACATCAAGGACAAAAAAATTGCTAGAAATATTGGACATAAGAAAGTACTAAAGCATAATTTTAGAAAAATCAAGAATTCCTACTTCAATTTTCATATTGAGATACCTCAATTTGAACTTGAAAATATTTTATAACCGCACATTATCCTTTCAATCGTTTTTATACATAAATAATCGATCTGTGGTAACAAAAATATGTTGGTAAACAGATGGCCGAGGGAGTGCTTGTCGACATGGTTGACAAAAGGAATTGTTATATATATTAACCAGTTCGAAATAATAAATTAATCAGTGTATTATTCAGAGTTCTGTTAAAAATTTGTACTAAAAAATTAGATGGCCAGGTGGTCAAGGGAGTGTTTGTCGACATTGTTGACAGAAGCAATTGTTATAAATATTAGCCGATTCGAAATAATATATTTATTAGTGTATTGTGTTTAATAAATTAATTCGTGAAAATGTTCATGGTTTAAAAGTTATTCTCTATCTCGGGTTTTATTACCTATCATCACTAAAAAATTAGATGACCAGGTGGTCAAGGGAGTGTTTGTCGGCAT